>JAKWJD010001760.1:33590016-33798651 GCA_027705065.1 Solanum peruvianum | reverse complement strand
TCAAGTGGGAATAAATACATGCTAATCACATAGCAATTTATACCAATTTACACCAACAGTCATTTGGCACAAGAGCAAATATTGATTAAAAAAAAAAAGGTATAGTCACAATGAACATTATGTGGCCAATTAAATCTTTTAATCAAAGCCACCAAATCAGATTCAAGGTGAAGGAAAATAAGCAAGATAACATGCTGCAATTTCTGGCAATAACATATTAATAACAATTCTCAACTCAATCGCATCAAGCTTGAACACCAAAATCAGATTAAATTGCAATAAATTATACTTAAACATATACAAAAGATGGGTTTCAACACAATAAACTAACCAAAAATATCGATATTAAACATAGAACAACAGCCCACATGCATCGATTTAAGTAATAAAAATTCGTATAAAGAAACATGTACCTGGGACGGATCTGAAATGATTCGCCTTATCTGTTTTTACCTCTCATTTCTGGTCGGAGCCTGCTCGTCATATGCTTGTCTCGCTGCTGCTTGCTATTGTCGGAGCTGCTGGCCGGAGGGAGTTTGGTTTGTTTCGCTCCTAGTCCTGCTATAAGAAGAGGAACGAGGCGGAGGCGTAGGTAGATGAGTAGAGTGGCGTCGACTGCTGGCTGCTTCCGTCGGAGGAGGCGGAGGCTGCTAGTGATTGTCAGAGTTGTTTGCCTGCGTCCCTGCCAGAAAAAGAAGAAGAAAAGAATAAATAAATAAATAAATAACGAGGGAGACGGGAGGAGGGGGGCAAGGCGATCGCCGGTGGCTGCTTGTTGTTTCGTCCGGCGGTCTCCCTCGCCGGAAAAATGGAGAGAGGAGAGGAGAGAAAGGAGAAGGGGGCGGCTCTAGAGAAGGGAAGAAGAAGAAGAGAGAGAGAGAGCGACGGGAGAGAGAGGGAGAGAGAGGTGCGCCTGGAAGCTGCTGCTTCCGGCGGCTGCTGGTGTTCGTCCGGCTGTCTCCTTCGCCGGAAAAAAGGAGGAGAGGAGAGAGAGAGGAGAGAGAAGGGAGAGGGAGAGGAGGACGGGGAGAGGAGAGGGGGAAAAGAGAGAGAGAGATGAGAAGAGAGGAGAGAGAGAGCGGATAGAGAGAGAGAGAGGCGAGAGAGAGAGAGTGAGGGAGAGGATGGAGAGACAGACGTGAGAGAGAGAGGAGAGAGAGAGAGAGAGAGAGAGAGGAGAGGCGGCTTGGAGAGGGGGGGGGAAGAGAGAATAGAGAATGAAAATTATTAAAATTTTAGGTTTTAGTGTTCTTTGGTGTTGAAGAAGAGAATGGGAGATTTAATCACAACCGTTGGTTTAGAAGAGATGAGAGGGTTAGGATCGATCTAGGATTTATTTAAAATAGACGGATGAGATCAAAAAGATGATTTCTTGAAATTAGATGAGTTAGATACGGAAGAATGGCTAAAATTGCAATTAAAATTGGCAGAATTGAAAGGAAGAGATGGGCTATGATTGTAATAAAATTTAATTGGAGTGACTAGAATTGAAAGAAATTAGAATAAATAGGCTAGAACTTAAATAATTTCTAAAATCATTTAAATTTAAAACATTTGAAAATTTCATTATAATTTTAAAAATATAATATATTTACAATAATTCTATAAAGTAAATGATACTAAAATATATAATTTTGAGAAAAGAAAAAAAAAAGATTAAAACTTTAGAACTTTAAAATACGTATTTAGTCGAATATAATCCTAAAAATGGTTAAAGGTCGGTCAAAATTGGGTGTCAACAATAATCAACTATTTATCTCATGGACAACAATTTTCAAACAACATATACATCCTTCAAATTTAGATTCATAAGTATGAACGTCTATTTAGGAAGTGGGCCGTTTTTTTACTCAAGGTGGGCTTCTAATGGACCAATACGCCAGCTGAATTGTCTCCAAATAAAGCAACATAATCATATAAACAGTTATAACATATCAACAGATATTGCGCGTCCTAAACAGATATGTGACCCTTTGTGCCAAGGGTAGGCCTACCGATTTGAAGCATGTATACGTCATTTGAAGCATTTCGTTGCCCCAAAACCAATTTATACAAGTTATACGAATAAAATGAATGGTGATACATAATAGGAAAAATGGGATACAAAATATTCAGTCCCGCGTAGGGGTACAATCCTATTCTATGCTTCCATGAAAGTATCTTCGCTCTTGAACTTCTTGTCGTCTTCGGGCGGCAATGTCTCTGGATGAACTAGTAGATTGTGAAACTCTTTCTTCAACTAGAATAAACTATAATCAACTATTTACCCCATGAGACACTGATTTTCAAACAACGTATACATCCTTCAAATTAGACACATCGGGTCACACATCTGTTTAGGACGCGCAATATCTGTTGATATTTTATAACTGTTTATATGTTATGTTGCTTTATTTGGAGACATTCCAGCTCACTCTTGTTCGATATTTTTTTTCTATCCTAGAACCCTTTAAGCACAAATATCGAGTCACTATCAAATCAAATATTTTTCGAGTCTTTAGTTTTTCCAAAAAATTCAACTTTTTTTTTCTTTCCAATTATTGCTCTCGTATTAGAAAAGATTCACAATCACGAGGAAATGAATCGGTGCATGACTATCCAGATGGAAACAAATGCTAAAGAAATAACCATTAACCAAAGATGGAGCAAGCTGGTTGATTTGATGTCGTTAAACTCAAAATGCACTTTAGAACTAAACAAAGATAATAACGAGCCCATTCACCAATTGAATAAATTTGAACCTTTGAACAAGGACAAAATAGTGAGCAAATTAGTCAATATATACCATTGTTTTTCCAAAGGTTTCGAGCAACAGAATACTACCAAATTTCAACACAAATCTTATACACCAAGGCATACCTCTAAACCATAATGAGCTGAAAAACTCGAACCTTAAGGTTATAGACTTTCCGAAATAAAACTCAACCAAATAAGAAACTTGATAGAAAGCAATGTTCCAAATCAAAGTGTTAAGACAATCAACTAGAACATCCCAAAATAGCAAATGTAAAGACTGTTAGGACCGTAAATAAGCAGGTGTAAACGCGAAAGCTAGCAAAGCAAACCTCGAAAGACCACGAGTAAGAAGACAACGAGAAATATACCAAAAGACACAGAGATTTAACGTGGTTCGGTCAATCGACCTACGTCCACAAAGGAGATGAGCAATCCACTATAAATATGAGAGTACAAAATACATAGAGAAACAACCTCAACCAATTCACTCGGAATACATGAGAGGTTCACACAAGTGATAACGTATCAAGCTTGTGACCCATAAATTCCCCCCTAACCAAACTCACAAAGCTCTTAAGACTACATTGTGAATGCTAATTAAGTTAGAAGGAACATGCCTCTATTTATAGAGTCCTAAACCTTTTCCTACAAGAAAAGGATTAATCAATCCAAAACCTTTTCCTACAAGGAAAACCTATTTATGGTAAGAAATTTAGGGCAAATAAAACCCAACAAATTCCCAAGTCTATACTGTCAGGCATTCTTTGTTCGTGCCTTGTCTTTCCCAACAAAGACACCAAACAAACTCGAAATAGTTGTCTTGATTCAATTTGAGCTTAAAGAACGAAGGATACGACTTCAAATAACTATTTTGAGTTCGTGTGGTGTCTTTACATTTGCTATTTTTGATGTTTTAGTTGATTGCTTAACACTTTGATTTGGAACATTGCTTTCTGTCAAGTTTCTTATTTGGTTGAGTTTTATTTCGGAAAGTCTATAACCTTAAGGTTTGAGTTTTTCAGCTCATTATGATTTAGAGGTATGCCTCGGTGTATAAGATTTGTGTTGAAATTTGTGGTAGTATTCTGTTGCTCGAAATCTTTGCAAAATACAGTGGTCTATATTGGCTAATTTGCTCAATGTTTTGTCCTTGTTCAACGGTTCAAGTTTATTCAATTGGTGCATGGACTCATTATTATCTTTGCTTACTTCTATAGTGCATTTTGAGTTAAAGGACATCAAATCAACCAGCTTGCTCCATCTTTGGTTAATGGTCATTTGTAACACATAAGTATGAACTTTGTTTAGGACGTGGACCATTTTAAGAATCAAGGCGGGCTTCTAATGGGCCCAACAAACCTTGGGTATTGGGTCATCTTAGTTCAAATGCTCCTAAATTTGGGTTTTTGGCTCGGCTCTACGCTAGTTGACTAGGAGTGACTTTTGAAAAGATCGGGGACCCAAATGGAAAATTTGGTTTGGAACTCGCGACAATAATTAGACGCATGACGAACCAATAAATTGCCGCTAATTCTGAAAAAGGGTGAGTATAAAAAAGTCCGGCTACGGTTTCACAAATCGTCCTTCAATATACTATACATACATCAGAAATATGTCATGATATGTAATGCCAATTTATAATTTACACAAATTAACCACATATAAGCATTTTAATAATAGCAACTAGTCAAAGTAGTCAAATCCTTTTGGTTAGAACTTAATTAATCCCCAACAGAGTCGTCATTTCTGTTTACGGAAAAATATATTAAAAAGTAAAAAATTACTAAGTTTTAAAAAATCGTCTAATCTTATGATTTATGAGAAATCAACTTTTCAAATTAACAAAGTCGCCACTTGCTTTTTAACAAAAATATAAAAAGTAAAAAATGACTATGTTTCGAAAAGGATGAGCATAAAAATGTCCGGCTGCTGTTTCGCAAACCGTCCTTTAATATATTATATATATATTAGAAATATGTCATGATATGCAATGCTTGTTTATAATTTAAACAAATTAACCACATATAAGCAATTCAATAATAGCAATTAGTCAAAATAGTCAAATCCTTTTGGTTAGAAATAATTAATTCCTAGTAGAGTCGTCATTTGTGTTTTACGAAAAAATATAATAAAAAGTAAAAAATGACTTAGTTTTGAAAAATCGATTAATTTATGATTTAAGAGACATCGACTTTCCAAATTAACAAAGTCGTCACATGTTTTCTGCCAAAAATCAAGAAAAAACCTAAAATTATTTTCAAAAGATTTAAAACAGATAAAATCAATTGAAAAAAAAAAGGTTTGAAGTTCAAATGTAAATTACGAGAAGGTGTTAGACCCTCAAATGCCCGCTAACTCACAGTTGACCGGTGATTTGACTAAAAATGACTTCTAACTTAAACTTTCCAACTTTGACTACATAAAGTTTATTGAAAAATATTTTGAATTTTATGAAGTCGATTATTTCAAACTGTTTGAAATTTAGGAAGCTCGATGATCAATTTATACTTTGGAAGTCCAAAATTGGGTGTCAACAATTGTCCCTCATTTTACTCGAATTTACGCAAGAAATTCGAGAAAAATGAAATTGACCAGATCAATTTTGACTGACCACATATTATATTTAGGAAAGGGATTTTATACGTGCTTTAGAAATTTGTGGCTGAACCCCTAAAGGGGGTTTCCTATAATCTCAGACTATATGAGAATTCAGGTCACTTGTAGTTCAATAAGCTTGATTTAACGCACGATACTGAAAGAATTCAAAAGTTATTTCGATATCGAATTATGAAGAAATCGGGATGCTCGGGAATAAGATTTAAGAGCGAATGTTGGAATACAGCCGAGTTTTCAACACTAAAACCCGCCTACATATCCTTATTCCTTAGGAATCAAATTGTTTGTAGTTCGAATCGATCGATTGAAAAGGAGATCTCTTATGTAAGATAATCTTTGGTTCTGGAAGAGTGACAAATAAATCGAGTATGAAAAAGAGGTTTGCAACCTCTCAGCCATAAATGTGACATGCTTCACATCCATAAGTAAGAACTTGCATGTGCATAATTATCAAAGCTCTTACAGAATTATCACTTGGATTGGAAAGTTGCTTCCAATGAACACCAAAACACTTTTGGATGCAAGACAAAATCTGATAACCGAGAAATCCAAAGAAAAACTCACATGCCTTCAGTGTATATGTCGAGTATACAGTCCAATATACAAGAAAAAAAAGAGTACAATTTTATATACAATGGTATACGCAAAACGTATACACGAATCTTTTGAAGAAAAATAGGGCCAGAAGCCCAAGGAAATTTGCAGCAAGTTTGGTTGAATTTTATTAATTTCTCATGGATGACCATTTCTTTATATATTCAATATATATACATAAATATTTATTTTGCATATATTTTACTACTTAGTTTGTTTTAGCGATTTTACTAACACTTGAATTTATTCCCGTAGGATAATCCCTTTAGTGGTTTCTTTTGGTTGAGTTTTATTAAATCTCAAGGATGACCATTTCTTTCTATATTCAATATATATACATAATATTTATTTTGCATATATTTTACTACTTAGTTTGTTTTAACGGTGTTGTCAACACTTGAATTTATTCCCGTAGGATAATCCCTTTAGTGGTTTTCCCTTGTAAAATAATAATAATAATAATAACAATAATTAAAAAATAATAATGATAAATAAGTATATATATTAAAAATGAACTTTATGTAGTCAATGTTGGAAAGTTTAAGTCAAAAGTTATTTTTAATCAAATGAGTTATTTTAACAAATTCTATTTAACTCTAAATAAGACAAATTAATATTAATTAATTAACAAGCATCTTAATCCTAACGAAATGAAATAATCAACTCAATTCTAAACTTATGATTCAAAATTATAACCATAATTTAAACTAAACTAATTTAACAAAATACTTACTAAAATTAGAAAATAATAATTTTGAGATGACTTTCGAAATGTTTATAAAATAACTACATACATACATACATACATACATACATACATACATACATACATACATATATATATATATTATATATATATATATATATATATATATAATATATATATTATATATATATATATATATATATATATATATATATAATACTAAAATTAATTAAAAATAACTTTGAAAAATATTTGAATTTTATAAAGTCAATTATTTCAAACTGTTTGAAATTTAGGAAGCTCGATGATTAATTTATATTTTGGAGGTCCAAAATTGGATGTCAACAGTTATCAATCAGATATAGAACTTAAGTGGATCTCTCTCCTCCAGTTCTCAGATAACTCACTTGCCTCTCTGCTCGCTCTGGCAATCTCGATTATCTCTCTCCTCCTTTTAACATATCTCTATAAACATAATCAAGTAAACTATAGCTAAGGAGTCTGATTAGGTGTTTTAATAATTTTTTACAAATGTTGTCTCTATTAACTTTTTGCACTTTTGATATTGTTCTTCACTAAAATATGTTGCCTTTATTTTTATAAAAAAATTTATTTGTTGATAGTATTTTGTACTTCAAAGGTCCAGTCATTTTTGTTCTTTAATTCAAGATACTAGCCTTTTTATGAAAAATCCATTTTTTATCAATTGTTAATTTGTTGTGATCTACATTTTCACAGTAATGGTGAAGTGCTAAATGATATATCAAGAAATGAATTCTTGAGTGAAAAATTCCTTACTCAAAAAAGTACAAAACGACCATCTATCTCTAATAAAAATTTCCTCATCTTTTTTTGAACGAACAATTTAAAATTACAACTCATTTCATGTACACCTAGGATGTGCCTCTTACAATCTCTACATATATCTACTCTCCAATTCTTCATTGACTTTACAAACTCAATAAAGTCCCTCCATAACACAACACAACACCTAATACAATTAATTAAAAAAATAGAATTTTAGATGTTATTTTGGAGCTACAAGAATCTAACTATTACAATTTACTACTCAAAAAAAAAAAAAAGATAAAAACTTGATAGGAATAGGTTCGTACGTCATAGCATTCCTCTTGATTCTCAACTTCTATGGTACCTATTCAATGATTTATATATGAGTTCAGTAGTTATTTGAAGTTTTTCCAATCCAACCAAGACTTTATTGAATTAATTTCTCGAAACAATCTCCTTGTCTCTATCGGAGATAAAAATATAATCTACGTTCTCCACCTATAGTAGATAGAATTTCACTGAATATGTTTCAACTTTAATACCTTGACCCAACGGTGGAAATTAAGATTGAAGATGATAGAAATTAAATATTGCTAATTAAACAAATTATTTGAATTTGATGGCTTCTTAGAGATGTCATATAGTCCATATGAAAGAGTTGATGAAATGGTCCTCAACGTGTTGACTTCGCAATAAAAGAATCTGTTCTTTTTTTCTCATTTTTTTTTTTACAAAAATAGTAGCACTATATAGTATTATTTTGGGGTTCTTTCGAAGAGTCCAAGCTTGGTGACTTCGTAGTATATATTTGACTTGATCAAATTTAACATAATATATTATAACATCTTATGTCAAGATTTAGATGCTAAATAATTAATTAAGATTGTTTTTTTTTTCTGCTAATATCTTAATGTATAAAAAATTATCTTTATTTTAAAACTAACAAATATTAAATTTAATAAAACACTAATTAATTTAATATTATATTAATAAAATAAATTTTTAAAACTATATGGCGTATGATTGGTGGTGGAAATGTCGAGCGACAATGGTTGTGGGGGTGTATGAATTTAGGATGACATTATCTAATGATGTTGTGTAGCAGTTAGGTGGTGATGGTTGTTGGTACGTCGGCTAATAGTAGGTTTGATAATAGTGAGAACTAATGACGATGTGAATTATGACTACAATTGACAATATATAGTGATAATTGATGGTAGTGATTGTCAGTAGTGATTGATAACGATTATGGTATAATTGTGATTAGTGATAATAATAATTGTAAAATACTGACTAGTAATGATAATTAATGATTGTTACTATTGATAATAATGATAATTCTAATCTAGAATAGTAATGATTGATTATAATGATGGACGATAATGATGACATTGATAATAATGGATAATAGTGTCATGGAATGAATAGATAGAATTGACATCATTACGTTTCTACAGAAATTCTTGAAAAAATATCTTAATAACATTTTTTTTTTTACAGAACTTAATTGTTCATGACTTATTATAATTCAGGTCTAAAAAACAAATGAACTTAATGACAACAAGATCTAAATGATAATAATAATTAAAACCTTTATTAAATTCAAACAAACAAGACCTTAGATTATAAACAAGAATACATTTCTCCACAAATATATAGTACTTTCTTTGCAGTCCTTATATCAAGAACTCCAACATGTTTCAATTTAAAAATTTGCAAACAAAATAAATATTGGATTCTAATTAATGCTCTATCCTATCCTTGTATACTTGGGTATAGTAATATTTACAATTGAGATATATAGCCAAACTTGAGGAAACAACTAAACACAAGAGGGGAAATAAATTGAAAAAGAATGAATAAATGAATTGAACACATTCATGTAGAGTGATTGAATCTCCTTAGTTGTTGTTATTATTGGTTCTTTTACCAGGTGCGGACGCTGGTACTTTTCCTTTAGGAAGCCTATGTAATAGTAAGTTCAAATCTCCATTCATGACGGCCTTCGTGTGAAACTCAACAATACTAGAGGACCCTTTATTGAGCAATGGTCTTGCGCATGAAGAAGTTGATATCACTAGGAAAATTATAAGAATTGTTGTGAAATTGCAACACAAGTAGTTGATGTTGGCCATGAATAATCAAACGGAGAAGCAGATTGAGTAATTGGTTGTTTAAATTTGGAAGAAACAAATTTAATTTTAGAGTGATGATATTCTAATAGGCTAAGATTTTATATGGTGGAGAAAGACAACTTTTTACTAGATGTATTATTTTGAAATAGTCAGCGGCTTTACATATTATATCATAGTAAAATATGTTATGCGGAGGACACGCTTTGACATTGCACACGCAGTTTTTCTAATGTTAACTCTGTACATTCAACAAATAAAAACACCTTATTCAAAAGAATTATTATCACTAAATGTATTTATTTTACGACCCCAAATTCTCTAAAAAAATATTAAATTATTTCAAAAAAATATGATTTATATTTATAACTTTTAAAAATTATTTAAAATATTCATAAATTTATATTATCATTTAAAATGAATATTTTTGAAAAAAAATATATTATAATATAATGAGATAAGGGTCAAAAACACTCCTAAATTATCTCCTTTTTTTAGTTTCATACCTAAACTATCATGTTTTTAGTTTGAGAAACACAGATAAGTGGTGAATGTAGTGCACTTTCTCTTTTATTTAAAAAACTTGACACATGACATTCTACATGAATAAAATACTATACTTTGATAAAAATTAAATAATAAAATATTAATATTAATTAAAAATTAAAGATCAAAGTATTACTATCCATTAAAAAGTAATTCTTTTAAGAAATTATTTTTTTTACCCCACTCCACCACCTCCTCCACGAACACCCCAACCCAAGAAAAATTATATTATTTTATTATCAAAAAATTAAAAATTCTACCGCATCCTATTTGAACGCCTACTCCTAATTTTATTTTTATTTTTACATTTTTTTAATTTTGTGTTAGATATGTACTTACATATATTTTTAGAATTTATTTTACTAGTGTACGAATATAACATAAATAAATTAAAAATAAAAAAAGTCTTGCGATGACAAGTAAAAAATATTTTAGATTTGTATATATCTAACAAAATGAGAAAAAAATTTGGAAGCGGAGAGTTAGTTGAGGTGGGTTGAATTATTTTTTTAAAAAAAATAAAATAGTATCTAAATTGAGTTGGGGGGGGGGGGGGGAAGAAGTGATGGAGTGGGGTAAGAAAAATATTTTATATTTTATTTTATAAAATAAATTCATTTTTTGGATAATAATTTTTAAATTTTTAATTTCAACCAATACTAATAATTTTATTTATTTTATTGTTTTGTTTATGTGGAATGTGATGTGATGATTTTTTAAAATATAAGAGAGAGTGTATTACACACACCATAACGAGAGTGATATAAAAGAGAAAGGTATGTTTCTCAAACGAAAAAGTAATAATTTAGGTATGAGACTTACACTCTCAATAGTTTAGATATGAAACTCAAAAAAGAATATAGTTTAGATATGTTTTAGACAATTATCTCTAATATATTTGATAACAATCCCACAAAATAAGGTTTAAGAATGAAAGAATATATGTAGGTTTTGTGTTAGTTTTATTAAGAATAGACAAATAATTTTTGATAGGTCTCTACTCAAAAGAAACATTGGTTGCATGAAAAATATGAATTTGGATATGGACCCTAAACTTATCTATAAATAAATTAACCACCAATTACTATATAAACTGTTAATGTTAAACAAATTTAATTTATACCCCATCCATTAATAAGATTAGAGTTTTGTACTTCCTTGTACGGATTATTTCTGCTAGACTATGTTCACCTAATTAAATAATGGCACTATTTTGAACTTTACAACCATCAACATATATATATATATATATATATATATATATATATAATATATATATATATATATATATATATATATGTCCAACATTTATGAAGTAGATCCACACACCTAATTTACTATAAATAAAGAGAGGCATCTTCCCCGTGACCATGTCAACTATGGATTACCATATCTTCTTTGATTGATTTATGATGTTTAATTACATGTTTTATCAGTTGCGAAGTCGAAAATTTCACGAAAGATATTTTAATTTGCTCTTTTTAAAAAGTAAAAAAAATTGATAGTGAAATTCGAAAACACAAACACATTAATAAAATATGTTATTTAGCCATTTTATTTATTATTTTACTTGTATATACGATATGATTTTTTGATAAATTGAACATCCTGACATAAGAGTGGCTACGTCACTGTGTTTTAAATACTGATAAGATTTACGTATATCACCAAATATAATCACTAAGATAAACTTAAAATAAAAATAATAAAATAGGGCTCTTGACTCTAGTCTCGTAGGTTCCTATGTTCTTTTTTTTTAGGTTCCTATGTATCGTCCCTACGGCACAAGAGACTCCTATTTTTGCATTGTTAATTATATTTTATTTTTTTAAAAATTTTCAAAATAAATAAATATATATATATACAAACACAATTTATTTAAAAATTAGTTAATATACATGCTCGATACACCCCATCGATACATGTGAATCTGCCTGTGTGACTATGTTAAAAGATATTCAATTAAATTCACCTCCAAAGAAAAACCCGTGACATGCCAGCCTGATTTAACTTAAGTGAGTGACAACCAGCAAATTTCCAACAAATTAGTCGGTGATTTTCTTCCACTTAATTATCCCAAAACTCTCACATCACCTTATCTTACAACTGACTTGGGGTAAACAATTCACTCAACAACTCTCATTTAATACTCCAAAAAGTTATGAAGAACTTGTCCACTAATATTTGTTTTTAAAAAAATATTAATTAAATAATTATAAATTATTCTATTAAGTGTAAAATAAGTTATTGGTAAATATTATTAATATTGAAATTTTTTAATGATATATTAATTAAATAATTTTAAAGTTTTGTTCTAAAATAAATTATACATATTTGTATAGCAGTTCTCATGAATCTAATGTGATTTAATTAGGCCTATTGAGATGTGCACAAAGTATTTTCTTTTATTAATCATTGATTTTACTAAAACTGTTACAAATTATATACAAATATTAACGATATTAAAAGTAATAAAGTTATAACTATAGGATATAAATTTAGAATTAAAAGATATAACTTAAGTCCCATAATTTTTTTGTACTAATTAAATCAAAATAGAATATGTTATAAATCTATTGTGTTATGTGGATGATCCATTAGAGTTATCCAACAATTAATTGGATTCATGTATTAGTGTTTCCAACGTTATAAGATTCCAAGGTGATATGAACCTTGATGATAACTATGTATAATTCCAAGGTGACCTTTGACTATGATATCTCAACACTATAAATAGAGATATCATTCACCGTTGTATACACTTGAATAAGAAGAAAATTTCTCTTCTTCTATTTACTTCTCTTTATGATTATATTCTTATGAGCTTGATTTTATAACACGTTATCAGCACGAGTCTCTAGCCAATTGAGAGTGAGTTTTAGTTTTTCTTTAACTCATGTTTTGGTTGATCTCGTTAAGAGAATCTAGGTATTATTTGCATAAAATCAGATATGTATTTTCTAAAATATTTTATGATTTAGAATAAAATAGTATCCAGTCACTAATAATTATGAGGAACCAAAGGCATATACAACTATTGGTTGAGTATGACATAATATACAAAACTTCTTAAATGGAAGAAGGCATAAAATTTAATAACATGAGTTTGAATATTATTTTGATTGTTTTGAAAGACTCAAAGGGTAAATCATGTTGTACTTCGGTCTATTATACCGTTGGTTAAGGGTAAGACGATATATTCAAGTTTCATCGCACCAAAAAGGGTAAGACATCAGGTTAAAGTCTGGATGCACCATAATGAAAAATATTTGAGGATAAGACGATAGATTCAAGTTCTATCGCACCAAAAGGATATGACATCAATTTGAGTTTTGATGCACCATGATTGGGTTCAAGTCCTATAGAATTATGGAGTAACACGCCTTATATGGGTAAGACATTGAGTTTGATCCAATGCACCATAGCGATGATAAAATGATGACTAAGAAAAATAATATATATTTGATGAAAAGCCTTGAAGTTTGTCCCATTGAATTTGCTCCATTCCTTGAAAAGAATGTGGTAGCAACATATGATAACTTTAAAATCTGATTTTGACTTGCTCCATTCTATCGTATGAATGTGGTATCAGTAAATCATTAGTCTGAAAGATGACAAATGATTAACGATATGAAAAAGGGCATGAAGGGACGGAATTATAATAGTCATCATTGTGGTAATCATAAAAGGAAGAACACTATGGGTTCTCCAAATAGTCCTTCGAAATATGAAGGCCGTTTTCATTATCAAAATGATATGAAAGGACATTGGACTTGTGAATGTTGTCGACCCAATAATTTAAAAAGTTTATAAATCCTCCATCAAAAGAGAAAAGATAAAGTGATGGTACACTTGATCCTTCAAAGTGATGTTGAGGTGTATCATGGAAATATGATTAATTTTAAAGCCATGACAATGTACTTATAATACAAATTTATGAAGTACATAGAAATGATTAGTCCATTCCTTGAAGAGAATGTGACTTGTGATGAGTATTGTGCATGCTCGACCATTCTATAAGAGAATGAGTCCAAATGTGATAAAATCATTATAGGTTGGATATATGTCACAACTCACCTCTATGGAAGGTTTGAGAAAAATGATATATGTCACTTCTCATCTCTACGGGAGATTTGAGAGGAAATAAATTTTATTTGACAGAAATGGCTAATTGTATTGTACGTTTTATACGTCACTATGGTATGTTTATTGTGAACTACCAAAAGGGCAAAAGAAAGAAATAGTTCTTGCCTATAAGGATTGTAGTCATTATTGTGTGGCAATACTAATTTGTCATTGGTTGTGTACCCATGGTACAACAAAAGTAAAGCAAGAAAGATGTCTTGCTCGTAATGATTTTGACCATGACAATAATAATATAATTTCCTCCTTGAAGGAGATGCTCACCATAAGTATGGTATCATGCAATATGTGATAGTACACAAAATTAATTGCAAGTTCTAACGAGTTGTGCTATTATCAGAGGAATAATATTGGGGTTGTAGTAAGTCTCAAAAGAAACTTTTTAAGTTTTGGATGAATTGAAAATAAATATTGAGACTATAAATCACTACAATCGAAGAGGGTTATAAATGTTTATGTAAAAGATTACCCCACTTTTTCTCTTGTTTGTTCCATACAAACATGTACATGCTGATGAAATCACATGTAAAAGTAAATTATTAAGTGTACTAAAATAAAGATCAGTTGGCATGACTGATTGACCATTTCGATAAAATGTGATGCAAGCGTAATTGAGAATTCAGGTGATTTATATGATGAAGAAATAAAGATTCTTCAAGAATTTTCTTGTGTTGCTTGTTCTCTTGATCAAATGATCATTGTACCAGCTAAGGTTGGGATTGTAATCACCTAAAATTTTTGGAACACATAAAAGGGTGAATATGAGCCTGTTCACCTGTCATGTGGATCATTTGCAGCTATATGATTGATGCATCTATGCGATGGTCACATGTATTTTGTTGTCAACTTACAAATTGATTTTTGTAAGGTTGTTTGCTCGAATTGTTAAAATTAAGAGCACAGTTCCAAACTATGAAATTATATTGATAACGCTGGTTGATCTAGCAGAAATTGTATGCCTCCAATTATAGCTAAATCATGGTTATGAGAACAAAACTCCCAAATAAGATTTGGTATGAGATAATTTTATTTAACATGTAGCAACACATGTATGCATCAAACCAGCAAGGTTTCCCCATTAAAATTGGTTCAGGGTCAGGAACCATATAATTTCCATCTAAAATGTTGAATGTGCGGTTATGATTTTAATTGTTCCACCACACACAAAGATGAACTTCCCAATAAGGTTGGAATGAGTGTTAGATTTTCTAACATTAGGAGGAGAGATGATTGACAGCTGAAAATTATGTGTGAGGTTAATTATGAATTATCTAGATCCTCGTTAAATAAATATGTGAACTTAAAGTTCAAGGGATAATTCAGTTGCATAATATTGCAAATCAGTTGCCAGATGAATGCACTGACCCTATGATATAATTCAGCTGCAAATGCTCCAATGTGAAGTCCTTGAAGGACAGAGTCTATGATACGCCGAAAGCGTAATAGACCAATCGATTTCAAATATAAAATTTCTTGAAGAAGGAAGGAGCAAATGATCTATATGGTCATGATAATGAGGCAAGTGTTATAAAAGAGCACATTGACATAACACTTCATAAAATCTTGAAAAAGGTTCAGGTACCTGAAATAATGAAAAATAAAGAGATCTCGATAAGTTATGTCTTGTCGGAATCGATATCAAATAACCTTTGACGGTATCTTTGATATGAGTGGTAGCGTCAATGATATAAATTGTGACGAGCATCTAATCAAATATGTCATATAGTGTGGACAGATAAATGGTTGGCTAAGTAAAATGCACAATTCAAGTATATTTTGTTTCACTTAGAAAAGTGATATTTTGGACTGGTAGTCCATAAATCAAGGTATAATCTCAGTGGGGTACAAATAATTATTATGCGATAGTATAACCGTAAGATATCACATACGGTTTGTGCCTTGGTGCATAAAGGTTTATCGCAAAAATCCTAACATTATTGGAGATGTTTTCTCCTTTGGTGGATGCAATGAGGTTTGTTTTGATCTGGCAACATATAAAAACTTGAATGCATGTAATGAATAATTGTAATGTCTAGCTAGACAATGAAGGTTATATGAAAATCCTTGAAACAATCGAGGTGTCTGAAACATATAAGAGTTTGAAAGAAACTTTTTCAATAAAGCTTCAAGAATCCTTTATAATAGAATAATTAGTTTTTTCTTTTTTAAGTAAATTAAAATACCATAAGAAGAGAGTTAGCAAGCAACATAAGCACACATGTTGACGTTGTGCTGTCTGCTAACTCTCACTCTCACTTATCAAATAAAGAAAATATACTTAGTGGTGCATATAAATTAGGGAAAAGGGTCTGATATTCCTCTCAACTTTGTCATTTAGAGGTGATATACTCTTTATTATAAAAGTTACCCATATATACCCCTACTTATAAAAAATTACTCACACATACCCTTTTCCTCTAACGGAAATAAAAAAAGAAATTCATTTTAATCTAATTTTTGTATTATTTTTTTTAAAAAAAATATAATTCCATATGAGTAAATTTAATCCTCATCAAACATATTTTTTTGACTTTTTTTTGTTTCAATGACTAATTTTGAATTATTATTTTGATAATCAAATTTATATATGTTTCTTTAATATTCTTGTAAACTTATTGTAGATGACAAAAAAAAATTCGAATACAAAAATCAAATTACAATATAGACAAAAAAATAGTTAAATTTTTTTTCTTTAAACTAAGAAATGAAAGAAAACAAAATAAGAATAAGAATAAGAAACTCAATTGATTATAGTAAAAGGAGTCAAAAAATAATTTACGTATGAAAATTATTTAAATATGCCTTGAACTTTGATAGAAGAATCGTATATACCCCTAAATAATTTTTTAAAAAAAATTAAAAGTAAAAAATATAAATTTGAAACTAATTTTTTAACTTCAGTTAATAAAAGGTATATGTGAGCTCATTTTGTAACGACAGGGGTATATGTGAGCCATTTGTATAACGGTAAAGGCATGATGGGTATATCATCTCCAAATGACAAAGTTGAGTGGTATATCAGACCATTTTCCCTATAAATTATTTGTAGATGATATTGATATTTAAAGAAGTGAACACACGAATAAATCACTATAACATCATAACAAGAAAATAAAAATACAATCCATTTTATATTAAATGAATAAAACCTTCCTTTGTTAGGGTTATTCAAAAATCGAACCGAGATCAATAATTTTAATCGAAAAAAGGTTATTGATTTATTGATAATGGGTTATTGATTTTGCAGTTTTAATAACAACTTTTAAAAAAAATTTATATCGGGTTATCGATTCTTAACTGTTTCAGATTTTTTTCTTAACGATTAATAATCGGGTAGTAAATATTTAAGTTATATTTTTATCATTTGGTATATCGAGTCCTTGACTTAGAATTAGTTTTTATACTTTTATTTCTGACGGTCTAATCTTTAAGTTATTTCAATAAGGTGTGATTATTTGGTTTTGAGCACGATACAATTTGTCATCCCATGTGTATGGTTCATTTGGTTTGTTATTTTGACCTAAGTGATTTTCAATGATATATTTTATGTGAAGTCTAAAAGGCTAAAAAATCAATAATGATGAACAATTGATAATCCATTAAATAGAATCTTAATGTAACTATAACGATTTCACATGTCTTAATTCATATTAGTATAAATGTCACGATCCAAAACCGAGCCGCGACTGGCACCCACACTTACCCTCCTATGTGAGCGAACCAACCAATACAAAACCCAACCTTTCAATATAATATCAAAATACATTGCGGAAGACTTAAACTCATTAATAAAAATCAATTCAATAACTTCTGAAAATTCAACAACTATTATTATCCCCAAAATCTGGAAGTCATCACCACAAGAACATCTATGATCAAGTTACTAAACTAAGAGTATTCTAAGAAGCTAAAATAAATAAAAAGCTAGTCCATGCCGGAAGTTCAAGGCATCAAGACATGAAGAAGAAGATCCAGTCCAAGCTAGAAGCATTAGCTCACCCTAAAATCCGGTGTAATGAAGACTGACTAGAATTACGGTTGAGTTGAAGACGACGGCACGTTTGCTGCACTCCAGAAATACAAAGAAAGAAACATACAAGTAGGGGTCAGTACAAAACACAAGTACTGAGTAGGTATCATCGGCCAACTCAAAATAGAAAACAGTATATATCAGTTAATATCATAAATCAACTACAATACTCAACATGTAGCAACAACAGTACTATAATCATCAATAAGTACCATCAAGTTCATCCATGAGGACTCAAGCCTCAATACCATACTCATTTGGGAATTAGGTTCATTAGATTGAGTATATTAACACCTTTCCAGATTCATTATCTTTCTTCCTCTTGTGTCGGTACGTGACACTCCGATCCCCTACTACTATGTGTCGGTACGTGACACTCCGATCCCCTACTTCTATATGTTGGTACGCGACACTCCGATCCCCTACTTCTACGTGTCGGTTCGTGACACCTGATCCCCTAATACTATGTGTCGGAAAGTGGCACTCTGATCCCCTAATTCTACGTGTCGGTTCGTGACACCCGATCCCCTAATACTATGTGTCGGAACGTGACACTCTGATCCCCTAATTCTACGTGTCGGTTCGTGACACCCGATCCCTTAATACTATGTGTCAGAATATGACACTCCGATCCACTAATACTATGTGTCGGAACGTGACACTCCGATCCACTAATCTCATTCTATCAATTTATCAAGCCTTCTCTTATACCAAGGCATCATCAATCTCATTGCTATAGTTCATCAAGCCTTCTCTTATACCAAGACATCATCAATCTCATTACTTTAGTTCATCAAGCCTTCTCTTATACCAAGGCATCATCATTAACAAAGTAGATTAGGGTTTCTTTCAAGATTTAGGATTTAATAGCTTCATCATGCTTATTTTATCACAACAATGTAATCACATTCATGCAAGCATACAATTAAGCATATAGAAGGGTTTACAATACTACCAATACATATTATTCGCTATTAAGAGTTTACTACGAATAGTATCAAAACCATAACCTACCTCCACCGAAGATTTCGTGATCAAGCAAGCAATCCTCACAATCTTTGATATCCCCTTCGTTCCTCTCTCTCGATCGTTTCTCTTTCCCTCTCTTTGTTCCAACCCTCTTTATTTTACCCTAATTAGCATATAATTAAGTATAAAAGATGACAATAGTGACTCACTAATTAACTCAAGGTTACCTCTTTTATCCCCTAAGAAATTGAGTTATTAATATTAACCCACGAAATTTATAATTATATCAGGAATAGTCCAAAACGCCCCTTTAAAATTAAAACAGAAATCCGACCCAGACTGGGATTATGCAACCTGTGACGGTCCGTTATAGCTGTGACGGTCCGTCCTGCAGGTCCGTCGCAGAGTTCAGAGACTCAATTTCCTTGAAGAGTCTGTGACGGTCCGTCGTACCTACGACGGTCCGTCCTGCACTTCCGTCACAAAGTTCAGAAATTCGATTTCAGTACCCAAATTTCAGAATTCTAAGTGTTTTGGAACGAGACACCCTCAACGGTCCGTCGTGCCCATGACGGTCCGTCGTGGGTTCCATCGTCTCAGACAGTTTTTTTGAGAAATAAAATCTGCTGCTCACAACGACTAAACAGGTCGTTACAATAGATACCAATTTACCCATCATTCGTCCTCGAACGATCACAAGAAAAGAAACAAGGGCGAAAGGAAGTACCTGAATCTGTAAACAGATGTGGGTATTTTTCTTGCATATCGGCCTCCTTCTCCCAAGTGGCCTCTTCAACTGGTCGATTCTTCCATTGAACTTTGATGGATGCAATCTCTCTCGACCACAACTTGCGAACTTCTCTATCTAAAATAGCAACAGGTTCCTCCTCATAAGTCAAATTCTCATCAAGCAGAACCGAATCCGAACGAATGATGTAGTTTCCATCCCCATGGTATCTTTTCAGCATAGACACGTGAAATAACGGATGCACTCCAGACAGTCCTGGAGGCAAGGCTAATTCATAAGCCACCTCCCCTACTCGCTTAAGTACTTCAAATGGTCCAATATACCTTAGACTTAGCTTACCCCTTTTTCCAAACCGCATCACCCCTTTCATGGGTGAAACCTTCAGCAAGACTTGTTCACCCTCCATGAACTCCAAGTCTCTAACCTTTCGATCTGCATATTCCTTTTGTCTACTTTGAGCCGCTAAAAGCTTTTCTTGAATCGCTTTCACCTTCTCGAATGAATCCCTCAACTGATCAGTACCCCTCAAGGTCTAACCTCAAATGCGTCAAACCAACCAATGGGAGACCTACATCTCCTCCCATACAATGCTTCGAATGGAGCCATATCAATACTTGAGTGATAGCTATTATTATACGAAAACTCCGCTAAGGGTAAAAAGTTATCCCAATGACCACCAAATTCTATCACACATGCACGAAGCATATCCTCCAACACTTGAATCGTTCGCTCAGACTGACCATCAGTCTGAGGGTGAAATGCAGTACTAAGGTCCAACCTAGTACCTAATTAAGCATGCAATGTTCTCCAAAACTTAGAAGTAAACTGCGTACCTCTATCTGATATGATGGAGAGTGGAACCCCATGCAATCGAACAATTTCTGAGATATAGATTTTGGCTAACTTCTCTGCATTGTAGGTCACCTTGACCGGAATGAAGTGAGCAGACTTAGTTAGCCTATCAACAATCACCCAAATAGAGTCATACTTTCCCATTGTCTTTGGAAGACCAACTACGAAGTCCATTGCGATTCTCTCCCACTTCCATTCAGGAATGGGCATTCTCTGAAGTGTTCCTCCGGGCCTTTGGTGTTCATACTTTACTTGTTGACAATTTGGACATTTGGCAACAAAATCAACAATGTCACGCTTCATTCTACTCCACCAAAAGTGTTGCTTTAGGTCGCGGTACATCTTGGTTGCACCTGGATGTATCGAATATCCGGAACTATGAGCCTTTGTGAGAATAGTGTAGATCAAATCATCAACACGGGGCACACATACCTTTCCCTTGATTCTCAAAACACCTTCCTCATCTATTTTTGCTTCCTTAGCCTCTCCTCGCAACACTTTATCCCGAATTCGACTTAGTTTCTCATCATCAAACTGTCTTCCCTTGATCTTGTCAAGAAAAGAAGATCTTGCCTCCACACAAGCCAAAAATCCTCCCTTCTCATTTACTTCCAACCTCATAAGGTCATTAGCCAGAATCTGAACTTCTCTAGCCAATGGGCGTCTAGAAACTTGCAAGTGAGCTAGACTTCCCATGCTTCCTGCCTTTCTACTTAAAGCATCTGCCACAACATTTGCCTTTCCCGGATGATACAGAATAGTGATATCGTAGTCCTTCAGTAGTTCCATCCATCTCCTCTGTCTCAAATTCAAATCCTTTTGAGTAAAGACATACTGTAGGCTACGATGATCCGTATAGACTTCACACTTAACCCCATACAGATAGTGTCTCCATTGCTTTAGTGCAAATACTACCGCGACCAACTCCAAATCATGGGTCGGATAGTTACGTTCATGCACCTTTAATTGCCTCGAAGCATAAGCAATCACATTCTTCTCTTGCATTAGCACTGCACCCAAACCAGAATTGGATGCATCACAATAAACGATGAAATTCTTACCCTCTACTGGTAAGGTAAGAATTGGCGCAGTAGTCAACAAGGTCTTGAGTTTCTGAAAGCTTTCCTCACATTCATCCGACCATACAAATGGAACATTCTGCTTAGTCAAATTCGTTAATTGGGAAGCAATAGAAGAGAATCCCTTGACAAATCGGCGGTAGTAGCTAGCTAAACAACAAAGCTCCTTATTTCTGACACGTTAGTAGGTCTTACCCAATTCTTCACTGTCTCAATCTTAGATGGATCCACCATCACTCCTTCCTTAGAAACCACATGTCCCAAGAAGGACACTGAATCTAGCCAAAACTCACACTTGGAGAATTTGGCATAAAGCTTTTTCTTCCTCAACAACTCTAACACCATTCTCAAATGCTCCTCATGTTCCTTCTTACTCTTTGAGTATATCAGTATATCATCAATAAATACGATCACAAAGAGATCCAGATATGGCTTGAAAATCCCGTTCATCAAGATCATGAAAGCAGCAGGGGCATTCGTAAGACCAAAAGACATTACCACAAATTCGTAATGCCCATACCTAGTTCGAAAAGCAGTCTTTGGCACATCCGTTGCCCGTATTTTCAATTAATGATAACCGGATCTCAAGTCAATCTTAGAGAAGACACAAGCACCTTGTAACTGATCGAACAAGTCATCAATGCGAGGAATGGGATACTTGTTCTTAATAGTTGCCTTGTTCAACTGCCGGTAGTCTATGCACATTCGAAAACTCCCATCCTTCTTCTTCACAAATAGCACCGGAGCACCCTAAGGAGATGCACTTGGTCTAATGAAGCCTTTGCTCAACAACTCTTGAAGTTGGGCCTTTAACTCTCTTAACTCCGCGAGAGCCATTCTATAAGAGGGTATAGAAATGGGGCGAGTACCCGGTTCATGATCAATGCAAAAATCGATATCTCTATCCGGTGGCATACCAGGAAGATCTGCAGGGAACACATCCAGAAACTCACGGACTACCAAAACCGACTCAATTGGAGGTACTGGGGTAGTGTCATCCTTGAGATGTGCCAAGAAAGCTAAACACCCCTTACTAACCATTCTCTTAGCACGAAGAAAGGAGATGATACGAACCGGAGTAGAAGTGTAGTCGCCCTCCCACACTAACTGATCTGTCCCAGGCTTGGCTAACGTCACAATTTTAGCATTACAATCCAAGATTGCAAAATTTGGAGAAAGCCAAGTCATACCCAGAATTACATCGAAGTCAACCATTTCTAAGATAACCAAATCTACATAAGTGTTGCTCCCCACAAAAGTCACCAAGCAAGACCTATATACTTTTTCAACTATCACAGACTCACCCACCGGAGTAGACACATGAATAGGTATGTCAAGCAATTCACAAGGTAAATTAAGACCAGTAGCAAATGAAGAAGATACATAGGAAAACGTGGAGCCAGGATCAAATAATACAGAAGCCATGCAATCACAAACCAAAAGATTACCTGTGATAACAGCATCAGATGTCTCCGCTTCAGATCTCCCAGGGAAAGCGTAACAATGGGCCCTATCGCCTGTTTGCCTGTTGCCCCTACCATGTTGTGCTGTAGTGGCTCCAGTTTGCCCGTCACCCTGGCCGTTCTGGTGACCACCATTACCTCGGCCACCACGTCCTCCAGAATAACGGCCTCTACCATGACCACCTCTACCTCTGACTATATGAGGTCTGTAACTCTGTTTTGGACAATTCCTCCTAATATGTCCAGTCTCCCCACATCCATAACACTCTTTGGAGTCAAGCATAGGTCTCTCAGAGAAGTGTTGACCGATCTGAGGTGGACCCCCAACTACAGTCTGTAGTGAATACTGAATTGGTCGGACTGAGTAACCTCCTCAACCCTGTCCTCTAGAGTAAGAACTGTTAAACTCACCTCCCTTTCGAAACCTTTTTGATGTCGATGTCGTGGTGAAGTCATCTGGCTTCACTCCTTCCACCTCTATCACGAAGTCTACCACTTTTTGGAAGGATTTTACCGTAGCCGCTACCTGTAAGGCTGAAATCCGCAATTCTGACCTCAACCCCTTCACAAAACGGCGAATCCGCTCTTGTGGACTGAAACAAAGTTGGGTGGCATACCTGGATAATGCACGAAACTTAGCCTTATATGCAGTAACCGACATCCTACCTTGCTCTAGGCTCAAGAACTCATCTCTTTTCCTATCCCTCAAAGTCCGGGGGATATACTTCTCCATAAACAAGCTAGAGAATGATGCCCAAGTCATAGGTGGTGCCTCTGTTGGTTGACACTCAACATGTGACCGCCATCACATTTTGGCGTTCCCTTGAAACTGATAACTCACGAACTCAACACCAAACTGTTCTACTATACCCATCTTGTGTAGTAGCTCATGACAGTCAACCAGAAAATCGTAGGCATCCTCAGATTCAGCACCCTTGAAGACTGGAGGCTTCAATTTCAAGAACTTACTGAAAAGTTCATGTTGATCATTTGTCATTATAGGCCCTGTAGTCAGACGTGGAAACATGTCTATTTCCAATGAGGCATCCATGCGGGGAGCCACAGTAGCCGCATGTTGTACCTCCGGAACCTGAGGTGCTGGTGCAGAAAACACTGGAGGTGTCTGACCCTGATCCGATAACCCGCTAAGATAAGCAAGAACCTGGTTGATCATCTCTGGGGTAGGTTGGGGTGGCAATTCCTCGTTCTGCACTTGTTCATTCTCCCCTTCCTCACCCTCTGTTACCACTTCCTCAGTTGGTGGAGGAGTCACCGCCCTAGTATCAGATGGGCTAGGTTCTTGTCCTCTTCCTCTAGAGGACGTCCTACCACGACCTCTTCCACGACCTCTCGCCACTACTCCTCTTCGAGCTACAGCCCATCTGATATTAGGGCGGTGACTCCTCCACCAACTGAGGAAGTGGTAAGAGAGGGTGAGGAAGGGGAGAATGAACAAGTACAGAATAAGGAATTGCCACCCCAACCTACCCCAAAGATGATCAATCAGGTTCTTGCTTATCTTAGCGGGTTATCTGATCAAGGCCAGACACCTCCAGTGTTTTATGCACCAGCACCTCAGGTTCCGGAGGTACAACATGCAACTACTAAGGCTCCCCGCATGGATGCCTCATTGGAAATAGGCACGTTTCCTTGTCTGACTACAGGGCCTATAATGACAAATGATCAGCATGAACTTTTCAGTAAGTTCTTGAAATTGAAACCTCCAGTCTTCAAGGGTGCTGAATCTGAGGATGCCTACGATTTTCTGGTTGACTGTCATGAGCTACTACACAAGATGGGTATAGTAGAACGGTTTGGTGTTGAGTTTGTGACTTATCAGTTTCAAGGGAACGCCAAAATGTGTGGCGGTCACATGTTGAGTGTCAACCAACAGAGGCACCACCTATGACTTGGGCATCATTCTCTAGCTTGTTTATGGAGAAGTATATCCCCCGGACTTTGAGGGATAGGAAAAGAGATGTGTTCTTGAGCCTAGATCAAGGTAGGATGTCGGTTACTGCATATGAGGCTAAGTTTCGTGCATTATCCAGGTATGCCACCCAACTTTGTTTCATTCCACAAGAGCGGATTCGCCGTTTTGTGAAGGGGTTGAGGTTAGAATTGCGGATTTCAGCCTTACAGGTAGCGGCTACGGCAAAATCCTTCCAAGAAGTGGTAGACTTCGTGATAGATGTGGAAGGAGTGAAGCCAGATGACTTCACCACGACATCGACATAAAAAAGGTTTCAAAAGGGAGGTGAGTTTAACGGTTCTTACTCTAGAGGACAGGGTTCAGGAGGTTACTCAGTCCGACCAATTCAGTCTTCACTACAGACTGTAGTTGGGGGTCCACCTCAGACCGGTCAACACTTCTCTAAGAGACTTATGCTTGACTCCAGAGAGTGTTATGGATGTGGGGAGACTGGACAAATTAAGAGGTATTGTCCAAAACAGAGTTACAGACCCCCAATAGTCAGAGGTAGAGGTGGTCATGGAAGAGGCCGTCATTCTGGAGGACGTGGTGGCCGAGGTAATGATGGTCACCAAAACGGCCGGGGTGATGGGCAAACTGGAGCCACTACAGCACAACATGGTAGGGGCAACAGGCAGACAGGCGATAGGGCCCATTGTTACGCTTTCCCTGGGAGATCTGAAGCGGAGAAATCTGATGCTGTTATCACAGGTAATCTTTTGGTTTGTGATTGCATGGCTTCTGTATTATTTGATCCTGGCTCTACATTTTCATATGTATCTTCCTCATTTACTACTGGTCTTAATTTACCTTGTGAATTGCTTGAATACCTATTCGTGTGTCTACTCGGTGGGTGAGTCTGTGATAGTTGAAAAAGTATATAGGTCTTGTCTGGTGACTTTTGTGGGGAGCAACACTTATGTAGATTTGGTTGTTGACTTCGATGTAATTCTGGGTATGACTTGGCTTTCTCCAAATTTTGCAATCTTGGATTGTAATGCTAAAACTGTGACGTTAGCCAAGCCTGGGACAGATCCATTAGTGTGGGAGGGCGACTACACTTCTACTCTGGTTCGTATCATCTCCTTTCTTCGTGCTAAGAGAATGGTTAGTAAGGGGTGTTTAGCTTTCTTGGTACATCTCAGGGATGACACTACTCAAGTACCTTCAATTGAGTCGGTTTCGATAGTCCGTGAGTTTCTGGATGTGTTCCCTGCAGATCTTCCTGGTATGCCACCGGATAGAGATATCGATTTTTGCATTGATCATGAACCGGGTACTCGCCCCATTTCTATACCCTCTTATAGAATGGCTCCCGCAGAGTTAAGGGAATAAAAGGCCCAACTTCAAGAGTTGTTGAGCAAAGGCTTCATTAGACCAAGTGCATCCCCTTGGGGTGGTCCGGTGTTATTTGTGAAGAAGAAGGATGGGAGTTTTCGGATGTGCATAGACTACCGGCAGTTGAACAAGGTAACTATTAAGAACAAGTATCCCATTCCTCGCATTGATGACTTGTTCGATCAGTTACAAGGTGCTTGTGTCTTCTCTAAGATTGACTTGAGACCCGGTTATCATCAATTGAAAATACGGGCAACGGATGTGCCCAAGACTGCTTTTCGGACCAGGTATGGGCCTTACGGGTTCTTGGTAATGTATTTTGGGCTTACGAATGCCCCTGCTGCTTTCATGAGCTTGATGAATGGGATTTTCAAGCTATATCTGGATCTCTTTGTCATTGTATTCATCGATGATATATTGGTATACTCAAAGAGCAAGAAGGAACATGAGGAGCACTTGAGAATTGTATTGGAAATGTTGAGGGAGAAAAAGCTTTATGCCAAATTCTCCAAGTGTGAGTTTTGGCTAGATTCAGTGTCCTTCTTAGGGCACGTGGTTTCTAAGGATGGAGTGATGGTGGATCCATCTAAGATTGAAGCAGTGAAGAATTGGGAGAGGCCTACTAATGTGTCAGAAGTAAGGAGCTTTGTTGGTTTAGCTAGCTACTACCACCGATTTGTCAAGGGGTTCTCTTCTATTGCTTCCCAATTGACAAGCTTGACTAAGCAGAATGTTCCGTTTGTATGGTCGGATGAATGTGAGGAAAGCTTTCAGAAGCTCAAGACCTTGTTGACCACTGCACCAATCCTTACCCTGCTAGTGGAAGGTAAGAATTTCATTGTCTATTGTGATGTATCCTATTCGGGTTTGGGTGAAATGATAATGCAAGAGAAGAACGTAATTGCTTATGCTTCAAGGCAATTAAAGGTGCATGAACGTAATTATCCGACCCATGATTTGGAGTTGGCTGCGGTAGTGTTTGCATAAAGCAATGGAGGCACTATTTATATGGGGTTAAGTGTGAAGTCTATATGGATCATCGTAGCCTACAGTATGTCTTTACTCAGAAAGATTTGAATTTGAGACAGAGGAGATGGATGGAACTACTGAAGGACTACGATATCACTATTCTGTATCATCCGGGAAAAGCTGATGTTGTGGCAGATGCTTTAAGTAGAAAGACAGGAAGCATGGGAAGTCTAGCTCACTTGCAAGTTTCTAGACGCCCATTGGCTAGAGAAGTTCAGATTCTGGCTAATGACCTTATGAGGTTGGAAGTAAATGAGAAGGTAGGATTTTTGGCCCGTGTGGAGGCAAGATCTTCTTTTCTTGACAAGATCAAGGGAAAACAGTTTGATGATGAGAAACTAAGCCGAATTCGGGATATACTGTTGCGAGGAGAGGCTAAAGAGGCAATAATTGATGAGGAAGGTGTTTTGAGGAATAAGGGAAGGGTATGTGTGCCCCGTGTTGATGACTTGATCCACACTATTCTTATAGAGGCTCATAGTTCTGGATACTCTATACATCCTGGTGCAACCAAGATGTACCGTGACCTAAAGCAACACTTTTGGTGGAGTAGAATGAAGCGCGACATTGTTGATTTTGTTGCCAAATGTCCAAATTGTCAACAAGTAAAGTATGAACACCAGAGGCCCGGAGGAACACTTCAGAGAATGCCCATTCCTGAATGGAAGTGGGAGAGAATTGCAATGGACTTCGTGGTTGGTCTTCCAAAGACATTGGGAAAGTTTGATTCTATTTGGGTAATTGTGGACAGATTAACTAAGTCTGCTCACTTCATTCCGGTCAAGGTGACTTACAATGCAGAGAAGTTAGCCAAAATCTATATCTCGGAAGTTGTTCGATTGCATGGGGTTCCACTCTCCATTATATCAGATAGAGGTACGCAGTTTACTTCTAAGTTTTGGAAAACCTTGCATGCTGAATTAGGTACTAGGTTGGATCTTAGTACCGCATTTCACCCTCAGACCGATGGTCAGTCTGAGCGAACGATTCAAGTGTTGGAAGATATGCTTCGTGCATGTGTGAAAGAATTTGGTGGTCATTGAGATAACTTCTTACCCTTAGCGGAGTTTTCGTATAATAATAGCTATCACTCAAGTATTGATATGGCTCCATTCGAAGCATTGTATGGGAGGAGATGTAGGTCTCCCATTGGTTGGTTTGATGCATTTGAGGTTAGACCTTGGGGTACGGACCTTTTGAGGGATTCATTAGAGAAAGTGAAATCTATTCAAGAAAAGCTTTTAGCGGCGCAAAGTAGGCAAGAGGAATATGCAGATCGAAAGGTTAGAGACTTGGAGTTTATGGAGGGTGAGCAAGTCTTGGTGACGGTTTCACCCATGAAAGGGGTGATGCGGTTTGGTAAAAGAGGTAAGCTAAGCCCAAGGTATATTGGACCACTTGAAGTACTTAAGCGAGTAGGGGAGGTGTCTTATGAATTAGCCTTGCCTCCAGGACTGTCAGGAGTGCATCCGGTATTTCATGTGTCTATGTTGAAAAGATACCATGGGGATGGAAACTACATCATTCATTGGGATTCAGTTCTGCTTGATGAGAATTTGACTTATGGGGAGGAACCTGTTGCTATTTTAGATAGAGAAGTTCGCAAGTTGAGGTCGACAGAGATTGCATCCATCAAAGTTCAATGGAAGAATCGACCAGTTGAAGAGGCCACTTGGGAGAAGGAGGCTGATATGCAAGAAAAATACCCACATCTGTTTGTTTACAGATTCAGGTACTCCCTTTCGCCCTTGTTTCTTTTCTTGTGATCGTTCGAGGACGAGCGATGGGTAAATTGGTATCTATTGTAACGACCTGTTTAGTCATTTTGAGCAGCAGATTTTATTTCTGGAAAAACTGTCTGAGTCGACGGAACACACGATGGACTGTCATGGGCACGACGGACCGTCGAGGGTGTCTCGTTCCAAAACACTTAGAATTCTGAAATTTGGGTACTGAAATCGACTCTCTGAACTTCATGACGGAGTGGCAGGACGGACCGTCGTGGGCACGACAGACCGTCACACATCTTCTACAGAAATTAAGTCTCTAAACTTTGTGACGGACCTGCAGGACGGACCGTCGTGGGTACGACGGACCTGCAGGACGGACCGTCGTGGGTACGACGGACCGTCACAAACTCTTCAAGGA
This sequence comes from Solanum peruvianum, assembly GCA_027705065.1. Lineage (NCBI taxonomy): Eukaryota > Viridiplantae > Streptophyta > Magnoliopsida > Solanales > Solanaceae > Solanum > Solanum peruvianum. Next base: position 33,768,761 of record JAKWJD010001760.1, on the reverse strand, counting down.
AATTGAGTCTCTGAACTTTGCGACGGACCTGCAGGACGGACCGTCACAGCCATGACGGACCGTCACAGGTTGCGTAATCCCAGGCTGGGTCAGATTTCTGTTTAAGTTTTAAAGGGGCGTTTTGGACTATTCCTGCTAAAATTATAAATTTCGTGGGTTAATATTAATAACTCAAATTCTTGGGGGTTAAAAGAGATAACCTTGAGTTAATTAGTGGGTTAATTCTTCATCTTTTATACTTAATTATATGCTAATTAGGGTAAAAGAAAGAGGGTTTGAATAAGAAAAATAGAAAGAACAAAAAGAGGGAAAGAGAAACGATCGAGAGAGGAGAAACGAAGAGGAAAACACAAAGCTTTGGGAAATTGCTTGCTTGATCACGAATCTTCGGTGGAGGTAGGCTATGGTTTTTATGTTATTCGTAGTAAACTCTTAATAGCAAATGATATGTATTGATAGTATTGTAAACCCTTCTATATGCTTAATTGTATGCTTGCATGAATGTAATTATATAATTGTGATAAAATAAGCATGATGAAGCTACTGAATCCTAAATCTTGAAAGAAACCCTAATCCACTTTGTTAATGATGATGCCTTGGTATAAAAGAAGGCTTGATGAACGAAAGTAGTGAGATTAGGGGATCGGGTGTCACGTTCCGACACCAGGATAGAAATAGAGGATCGGGTGCCACGTTCCGGTACCAGGATAGTATATGAGGATCGGAGTGTCACGTTCCGACACCAGGATAGAATATGGATCAGGTGCCACGTTCTGGTACCAGGATAGTATATGAGGATCGGAGTGTCACGTTCCGACACCAGGATAGAATATGGATCGGGTGCCACGTTCCGGTACCAGGATAGAATGAGGATCGGAGTGCCACGTTCCGGCACCAGGATAGAATATGGATCGGGTGTCACGTTCCGACACCAGGATAGTATACGAGGATCGGAGTGTCACGTTCCGACACCAGGATAGTATATGGAGCGGAGTGTCACGTACCGACACGAGAGGAATAAAGATAATGAATCTTGAAAGATGATAATATACTCAATTTAATGAACCTAATTCCCAAATGAGTATGATGGGGAGGCGTGAGTCCTCATGATGTGCTTGGTGTTGTGACCAAGAGTTATGGTAATTGTAAATGCCGCATGTTGAGTATTGTAGTTGCTTTTATGATATTATCTGATATATACTGTTTTCTATTTTGAGTTGGCCGATGATATCTACTCAGTACTTGTGTTTTGTACTGACCCCTACTTGTATGTTCCTTTCTTTGTTATTTGTGGAGTGCAGCAAACATACCGTCGTCTTCAAATCAATCGCAACTCTAGCCAGTCTTCATTACACCGGAATTCAGGGTGAGCTAATGCTTCTAGCTGGGACTGGATCTTCTTCTTCAAGTCTTGATGCCTCGAGATTCTGGCATGGACTAGCTTTTACTTATTTTAGCTTTCTTAGATACTCTTAGTTTTAGTAATTGAGGATAGATTTTCTTGTGATGATGACTTCTAGATTTTGGGGATAATAATAGTTGTTGAGTTTTTAGAAGTTATTTAATTGATTTTCATTAATGAGTTTAAGTCTTCCGCATTATATTCTGTTATTACATTGAAATGTTGGGATATGTATTGGTTGGTTCGCTCACATAGGAGGGTAAGTGTGGGTGCCAGTCGCGGCTCGGTTTTGGGTCGTGACATCTGGTCTTTATGTTAATTAAACAACCAGTCCCTAACAATTCTATGAAAGTCAATCGGAAGTTTAAAAGTTATTTACAGATTCCTCTTATCTCAATTTGGACACCCTATTTAGACATCTGAGTTGTACTAATTTTGCCTTTGTAAGTGCTTTCTTTGGGTTCTCAAGGGGTTTTGTTAGAGAAACTAACAAACCATCCCATATAATATAATGTTACGTATTATACATTATTCATCTTTCAATCCAAGCTCATTCATACATGAACATTCTTAATATTCATGATGCCCTGTAAAATTTTCTATTGCTCATAGCCACAATTCTCCGAAATAATATATTCATTATTAATTTTGTTGCTTTTGTTATTTTACTTGTTATTTAATCTAGAATCCTGTCTTTCTTTTGATGAAATTTCATATTTTCAATAGCAATGAATGCATCTAGAGTTGTTAAATGTTTCTAATTTTATGCACATTCACTCACACTCTCAATTATCCAGCAGATATATCAAAATAGTGGTTATTATCTTGAAGTTGTACAGATATATGTAGTTAGTTTTGGAAGTGTACAATTTAAAATTGAGTTTCAACTGCGGTTCAACTTTGATTGTTATACTCTTTGGCGACATTTGTTATTCTAAATTTTGACCTTTGCTTGTTTTGTTCTGATTATTAAACAATATTTCAAATTCTGTATGTATGACAGAAAAGTAGTTCTCTGTGTATTTTTTTTGTTGAAATAACACATTATTGGTTGTGCCCTGAGAGAAGTAGACTATCTATTTCAAGGTTTCAAATGAAAGGTTTTGTGAACAAGTCAATTATGATGCTCGTTAGAGGTAAAAAAAATTATCATCAAAGTACATGAGTTACGGTTTCTAATGCAGTTCTTTGCCTTCTCTGGTTAGTAGTGCAGACTTTTTGTTACTCTTGTTAGTTCTTTGCCTACTCTGGTTAGTAGTGCATACTTTTTTGTAGTCTTGTTAGCAGTACTGAAGACCTTTGCATACTCTGATTTTTGTAAATGCTAAGTTCAGAAAACTTCGACAAAATTATTCAGAATGCGGTTTTAAAAAAATTATACCTACATAAGTATGATATTTTTTAAATCAAATAAAATACAAAAATAATAACAAAAAAGTGATCTTTTGTAGAGTTGCAACATAGAGTACTTGTCCTCCCTTTTGTTCTTCTCTTGCTCAGTGGTTTCCTTTTAGCTTTCATTAGAGCTTTATCATTATTTTTATTGTGTGGCTTGATTTTTTTTTTCTCCAGGAACACATTTCCTTGAAAATTCCTTGATATTCATAAGTTATATAAAATGTACTTACATTGAGAAAATTATTACTCCATCTTGTTTGGTCATATCTAAGTACACAAAACTGAACAAATGTCCTAAGAAAGTTGTACAAAATCATGAGGTTCCCAACAATAATTTAGAAGTATTGCAAATGATTCCACTGATACACAAAATGTACTCCAGGCATATGTGTGAGAATAGATCAAAGAAGATGATAAGAATGATAATCAGGGAAACCTAGTGATTCACCCATCAAGAAGCATATAGTTAATTTAGCTTCCTCCCCAATCTCCTGTTTGCATTTTGACCATATAGCCTATAATGCATACTTGTTGTTATGCTTTCTTTTGAGCAAATATTATGTCTCTGATTTTCTCAACTATTTAGCAGTATAAAAAGTTCCTCCTGGTGTTTCTTCTGATCATTTTCTTTTTGTCAAGAGAGGATATGTGGTAAATTGTCCTCCTCAGTTTGTCCCCATCACTGAATGTACTCCTTACCAACCTTCAGTTGATAATCTTCTTCTTGTATAAGGAGAGTAAAGCAGTACCTCATCTCTTTTGACTATTCCCAACTTACTGGAGTTAACCATTCCTAACATTCAATTGTTTTTTTTTTTTTTTGGCGTGTTGTTTTTAGAAGTTGTGGCTGACTAACATCAGTTATGGACTTCCCAATATTCTAGGTTGTTCCCCAAGATTTCATCAAAGTGATATTTCATTTAGTGAACGAAATATGTGATTTATAATAGACTTTAGAACTCCATCAGTGTTTTCAATTGATGTACCACCACTCAACTTTTGTACCACGATTCGTAACTTTCAGAATGGGCATCGTGGCATCAGTTATAAGATGAATACTAGAAACACGCCCTTATCTTTACATTACATATATGATTTAACTTCCTTGCATATTTCATAAGAGTTTGAATCTTCTTTTCATGTGAAATTTTAACTAAACTATTTTCAAAATTATAAGAAAGATCCAAACTCATCCATAGTAAAAACATTATCAGAATTTCAGTATTACCTTTTGCTATCTCATTAGAAGTAAAAATCTAATCTCACAATAACTTCATAATAACTTAATTTAGGGTAGCAAGCTTTATGAATATCATTAAGCAATTATTTAAATGCAGATAGGTGCTTTGCGTGCATTTTATAGTTTTGCATTCACTTCTAGTTAAGGCTCTCTTCTCTCTTAAGAATAACTTTAACCAAATTAGATACATAATTGATGTTTCAAATTTCATGTTCGTCCATACAAGTGTAGCTTATCTCTCTATAGAAAAGCAACTTGTACCTGCAAATTTAGTAGAATTTTTCTACACATTGGTAGAACATAAAATTTTCAATGCTTTGTTAACTAGTTAATGCATCTCCCTTCTTTCCATAAACAGGTTTTAGTTGCTCTTTTGATGATGAGTCTAAGATCAATGTACATATGATCATGCTGAGAAGGCGAAGAGAGACAATAGTAATTTCTGAATGAACCCTCACGGTGTTTATCGACATCGTACCAGCTTGAATTGTAACTGCAAATCTGATATGTTTTTATGCTGGTTTTTTAATACAAGATCACACATTGCCATCAAAGACAGATGGAAAGGACGCTGGCAATAGTTTAGCTGATCGAAATTGTGAGTTCTTTTATGATTATTATTTCATGATAAGTATTTGTTGTCTAATTTCTACAGAAATATATTTTGTTTATGGTTAGAGATCTTGTGGTAAGGTTAGTTTCATGCTTATCCCTCCACTTGGTAGATGTATCTATCCCACCCCTAGTTTAATTTCAAGATTGTTAGTGATGTGGACCAGATGAAAAGTAGTGATTTTCTATCGAATCAGAAGCATATCAAGATGGTGAGTTGAGAAGTGAAAAGTTTTTCTTTTTAATTGTTAAAGATAAAAGGTGACATAACAAATGTTGATTTTATTTCTTTTCTAGGAATTTTGAGGTAACTATATGTGTTTGTGTTATAGCCGTTAACTTCTAGGCATGCTACTGCTTTTTCCAGTTTTTTAACAGTATGTGTTGTGTCTTATATAGGTTTGAAGACTTGATGAACTTACAAGTCCCAGACCAAAATAGAAGTCGAATTGAAAAGTCAAGATGCAAGATTTTATGACCTAAATTGGTTATCATTTTGCTGATATTTTTGTATTATCAAATGTAATACATTGGGGTTATACCATGGTTCATTGCTACCTATTGGATATTAAACTATATTTTGTAATTAATTATTTATATAAATGCATGCATTTATTTAATATTTGTTCTTCTTGTAATTGAATTTTATATTATAAGCAGTAAATATAATTGGAACTAAAAATGACAATATATATTTTTAGGACCAAAATAGAAAATATTTTATGACCAGTTAGCTTTTCTTCAAAAGACTTTTATGACCAGAAAACATGAACGCTAAAAGTAAGTAGATATCCAAAGATGAAACCGTACAACAATTTAAGGACCAGAAGTATGGTCCCTGATGAAAAATTTAGAGACGAGAACATAGCTAGTCATTGAATCCTTATAGGGACCAGTTAAGATTACCCGTATCAATTAACGTTTCGCGACTAAGCTTATAACGATGAGTGGCGACCAAAATTTTCTAGTCGATATTGACTATTAGGGACCAAAAGTAGACTTTTAGGGACGAGATTTCCCTTCTTTAATAGCCATTTTTCTTGTAGTGCTCCAACTCATTTAACGAAGGCCGGGTTTTATCCTAACCCAATCATTTTTTTAACCCGTAACCCAAATTTCACTCACTTTCACCTACCACATCTTTCTCTCTTCACTGACCCTAAGAAACTTCATGAGGCTAAACTAGTTGGTAGCATCACTGGCTGAAATTTGTTTATTATTGGTGTCGGAACAAAGAAGTGAAGGCTCATAGGTTAGTGATTTGAAAAATCTTTGAAAACAAAGTTTATTTTACATTGAATTTTGTAGTGATTAGTCGTTAGATTTCCTTTACTGGTTTGATGTGTATTTTGTTTGTTTTCATTTGTTGTTGTGTATATTACACATTTGTTTGTATCATTATAGCAAAAGAGAATAACAAAAAGTTTGTATGTTTAGAAAGAGAGAAACAAAAAAGAGTAACAAATAAAAAAAATTATTTGTTAAGAAAGGGAGTAACAAAAAGTTGTGTTTGTTCAGGCTTTATTATATCCTGATAGAAAATTGCTTGTTGCCCTTAAAGTATATACAATCAATAACACCTTGAAAGAGTGTGATCTAACAATTTCAAATACAGGCTATTCCATATGAGAAATGGAAATGAGGGAACTATTTACAAACGAGTCAAAATAGGACCTATGACTGTGGATTGTATGTTCATTGGCTATGCTACAATGAGTAAAGCATATTAATTTATGGTTCATAAGTCCAAAACGTCAGATTGTCAAGTAAAGGTCTAAACGTCCTTGGAAAAAAATCAAAGGAGAATGCACTTAATAAAGAGATTCAGAGGCGTAGTGAATGTCAATGGATAAATTGTTTCCTACGGATTTGAATTTGTAACATTTCTTCTTGAAAATGAGTTCATATAGTCAAACAAGATTTGTCTTGTGTGGAGTTATTCTTTTTGGAAAGAGGTTGTCAATAGTAGGATATATTCAATCTTGAGCAACGAACTTGAGAGTTGGTCGATCTTTCTCAAACAAATAAACATTTGGATTCAAAGTGGATCTACAAAAGGAAAAGAACGTTGATGAAATGTTAACTATTGACAAATATAAAGAAAGACTTGTTTTCATAGGTTTGGACAATAAAAAAGTCTTGATTATTTTAATAGAAAATTGCCACTAACTAGGATTACATTAATTCAAATGTTAGTTGCGCTAGTTGTAGTATATGACCTTCAAATTCGTCAAAATGGACGTGAAAATATTTTTTTTTGAAAAAATGAAAAAATTGGAGGAAGAAATTTACATGGAACAACCTGAGGGATTTGTAGTTCGTTGTAAAAAAAAGAAAGTATGTAAACTTGTTAAGTCACTTTGTGCGTGCGCCCAAATAATGACATGCGAATATTGACCAAACTATGTTGGTAAAAGAATTCAAATTAATGAATGTGATTAATGTTTTTACATTAAAGACACATCGAAACACAAGTTCATTATTTGTTTTTATGGTAATGACATGTTGATCAACAAAAGAGACATTTCTGACATAAATGCTACTAAGCATGTGCTAGAAAGTAATTTCGATACGAAAGATATTGAAGTTAGTGATGTGATTAAAAATTGGCAAGTTCAAGTACTTGAATTTCAATATTGTCAAGACTCCAATAAATGTGAGCAATGTACTTCAAAAGAATGAAAGCAAAAGTGACTCACAATTGGATTATGCTAGCAGTATTGAAAAGTATGATATATATCATGAAGTATATGCGATCAAATACTTGTAGCATTATTAGTAAACTGAGTTAGTTCACAAGTAATCTCAATCAAACTCATTGGATGACAATGAAAAGAGTTTTGAAGAATTTAAAACATACTTAATACTATTGTTTTGCATTATAACTAATATTCAATAATATTGGAAGAATATAGTGATGCAAATTGAATCACCAGGTCAAATAAAGTAAAATTCACAAATGAATATGTATTTACTCTTGGTGGAGGAGCAAACTCTTGGAAATCTTTCAAACAGAAATGTATGGCTCGCTTTACTATAAAATCCGAGTTTATCACTTTACATAAGGCCGGTGAAGAAGTTGAATGACTCCGAAATTTTTTGAAAGATTTTTTCCCAAACCTTTAGTCCTGTATGCATACACTGTGAGTGTTAATTTGCAATAGGTATGGTATGGAAGATGAAAGTAGGGGTGGAAGATGAAGCAGAATTTCAAATGAAATTGAAATTAAAGTAACAAAATTAAAATAAGTCAAATAGTAAGAGAGAGAAATAAAAAAAAATTGAAAAAAATATATATTTCAAATTAAATTAACAAGTGTCACACAATGATCAGTGTGTTTACAAGCCATAGGTGGAGTTAAGAAACTCAAACCATCATAATTACAAAACATGGATGACATGGATGACTTCCTACATGGAAGGTCAAGATCTTTGGGAGTTCGTGAATGGATGTGAAGTCAAACCAGGGGAAGAAGAACCAAATGGCGCATAGAGAAAATGGAAGATTAAAGCAGGAAAAGCATTATTTGCCCTCAAGACCACCATCAAAGAAGATGTGTTGGAACATATACGAGATGCTGGAACACCAAAGGAAGCTTGGGACACGCTGGATGCACTCTTTCACGACACACGACTACAATTCTAGAAAGTGAGTTATTATTGATAACTCAAAATAATATGAGCATTGAACCATTTTTTCACAAAGTGAAGTCAATATGCCGTGAAATTTGAGAATTGGAACCAACAACTCCAATTAGGGAAACCAGGATGAAAAGAATAATTATTCAGGGTTTGAGATCTAAGTAAAAAAAACTTTTTTACTGCAGTACAGGGTTGGCAAATTCAACCATCACTTGTTGAGTTTGAGAATATTCTTGCTAGCAAAGAAACCATGGGTGAGGATGAAGCACTCTAGATCAACAAAAGTAGAGGGAACTCCAAGCAGTACAATGTAGCTGGAATGAAAAAACGTGATGATAAGGAAAAAAAATCATCAAAGAGATGGAAATTGTCGTCCAGGGGGAGCTTCAAGGAACTATTGGGGCAAAAACAAGAGGTTTGAAGAGAAGTGTCATCACTACGGAAAGAAGGATCCTAAATCCAAGGTTTGCTTGTTCAATAAAAAGGTCGTTGAGAGAAACGCTGGAACCATTTCTAGTCGAAAGGAAAAGAGTGAAGATGATTGGCTTGCTGAAACATTATTTGCTGCAGAACAAGAGGTTGAAGCATTCTTTACTGCAGAATAAGAGGAGTAGCTCTTATAGTAACAACCTATAAACAAATTGATTATGAGAATGATTGGATTGTTGACTCAGGGTGCTCAAACCATATGACTGGCGACAAGCAAAAGTTGCAAAATCTAACCAAGTACAAGGGAAGTCGTGAGGTGGTGACAACCGATGATACAAAATTATCGATAACTCATATCGGTAAGGCTGTAGTGTCACCAAATAGTAGTGCTGATATGATGTTGCTTCAAAATGTTTATCGATAGTTCATATCAGCAAGGTATGAAGAAAAATCTTCTTTTAGTAGCACAACTAACATCTACGGGTCATTTTATTCTGTTTGGTCCACAAGATGTAACAATATATAATGATCTTGAGAATAAAAAAGAGCCAGTAATGAAGGGACAAAGATTGAATTCCGTCTATGTAATGTCGACAGAAACCACATATATAGACAAGACAAGGAAGAATGAAACTGCAGACTTATGGCATATGCGGTTGAGCCACGTTAGCTAATCTAAACTAAGTGTCATGATGGAAAAGTCAATGGTGAAGGGTCTTCCAAAACTCTCAGTAAGGACATGTTATATGTGAGGGTTGTTGGGAAAAGGCGAACAAACACAAAAGTATATATGGTAAAAGTAATGGAAATAAAATGGGAAAATAACGACACCAAGAATTTACGTGGAAACCCTTCTGAATAAGGGAAAAAACCACGGACTAAGAGGAGCAATTGATATTACTATAGTAAGGAATTTTACACTGTGTAGTCACGAATACAATACTCAAAGTGACTACTACACACTCAAAAGGAACAACACTCTTTTGGTTTCCGTCTTACTAAAATATCGATCACACTCTATTTTTCTTCACAGACTATTTTCTTGTATAGTCTATGGAATACCTCACTTTGCTCTCAAAATGGTTTTTCTCTCTAACTTGGTGTGTTCTACAAATGAGCAAGAATGCTCTATTTATAGAAGGATAAAACCATGCCTATGTCACTAATGACATATGTAAACATAGCAAAGTCAAGAATGGTTGCAAATCTTACCAATTTGCCAACTACCAAATCTTTCAAAGTCAAGAATGATTGCAAATCTTACCAATTTTCCAACTACCAAATCTTTTCTTTTCAACTCCAATTACTATTCCTTTTTAACAATTGCTTGAATAGCTAAAGTTGACTAAAACAATGGGATGGATTCAACAAATCTCCCCCTCCAGTCCCATTTACTGGAAGAAGGTATCTTCAACTTCTTTAGAGAGAGCTCATACCCACAAGTTCTTTGCATAACTCGAACTTGTCTTTCGGTATCATCTTGGTCAGCATATCTGCAGGATTTTCACTTGTGTGAATCTTTTTGACATGAAATGATTCATTCTCCACTTTCTCACGAATCCAATGATATCTGACGTCAATGTGTTTTGTTCTTGCATGGTACATGGAGTTTTGCTCAAGTCTATTGCACTCTGGCTGTCACAATAGACAATATACTCCATCTGATTCAAACCAAGATCTTGAAGAAATCGCTTTAGCCATATCATCTCCTTGCCGGCTTCAGTAGCCGCAATATACTCAGCTTCAGTTGTAGATAGTGCAACACCACTTCTGCAACTTTGACTGCCATGATATAGCTCCCCCTGAAAAAGTAAACAAATATCCAGTAGTGGATTTTCTGTTATCAAGGTCACCTGCCATATCAGAATCTGTATAGCCTTTCAAGATTGGATTTGATGCTCCAAAACACAAGCATTCATCTGAGCTTCCTCTAAGATACCTGAGTATCCATTTCACAGCTTCCCAATGCTCTTTTCCCGGATTTTCGAGAAATCTGCTGACAACACCAACTGCGTGAGCAATATCAGGTCTAGTGCACACCATTGCATATATCAGACTTCCGACGACGGAGGAATATGGAACTTTGGCCATGTTCTCTTTTTCCTCCCTAGCTGTAGGAAACATCTTCTTGCTCAACTTCATATGACCAGCAAGAGGTATACTCACAGGCTTCGCATTCTTCATATTGAAGCGCTCCAGTACGCATTCAATGTACTTCTTCTGGGACAAATAAATCTTCCTTTCATCTCTAAGACGAGTAATTCTCATGCCCAAAATTTGTTTGGCATGACCCAAGTCTTTCATAGAAAAAGACTTACACAACTCTTTTTTCAGCTCGTCAATCTTGGAAGTATTCTTGCCCACAATCAACATATCATCCACATACAACAAAAGGATGATGAAATCATTGTCAGAAAATTTTTGTACAAATACGCAATGATCTGAAGAAGTCTTCTTATAGCCTTGCTCCCCCATGACAGATTCAAACTTTTTGTACCACTGTCTGGGAGCTTGTTTAAGGCCATAGAGACTCTTTTTGAGTTTACATACAAAATTTTCTTTACCATCTACTTTGAAGCCCTCAGGTTGTTCCATATAAATCTCTTCTTCTAGGTCACCGTGAAGGAAAGCCGTCTTCACATCCATCTGCTCAATCTCTAAATTAAGACTAGCAGCCAAACCTAGAACTGTGCGAATCGAGGACATTTTCACAACAGGAGAAAAATTTTTGTCAAAGTCAATACCTTTCCTTTGACCAAATCCCTTAACAACCAATCTAGCTTTGTACCTGGGCTTCAAGTTGTGTTCTTCAACTTTAACTTTGAACACCACTTGTTCTTCAAAGCTCTCATTCCCTTGGGCAATTTTACCAACTCATAAGTGTGGTTCTCATGCAAAGACTTCATCTCGTCTTGCATGGCTTCAATCCATTGATTCTTGTGCTCATCTTCCATGGCCTCCTCATAACATTCAGGTTCTCCCCCGTCAGTGAGTAACACATACTCATTGGGTGAATAACGGGATGAAGGAAACCGCTGTCTTGTGGACCTTCGAAGCGGAATATTTGATTCGTCCACAACTTCATGAGCAACAGGATCATCAATAACAATATCATTGTTATTATCAACATCAACATGTTGATTCGATACATGATTCTGGGCGTCACCATGATTATCAAACCAACAACATCATGCACACTTGTGTGAGGAACTTCATCATGATAAACTGTACCATCAAAACTTGAAGATTCTACCTTCTCCGCTTTGTCAATATCTTCAATTGTTTGATTCTCCATGAAAATAATATCACGGCTTCTCACAAGTTTCTTTTCAATTGGATCATATAGCCTGTAACCAAATTCATCTAGGCCATATCCAATGAAGATGCATTGCCTTGTCTTGGCATCTAACTTTGACCTCTCATCTTTCGGCACATGTACAAAAGCTTTGCAACCAAATACTCTCAAATGGTCATAGGAAACATCCTTTCCATACCAAACACTATTTGGTACATCACTTTGCAAAGCAACAGCAGGAGATATATTAATATCATGTGCAGCGGTCAATAAAGCCTCACCCCAAAATGAGTTTGGCAACTTTGCTTCAGAAAGCAAACATCTAACTCTTTCCATCAAGGTCCTATTCATCCTTTCAGCCAAACCATTAAGCTGAGGAGTCTTGGGAGGAGTCTTCTGGTGTCTAATACCTTGATGCTTGCAGTATTCGTCAAATGGTCCACAATATTCACCACCATTATCAGTACGAATACATTTCAATTTCTTTCCAGTTTCTCTTTCAACTGAAGCCTGAAACTGCTTAAAGACACCTAACACTTGGTCTTTAGTCTTCAAGACATAGACCCAAAGTTTTCTCGAGCAATCATCAATGAAAGTGACAAAGTAAAGTGCACCACCCAATGTCTTTGTCTTCATTGGACCACATAAATCATAGTGCACTAACTCAAGCAACTCTGTCTTTCTCGAAGGAGGGTAGGACTTAAAGGAAACTCTATTTTGTTTACCAGCCAAGCAGTGCTCACAGTTTTCTAATTTAGCACTTTGAAAATTTGACAATAATTTCTTCTTGGCTAGAACAGTAAGTCCTTTCTCGCTAATGTGGCTAAGCCTCTTGTGCCATAATGTTGAAGAGTTATCGCTCTCAACTGCATTCACCATATCAACACAAGCAGAGGCCGTAGCCAGTATAGACCACGATGTTTGTTACCACGAGCCACAACCAAGGAACCCTTAATGAGCTTCCATTTTCCATCACCGTTGGTACTAACATATCCTTCATCATCTAAAACACCAACAGAAATTAGGTGCAGACGAACATCAGGAGCATGTTTCACATTGTTCAAAACTAGTTTAGTTCCAATACTAGTTTCCAAACAAATTGTACCAATACCAACCACCCTAGAAACAGTCTCATTACCCATACTCAAGGTTCCAAAATCACCAGGAGTGTAGGAAGAGAAAAAATCCTTCCTTGATGTCACATGAGATGCGGCACCAGTGTCCACAACCCAGCTTGACTCATCACAAGCAATATTTATCATGTTTGCATCAAGAACGGTAACAAGATCTTCGGTGGTGACGGTGGCTAGGCAATTTTCATTGCCATCTTGTTCAGTTTCCTCTTTGTTATTGTTCTCCCTCTTCAACTTTCTGCAGAACTTCTTTGTGTGCCCTTTCATGCCACAATGATAGCACTCTATATCCTTAAGTCTGCCTTTGGATTTGCTCCTATTTTGTTCTCTATGCTGAGAACCACGAGTTTTATTTCTCCCCCTGGGGCCAGTTATCAGGACATCCGACGAAGAGGAACCTTGAGTTTTTCTTCTCATCTCTTCGTTCAAGACACTACTCTTGGCGGAATCCATAGAGATCACACCATCCGGAGCAGAATTTGACAATGACGTTCTAAATGTTTCCCAAGAATCTGGTAGGGAACCAAGTAGAAGCAAGCCTTGAATTTCTTCATCAAATTTGATGCCCATAGCAGATAATTGGTTCATAATCCCCTGAAAATTATTCAGATGGTCTGTCATTGGAGAACCATCATGATACTTCAAACTCAACATCTGCTTTATTAAGAACATTTTGTTGTTGCCAGTCTTTCGAGCATACAAACTTTCAAGATGCTCCCATAGGGTTCGAGCATGTGTTTCCCCAGAAATATGGTTCAACACATATCGTCGACCCATTGCCTAATGAATCCACAAACCTGTCTATGCAACAGATTCCACTCTTCATCTGTCATTTTATCAGGCTTTACAGTGGTAAATACTGGTTTATAAAAATTCTTGACATAAAGCAGATCTTCCATTTTCCCCTTCCAAATGGCATAATTAACACCATTCAAAGTAACCATTCTACTTGTGTTGGCTTCCATTGTTTTCCCCAAAAAATATAGTTATCGCAAATCAAAGTAAATCTTTTCTGATGTGGAAGTTCAGACTGTGCTGCAACCACAGAGCATACTCAGATAAAACCTTGGCTCTGATACCAGTTTGTTGGGAAAAGGCGGACAAACACAAAAGTATATATGGTAAAAGTAATGGAAATAAAATGGGAAAATAACGACACCAAGAATTTTACGTGGAAACCCTTCTGAATAAGGGAAAAAAACCACGGACTAAGAGGAGCAATTGATATTCCTATAGTAAGGAATTTTACACTGTGTAGTCACGAATACAATACTCAAAGTGACTACTACACACCCAAAAGGAACAACACTCTTTTGGTTTCCGTCTTAGTAAAATATCACTCACACTCTATTTTTCTTCACAGACTATTTTCTTGTATAGTCTATGGAATACCTCACTTTGCTCTCAAAATGGTTTTTCTCTCTAACTTGGTGTGTTCTACAAATGAGCAAGAATGCTCTATTTATAGAAGGATAAAACCATGCCTATGTCACTAATGACATATGTAAACATAGCAAAGTCAAGAATGGTTGCAAATCTTACCAATTTGCCAACTACCAATCTTTCAAAGTCAAGAATGATTGCAAATCTTACCAATTTGCCAACTACCAAATATTTCTTTTCAACTCCAATTACTATTCCTTTTTAACAATTGCTTGAATAGCTAAAGTTGACTAAAACAATGGGATGGATTCAACAAGGGTTGCCAGTATGGTAAAGCACATTCGTTGTCGTATGAGGAGTCAAAATATAAGGCCAAGGAACCATTAGAGTTAAATCATAAGTATCAAATATGTTGTCAACTAACATGTTCAAATACGCCGCAACAAAATGGAGTAGTAGAACGAAAGAATAGATACCTATCACAAATCTGTCGGAGCTTGTTTTATGCAAAAAAAAATTCGGGACAATTATGGGCGGAAGATATAAACTGTAGCTTTTGTGGTCAATAGAATTCCTCAACAAAGGTTAAGTTTTCTTTTACCTTTTGAGAAGTTATGGAATATGAAACCATCAATTAGCTATTTTTGTGTTTTCAGATGTGTATGCTATGTATTTATACCTAACCATTTACTAAGCGAGATGGACAAAAAGTCTGTTAGGTGTATCCTATAATGTATGACAGTCAATGAAAAGGGTGATGTTGTTATGACCCAAGAACGGGAAAGTGTTACACTTCTCGGAATGTGATGTTTGATGAAGCGTCTTCATATAAGGATATCCTGCAAGATTCAAATGTTCTCGAAGATGTATTGGACTCGTCTCATGTCCAACTGAGTCTAGATGAAGCTGAAGTTGAAGCTAACGAAGATATTGCTGAAGAAGGTGTGGCTTAAAATCCTTGGCAAACAGGTGTGTATCAACAACAACGTGAAGCAGACGAGCTAAGTGGAAAAAAACACCCCCCGTCTCTTAGAAGGTCATGAAGGATCAGAAAGCTTAATAGAAAGTATGCCAATGCTGCCATAGTAGAAGAAGAAGATGAAAAAGAAACAGAGGATTTGAGGAAGCATTCCAAAATCCGAAGTGGATTAAAGGTATGAAGGAGGAGATTAATGCGCTAGAAATGAATCAAACTTGGGAGCTCGTGGTAAAGCCAAGAGATGTCAAACCTATTTCTTGCAAATGGATTTACAAGATAAAGCGTCACACAAATGGTCAATTGAAAGGAACAAAGATCGTCTTATAGCCCGGGATTTTCTCAGCAATATGGAATAGATTATGATGAAACATTTAGTCCAGTGGCTAAGCTTACTACAGTCTGGATCATACTTGCACTTGTTGCCACTAAAAATTGGAACCTATGGCAGATGGATATAAAGAATGTCGTTTTGCACGGAGAGTTGGATCGGGAGATCTACATGTGTCAACTAATGGGATTTCAGAGTCAAGCTCATCCTGAGTATGTATGTATGCTCCGAAAATTGCTATATGGGTTATAGCAAGCACCAAGGGCATGGTATGATAAGATTTCTGAATTTCTTACTCATAATTGTTATTCTGTAGCACCGAACAGATTCCAGCTTGTTTGTGAAAGTTGTTAGAAAGAAACTAGATATTGTGCTAGTATATGCGGATAATCTAATCCTAACAGGAGACTGTGAAGAAGAAATTCTTCTAACAAAGAAGAAATTTGTCTGTTCGCTTCCTGATGAAGGAACTTGGACAATTTAACCATTTTCTTTGCTTGGAGGTTGATTGTAATGAAGAAGGAATTTGTTTGCATTAGAAAAGATATTCTAAAGATATGTTGGAGAGGTTTGGAATGTTGTATTGCAAACCAATATCAACACCTTTGGAGCCAAATGCTAAGATGTGTGCACATGAAGGAAAAGACTTAGCATATGTGACGAGGTATCAGCGATTGGTAGATAGTCTGATTTATTTAACTCAGACTCGACCTGATATTTCTATTACAGTTGGTGTGATCAGTGGCTACATGCACAGTCCAAAGAAGCACCATATGGAGGCTGTTCGGCGAATACTAAGATATGTGAAAAGTACAATTGATTATGGTCTTTTGTACAAGAAAGGTGAAGAATGCAATGCAGGGGATCATGATGCCCCACATTCAACAAATGGCTATGCGTTTAAGCTTGGAGCTGGAGCAATTTCTCGGTGCAGCAAAAGGCAACCAACTGAGTCGCTGTCAACAAACATAAGCAGAGTATAGGGCAGCAGCAGTTGCAGCTTAAGAAAGTACGTGGCTTATGCAATTGATGAAGGATTTACACCAACCAGTTGGCTACTCAGTTACCTTGTAATGTGACAATCAGTCAGCGATTTGCTTGGCTAAAAATCTTGTCTTTCTTGCTAGGAAGAAGCACGTGGAAATACATTACTGCTTCATCAGGGAAAAAGTGTTGCAAGGAGAGATTGACTTGGAGCATATTAAAATTGAGCAACAAATTGCTGATGTGTTCACGGATGGTTCAAGTGTCCATAAGTTTGAAAGTTTATGTCAAAACTAGGCATGGTTAAGACCGGAGCTGATGTCGAGAGGGGGTGTTAAATGTTGTACAACATCAGTTTCTATTATTTAGTTTGACTAAGTCTACATTATGACTATATTTTAGCTTTCAGTTGATAGTTGTTTTCTTTTAACTCGTGATAGTTTTCCTATTGTTTAGTATTGCAGAATTGTGTTCCTACTGTTTAGGAGAAATAGTTTAGTGGAATTACATTAGTGGTTTAGTGGGTATATGATTCCATAACATGTAAACCTATATAAGGCTACAAAGCCTATTGAATAATATCATCCAATAACAATCTCTGCAGTAAAATTTGGTTTATCTTTTATTCTTCTTGTTATTTCCTTTTTCAACTATTGGTTTCTCTATCAAGTCGTCGACCCCAAAATGGTGGGTGACCTAGGGTTTTGCTCTGTGGCAGCTGTTGCTAGTTTTTCTGGCCTCTTGTGAATCGATTGCTTTATTTCCATCCCCAGCTCAGGGAGTTGCACCACTCAGTGAGCGTAATTGCATATAGAAATTGATGTAGTCTACATAGATAGTGTATTATTTATATAGTTCATGTCGATACATAGACAACATATTAAATTCTATTTGAACTATTTATTTTCAAATGGTACTAACTTTGTTTACAGATAACCAAATTCACACCTACTATTACAAATATAATATAGAAAGAAACAAAAAGCTTACTGCTCGCCACATTTTAGGAATTTGCTCTCCATATATAGATATTAGTAAAAAAAGTACATAGATATATTACACTATTAAGATAAGAAATCCCAGCAGGGATATAAATTTGGAAAGATGCATACATAATTTTTTTTAGAAAAAGCAATACTGGAATAGCTCTTAAGAACATTACTAGATAGTATTTGGATCAATGAGCTATTTTTTGGACCAACACATCTAGGGGTTTTGAACTGGCTCACCGCACCTCCTAATCCAACGAAATTCTCCAATATCTTATGAAAGGTCCCTCTTCACAATCCGCAGTTCAAGTGCTCCGATTGTATTTATTCTCCTGTTGTTCACGTAGCTTGAATCGAGGAACGTTTTGTCCAGACAGTTGCAGCACTCTTGCAATATTTCATCAATTGCTTCCCCACTCAGTTCCAAGATGATGACATAGTGTCCTGGATCAGATGAGCAGTTGGCATGGCTGGTGAAGTCCACCACTTCTAGTTTTTCGTCAACTAAGTGCTTGCCTGCAGCTTCACAGCTAGTTGCAAATCTTTCTCAGTGTTCTTGTCTATGTTAATGCTCAGCACAAGGTTCCTCCGACAGACAAACTGGAGCTTTGGAGTGCTATTTTGGTATCCTTTTATCTTCACAACATCACCTAGTCTATAACGATATAAACCTGCATATACAAATGCATAACTCTCGCCAATTGTACTGTCAGTACATATAGCTAAACTCGTATATGACACAATAGATAAGCCGATAACTTGTTATTTTGAATAAATCTGTTATGTGCAACTTAGAAGGAAAAATGCAAAAGACTCCAACATTCTATATAGGAGTACTTAAGAACAAAAGGAAATGAATATAAAGCAATGCACGTATTGCTGAACGATAAATCTTTTCTATCTAAGAAAAAATTAGTATTTTATGCCATAAAGTACGAAGACTGAGGACGATGCTAAACTCCACAAGTCTAAGCTGGGAGGAATTGACTCATTAGCTGAATTACATGGGAGTCACAAAAATTAGAGCAGAACTCGTTAACTGAGAAGAATCACTGAATAATAAGACTATGCTCAACTATCCCAGGTTTAGCATGTTATTCTCACTCCATAGTTCATATACGAAGAGATACCTCAATTTGATGAGCATCGAATTTTCAAGAGAAGACGTGCAAGAAAATTGTACCTGAGAAATTGGTGAAGACAATTTCATACTCTTCACCAAGTTTAACTTCAGTAAGTCCAACTGGAGAATTTGCTTACTCCATGCCAATGAGATTTTCCTCGAGTGGAATGAATTCAAAATAGCCAGTATTAGGTACAGTACATAAGTAACCATCTCAGGGGGAAATTTCAGGTTAACATTTACTCCAATCCATCCTTCAGAAGAACCATAATCTGCACTCACTAGAGGTAATTCCCCTCGATAGTGCCTAAGTTTCTTCAAGTAAGGCTTCATGGAACCTGTCATGGTACCATAAATGTACTTTGTATTTGGGAAGAGCTTAGGAATCAAGTCATACCAATTTCTTAAACTTGAGCATTTGCTATAAGTTGTATCAGCCAGTTTTTGATCAGGCTTCAACAATTTTGACATGCCCAATCTTATAGACGGGATAATGACTCGGCTCGATAAGACTCCATCACTTATGTAAACAACAAGTGCTTCTCATACTTGTTCGAAAGTTCGAAAAGCTTGGACAATGCTATGTGCAAATGTAGACTAAACAACTTGAACTTCATCGCGGAAAATGAGACCAGACAGAAGGTGACAGTATAAAGATTGTTGAAAATCAGGACCAAATATTACTTCATCAGGAATACAAATTGGGGTAGACCCGGTCCCGTATGTTTTAGGGGGTTTAAAAGGGTGGGGGATGAGGGGACCGGTCAGGGGCCGGTTCACCCCTACCACCCCCTACTTTTAAAACTTTAATCTAAACCCTGAAGTTATAATGATTACACTTTAACCCATTTTTAATATTATAATATCCATCTATCCCTTAAAATTTCTTACATAATCATCTATTCTCATTTCTCTCATCTATTTTTCTATATCCTCTCAACTCTCAAGTGTCAATCTTAAGTTTTAATTTCTATTCCATTTTAATTCTCATATTATTATAATCCATATATTTCAATTTTCAATTCTAATTTTCATATATATATATATATATATATATATATATATATATATATATATATATATATATATATATATATATATTATATATATATATATAGATATATATATATATATACATATATATATATATACATATATATATATATATATATATATATATATATATATATATACATATATATATATATTATATACATATATATATGTATATATATATATATCTTATCTCATATTTGTTATCAAGTTTTGGTTGGAGTTTCGAATTACAAGTTACAACAAACTACAAGCTTCAAGAATAGGTTTAACGATTGCTATTAACACAGATGTTTGGTACATTCGTTTCATAATATTTATATTTTATTTTTCGTCTTTATTTTTTATGTTATTATTATTTTTATATTACAGTTTATATATAATCAAGTAAGAGTACCGGTAAAGAAAAATAGAAAGAACAAGATAACGAACAAAGTGGAATTTTTAAAATATTTAATTTTGGTAAAAAGATAGTAAAGAAAAAAAGATTAGTAAATGTGGTGGTACTTCATCTAAATTAACGTCTAGAGTTATATTTAACCGAAATGATTCTACTTATGTTGATGATACTGCTTATGATATTAATTCAAATGTTCAAGTCGATCACGAAAGTTTAGAATGACGTTATCGTAATATTAATCCTAATGTTGATGAAAATTAAGGTGAGAAGTCAAAGCTGATTTGGGGGAAGAGGATTTAGAAGATACACCTACTTACACAAGTTCCAAATGACACTATAAATTCAGCGGAGCAAAATTGTGGACGTCCATGTCTTATACCTCCCACAAGGGAGAAGGTGAAATATCAACGCCCTAAAACTTCTATTGTGTGACAATTTATGACTTTCGATAAAGAAAATAGTGTTGCTATTTGTAATAAGTGTAAGCAACCTTTTAAACATAAACAAGGTGGGGGTCAAGGAGGGACGGGGGGATTAAATAGACATTTGTTATGTTGTGTACTGATTCAATATAAAGAAGCTAAAGCATTAGCCAGTAGAAAAAAAGGAATTCCAATTGATGAATTTGATATTACCGGTAATGTATCGGTAGGGGCTTCTAACATGGTTCAAGGAACATTAGATCCTTCTAACCCTGGTGGTCCACTAACACAACATAAATATAATAAGGAATCAGATCGCGAAAATTTAGCTAAACTGGCCTCTGTTTGTGGTTTGCTTATAGTTTTCCTTCAAATCCCGATTTTATTGATATTCAACAAACTTATAATCCGAATTTTAGAGATTTTTCAAGAAATACTGTTAAATATGATGTTTTTGAATTTCAATGTAAACATTGTCAATTTCTTCGTTGTATATTTAGCATATTAGATAGTAAGAGTGTCTATAACTGCGGACATGAGTCATAGTGTTAATGAAAATAATTATTTAACTATTATAGCTCATTGGATTGATCATAATTGGAATTTGCAAAAAAGAATATTAAGTTATAAACTATGTATAGAGAAAAACACTGGTGCATATTTAACGTCAAGTATTTTAAGTGTTTTAGATTATTACATGGTTATAGATAAAGTAATGTCTGTCGTATTAGATAAGGCATTTAATAATACAAACGCTGCTAAGATGTTAAAAGTTAGATTATGTCCAATTGACAATAATTCTTTTCAAGTTAGATGTGTTGCACATATATTAAATTTAGTTGTACAAGATGGTATTTCATTATTTGATTGTGGTTGCACAATATATGTCGTTGCCTGGATTTTTCTTACTAACAATGCTGCTAGAATTAGGGAATTTAATAACCGTTGTTTACTATTTGAATTGTCACCTAAAAAAATTCCAAGACATATTAAAATAAGGTGAAATTCTTTTTACGAAATGCTTTTAGTTGCTTACAAATATAGAAGACTCATACAAATGGTGGTTAATACTCATAATGATGATCCATTAAATAGAATTTGTTATGAAGATTGGGAAGAAACTAAATAACTATTACAATTTTAAGACTTTTTTATGATGCTACAACCATGTTTTCTGTAATTTATTATCCTACTATTTCATCAGTATTAATAAATATTTGTGCTCTTACAATCCAATTTTCTAAATATAAAAAAATAGATAAATTTAGAGTTACAATTAGAAGGTATGATTGAAAAGTTTAAATTTTTTTTCCTATTCCTCAACTGCTACTTTACTTCATCTTTATTATAAATTACGAGGTGTGCAGGACTTAAGAAATTTTACCGGAACAAATTTCAAATTGTGAAACGTGTAAGTCTTTCATAAAATACAAGCAAAAATGTTATATGAAAAATATAGAACTACGGAAAATTCAAGGAGAAGTTGGTCAAACTTCTAATCCTTAGATTGATTTTGAAATGCGAATTTCAACTTATATGCGAGGTGTTCTTGGTCTTAATTCTACTAACCGTGATGATTTTGAAGAATATCTTAATCAATATTTAGAAGCATTGGAAATTAAAGAGGCAATGAAGATTTAATAGGATGGTGGAGTAGGCGAAGCGTTGCATTTCCAACTTTGAGCAAAATGGTTCGTGATGTTCTAGCTATTCAAGCTTCATCAGTTGCATCAGAGGCTGCTTTTTCAGTGCAGCAAGGTTTCAAATTGGTGATCATAGACATTCATTGGCGGAATACAGTTTGGAAACAACAATTTTATTTAGAGACTGGGTCAATGCCTATAGGAGGAATAATAATTTGTCAAAGTTAAGTTCCAAACAAGCAAGTTGGATCAAAACGCAAATCGAATGCAATGACGATGAATTAGAGTCACAAGAGTTTCTATCAAGTTTTCCAACACCGAAGGATATCACCATCGATATGATGCAACAATTAAATTGAATTTTAAAGGAAAAAACAAATATTTTTAGATTACATACGAGAACTAATTGAAAAAGAACCCTATCTAGAAGGTGACTGCGTAATATTATTTATTCATCTAATATCTGTAACAAATATTAGTTTTACGTATGAGAACTTATTGAAACATAACCCTTCCTAGAAGGTGACTTAGTAGATTAGTTACTCCACTAATATTTGTTAATTGTAACTTCTAAGTTCTATTGAATAAATTTGAAGGTTTTATTCAATTTTCTTTTATACAATTATTGTCTTGCATTTTAATTTTAATATATACAATTAAATATATACTAAAGTACTAAACTAACTTTAAAATACTTAATTTAAAACTTGTAACTTGACATTTGAAATTTCAAGTCTACATTACTTAAAATATTTAACATACAAATTTAAAATTCTCAAATTTGAAATTTAAAACTTTAAAGTTGAAATTTGAAATTTGAAACACGAAGCTTGAAATTTGAAAATTGAAATTGATATTTGAAAATTTAATTTGAAATTTGAAAATTTAATTTTATTAGCTAAAAACATATTATTTCAATACAAATAAATAAGTATTTAAAAAAACAAAAAAATCCCCGTCCCCGTCCCCGTCCCGTCCCTCCAAATCCCATCGCATCCCGTATATATAGTGGGACGGGATGGTACCTATTACTGTCTCCCTAACCTCGGTCCCAATCCAAATCCCCCTTCACCGACCCCCATCTCGTCCTGTCCCCCTTCGTCCTGTCCGCCAGTCCCCTTCCATGTCCCCTTGCTAGCCCTATTCAGACCCCATTGCTTCAAATACTCTGTTCCCCCATTTTGTTTTCCAGAATTTTTCCAAGTGCCTCTTCTTGAATCCTCTCAGCATCTTTTGTCATCACCTCAAAATCCTCAATCACTTGTTTTGCATCAATTTTCTTCTAAATATTTTCCATCATCTTTACAATCAAGACTTCAACTTTAAGTAATAGTAGTCAAGAATCCTCAATTTGAGAGATGGGATTGGGGGGGGGGGGTTAGGAAGAATTTAAGCAACTTTTTTGGCACGAATGTCATGACACTGCTAAATTACAGAAGTAGCCTTTTGGTTGTTGGCTCCAAAACCACTAATTTCAATGCAACTTCTTACTAACTTCAATGCAAATAAAAAGAACTGACAAAAATAAAGAAAACAAGTTTTGTTACTGATAATCATACTCATTATCTTCGTCTTATTCTTAAGATACAACGATGAATCTAGAAATTGAAATTACTGAGATAATTGTTATTTTTAATGTAGACGTTTTTCTTCAACTAATATAGACACGTCAATTATTTACACAAAGTTTGAGATATAAATCTATGAAAATAAAAGGAAAAATTGGGTTGTAATTGATAAATTGTAAAAAAAAAATGCATTTGGAAGTTATTGTTGGATTTTAAAAGTTTGAACACGAAATGAAGTGTTGTAACTCTCCTGGAAGGGTATGACTTTGCAGACAGGTTGTGACCTTTTATGAAAAGTTGTGTCTTTTCTAAAGGGTTGTGACCGTTTGAAAGGTTGTGTTTTTCCAAAGAGTTGCAACCTTTACCTTTGTTGGTTATAAATAAAGAGGTTTTCTCTCATTTTTCTAGATTGAATTATTTTCTTCTTTTGCATACATTTCTTACAAACAATAAATATCAATCGTGTCTGTGTGTGATTTGTTGATGTCATTTTGAGTTCGTTGAAATTATTGAAGTTTGAGGTACTGCTACTTCTTTAATGGTTAATCCGTTTTATATTTGGAGGAATTAATCTGCAACCTCGGGTACTTGAGGGGATTAAATTTCTTAAGGACACACAGTGGGTTCCATGGACTCGGATAGTTCCTTGTGTTTTTCTTTTCAACTTTTATTATTTATGGTTTGCTAATCTGAATACAGGAGACAACAACAAGCTAAAGAAATTTAATATTAATGGTATTTTATGTGGTAAGGAAATCACTTCTATTTTATGTGTTATTTTTATTGGGAAAAACAAGATGAATAAGTGAAATATTTTATCATATGATAAAAGAGATTTGGA
Source organism: Solanum peruvianum (assembly GCA_027705065.1). Classification (NCBI taxonomy): domain Eukaryota; kingdom Viridiplantae; phylum Streptophyta; class Magnoliopsida; order Solanales; family Solanaceae; genus Solanum; species Solanum peruvianum. Next base: position 33,743,897 of record JAKWJD010001760.1, on the reverse strand, counting down.
ATGAATTGTACAACTTTACTATGTTTGAATATATTTTTGTAGTATGTCTCCGTTGGATGGGTAAGATTATTTTTAGTTTCTTCCCAAGTGAATTGAAGCAATTCACCCCTTAAGTTTTATTTTCAATAAATAGAATATGATTCGGTGAGAACAAAAACAGGTTCTATCTTTATTTCCCTTGATTATTTTTTTTCCTATTCTTTATAAGTTAAGAGATTTATTTCATAAATGTTAGGATAGGTCATTATGTGATGATCTCAGAATATATGTTTATTATTACTAATATGAATTCTGTTTAGAGGGGAGACTTTGTAGTTTTCTACTCCATATAAAATTTGATTATGTTCGACTTTTGGAGACTAAAATCTTCTGACTTTTTTTACTCCTTTGGTTTCAAGAATATAAGAACTTCAGGAACAAATCATATTGTGCATTGGTTTGAAAAAATAAAATCTTCATCGTTATCTAGAAAGAATGTTGTATTTGAGGGTTCTCGAGATTGAAACCTTTCTGTTTTACTACTTTGTATGAATGTGAAACTGATTCCAAGAATATAAAAACTTCATTAGAATTCAAGGTTCATTTGGTTAACGATTAGAAAAATATAAAAACTTCATCATTAAATTAGAAACAAGTTATATAAAGATTACATATTTTTTGTTAGTATTCTAAATATTAAGTGGTCTGTCTAGTTGTGATAAAAAGAAAAAAACACTAGTTTCATAAAATTAGTGAATTTTGTTCTTGCAATGGGTGTTTCTATGGATTAAATCTCCATAAGAAGGTTTCGCGTTGTCAATGTGTATTTTGATAATATACAAGTTGAAAGCATGGAAACAAAATATGTGAAAAATAATTTCAGATACTTGAAAAATATTTTTGAGAACATATTTAAAATGTGGGGGTACTTTACTTGTGATCGAGACAAAACTAGATTTACGATCTAATTTGAATTTAAAAGTACAAGATATAAAATTTAATGACATTCTTTTATAATCTTAGACCCACAAAAATTTGTTTTGAGTATATTTGATATTGTGATCGTTGAGTCTTTCTTTACTAGTATATGATATGAATAGTATAAAACCACAAAATTATATTACTCTTTCAAAAGAATTGTATTATTTGATGTAAAAATAGTCACTTCATGGGTAATTCTATAATAAATTGAATGTTATGGAAAAGTTCTTCTGCAAAAGACATCTAACAATGTGTGGACTCAAATAATATTTGTATTTGACAAAGTTATAACAAATAAAGAATAAAATATTTGTAGGAAACTGTTACCTCGCGGAAGGTTTTTCAAACCAAGTATTTCTGTTTGTTCTTACTTGAATAAAATTATTTGTGACATAAACATTAGGACATGTCAATTACAAAACCTAGCAAAAACTGATCAATTTAGAAGTTGTCTTATAAATCCTAGTGCATAAATCGAAATTTCATGTATGTGTTGTTGAAAAGAATTTTAGCCCCCTAGAATTGATTTATACTGACATTTTTTATATCGTTCACCATCATCTTGTGGTGGGTAAAGTTTTTCATAAATTTTATTGAATATTGCACTAGATATTGTTATGTTTGTTTGTTGAATAATAAGGATGAAGCAAGAGAAACACATAAGCAATATAAAAATGAAGTTGAGAATTAGTTAGATAAAAATATTGTCATGATTAGAAGTGGTAGATGTTGAGAATAAAAATCTTCTTTTGCAGAAATATATTTGCAAAATGGAATCATCCATCAAATTACTGCACATACTCACCTCAATTTAATGAAATTGTTGTTTGAAGAAAAAAAATTGAACTTTGAAGGAAATGTTGAATGTCCTATTAATAAGTTCAGGTTTGCCAAAAATTTGTGGGGGATGCTATCATTATAGAAAAAGAGAACAAGAAAAAGTTTGTCGATAAAGAGAGTAACAAATAAAAAAATTATTTGTTAAGAAAGGAGCAACACAAAGTTGTGTTTGTTCAGGCTTTATTTATCCTAATAGAGAATTGTTTGTCGCTCCTTAAATATATACAATCAATAACACCTTTGAAAGGTAGATGTAACAATTTCCAATGCAATCTATTTCATATGAGAAATGGGAATGAGGGAACTATTTCCAAACTGGTCAAAATAGGACCTATGATTGTGGATTGTATGTTCATTGGATATGCTACAATGAGTAAACTATGTACATTTATGGTTCATAAGTCCGAACCGTCATATGATCAATTAAAGGGTCTAAACGATCTTAGAAAGAAACAATGGAGAATGTACGTAATAAAGAGATTCAAAGGCGTATTAAATGTCAATGGACAAATTACTTCCTCTGGTTTTGATTTTGTAACATTTCCACTTGGAAATGAGTTCATATTGTCAAAAAAGAATTGTCTTGTATAGAATCATTCTTTTGGAAAGAGATTGTCAATAGTAGGATAGATTCAATCTTGAGCAACCACACTTCAGAGTTGGTTGATCTTCCTCCAAGAAATAGACCTTTGGGTTCAAAGTGAATCTACAAAAGAAAAAGAAAGTTGATGATACGTTAACTATTGACAATTACAAATCAAAACTTATTGTCACATGTTTGAGATAATCAAATAGCCTTGATTATTTTGATAAAAAAATTGCCACTAACTAGGATTACATCAATTTAGACGTTAGTTACGCTAGTTGGAGTATATGACCTTCAAATTCGTCAAAATGGATATGAGAACATTTTTTTAAAAAAAATAAAAAATTGGAGAAAGAAATTTACATGGAACAGCCTAAGGGATTTGCAGTTCATGGTAAAGAAATAAAAGTATGTAAAATTTTTAAGTCACTTTGTGGACTAAAAACATGAGCCCAAATAATGACCAAACTATGTTGGTAAAAGAATTCAAGATGAATGAATGTGATTAATGTTTTTACATTAAATACACTCCAAATCACAAGGTAATTATTTATTTTTATTTTGATGACATGTTGATCATAAAAAGAGACATTATGGATATAAATGTTACTAAGCATATGCTAGAAAGTAAATCTGATATGAAAGATATTGAAGTTACTGACGTGATTAAAAAACAACTTGGCAGATTCAAGTATTTGAATTACAATATTGTCAGTATATGACCTTCAAATTCGTTAAAATGGATATGAGAACATTTTTTTAAAAAAATAAAAAATTGGAGAAAGAAATTTACATGGAACAGCCTGAGGGATTTGCAGTTCATGGTAAAGAAATGAAAGTATGTAAACTTGTTAAGTCACTTTGTAGACTAAAAACATGAGCCCAAATAATGAACAAACTATGTTGGTAAAAGAATTCAAGATGAATGAATGTGATTAATGTTTTTACATTAAATACACTCCAAATCACAAGGTAATTGTTTATTTTTATTTTGATGACATGTTGATCATAAAAAGAGACATTATGGATATAAATGTTACTAAGCATATGCTAGAAAGTAAATCTGATATGAAAGATATTGAAGTTATTGACGTGATTAAAAAACGACTTGGCAGATTCAAGTATTTGAATTTCAATACTGTCAAGACTCCAATAAATGTGAGCTTTGTACTTCAAAAGAATGAAGTCAAAGGTGACTCATAATTGAATTATGCTAGAGTATTGATAAATATATATATATATATATATATATCATGAAGTGTGTACACGATCAAATATAGCGTAGCGCTATTAGTAAACTGAGTCAGTTCACAAGTAATCTCAATCAAACTCATTGGATGACAACAAAAAGAGTTTTTAAGTATTTAAAACATACTTAATACTATTGTTTTGCATTATAACTAATATTTAACAATATTGGAAGAATATAATGATGCAAAATGAATCACCTGGTCAAATGAAATAAAATTCAGGAGCGGGTATGTATTTACTTTTGGTGGAGAAACAGACTTTTGGAAATCTTAACAGAAATGTGTGGCTCATTTACTATTAAATCTGAGTTTATCATTCTACATACCGGGAAAGAAGTTGAATGACTTCGAAATTTTTTGCACAAACCTTTAGTTGCAGTATGCATAAAATGTGGTGTTAATTTGCAATAGATAGGGCATGGAAGGTGAAAGTAGGGGTGGAATATGAAGAAATATTTTAAATGAAATCAAAGTAAGTCAAATAGTAAGAGAGAGAAATTTAAAAAAATTAAAATGAAACAAAAAATTATATTTCAAATTAAATTAACACGTCTCACACAATGATTGATGTGTGATAACACTTGTCATTTAAAATTTGGAATTTATTGGAAAATGATGTAATAATATATGTTCGTAATTGTTTAGGGGGGTAACAGGACGCTTCCATAGTTAAGGTGTTTTTTTTAAAAAATTCGATATAACTTCAGGTGTCCCTTTATGTATTTTCTCTAAAATGTATTGAATTAATAATGTATTATAACTATTATTTATTTTGAGAAAATGCACAAGTACCCCTTCAAACTATGTTCGAAATTCTAGAGAAATAAAATGACAAAAGAAAAAAGAAAGAAAATATTACTTAGCAAACTTAAAATTAACACACTTAAAAAGAAGAAACAACGGAGAAAGTAATGTCTTTTCATCTATATTTGTTACATTTGTAAATGTAGTAGCTATGAATAGTAAAATCTGCAACTTATCCACTAATTACCAAGTTTTGATAGTTCTCTAAAAGTTGATTTCCACGTGGCATGCATATTTGCCTTGCACCATAACAAGTGATGAAAATCACTTATTTGGTGGAACTTATCCACTAATTGCCAAGTGTTGATAGTTCTCTAAAAGTTGGTTTTCACATGGCATGTATATTTGCCTTGCACCATAACAAGTGATGAAAGTCACTTATTTTGTGGAATCCACGTGGTAATGGTGATTGTTTACAACACTCCCTCTTGGATGTCATGTAAATGAAAAGTTGAAAAATAAATATACATAAAATATACAGTACGCTTTACTTGATGCTTCAATAAACTTATCTAGGAAAATTCAGTGAGACAAAACATAGACTAAGGAAAGAAGAGTGCAACACGTAATTTACTCCCCCTAATAAAGACCATGATTCAGATATTGCTTAAATTTGTGCATCCTTATCTTCTGCACCATCTTCTCAAGAGTTGAGGCTAGTAAAGATTTGCTGAATAAATTTGTTGGATTATCACTTAAACAAATTTGTTATATATCAAAATCATTGTTCTTCTGGAGATCATGTGTAAAGAATAATTTCGGTGAAGTATGCTCGTTCTATCTCCATTTATGAAGCATCCTCTTAATTGAGTTATGAATGCAACATTGTCTTCAAAAAGCACTGTGGGTATCTTGACATCACATTTCAAACCACAATGTATCACTAATCTCAACCATACACATTCTCTACTTGTTTCATGAACGATTATTATCTCAGTATGATTGAAGAAATAGCGACAATGGTGCTTCGTAGATCGTTATTATATAGCAGTACCTCCATATGTGAACAAATAGCTTGTCCGAGATCGAGGTTTATGTGGTCAGAAAAATAACATGCATCCGCATGACCAACAAGATCCGCACTATCTTTATTAGTATAAAATAGACCCATATTATTAGTCCCTTTAGATATTGCTATGTTTGTTTAACTCCATTCCATTGTCTTCGTGTAGGGGAAGAACTATATCTTGCTAATAAATTAACAGAAAATTCTATGTTAGTTCTCGTAGCATTAGCAAGATATATAAGTGTATCAATTTCACTAAGATAAGGTACTTCAGGATCAAAAGGTTTCTCATTCTCTTCTTGAGGTCGGAATGGATCTTTAATCGTTTCAAATGATCGTACAACCATTGGAGTACTTAAAGGATGTGTTTTGTCCATGTAAAATTATTTCAAGATTTTCTCAGTATACGCAGATTGATGGATGAAGACCTCGTCTGCTAAATGTGCAATTTGTATACCAAGACAAAGTTGTCTTTCCAAGATCTTTCATCTCAAATTCATTCTTTAGATATTCAATTGGGTTTTTGGACCTCTTCTGGAGTTCCAATAAGATTAACTTCATCAACATAAACTGCAAGAATAACAAACTCTGACATTGTTTTCTTAATAAAAATGCAAGGACAAATGACATCATTCATATAATCTTGTTTTATCAAGTACTCACTGAGGTGATTATACCACATGTGTCCTGATTGTTTTCAGTCGTATAATGATTTTTGTAATCTGATTGAACACATTTCCTGAGGTTATGAATTATATGCTTCACGCATTTTAAGTCCTTCTGAAACTTTTAAATAAACTTAATTATCAAGCGTACCGTAAAGATTAGATGTGACTACATTCATTAGATGTATTTTAAAATTTTCATGAACAACTAAACTGATGAGACATCGAAAAGTTATTGCATCCATAACTGGTAAATACATTCTTCATGGTCGACAACGGATCGTTGAGAGAATCCTTGCGCAATAAGGTGTGCCTTGTATCTTACAATTTCATTTCACTTTCGCACAAAAATTTCATTTATAGCCAAGTGAAATTACAACACTTGGGATTTGGACTACAGGTCCAAAAACCTCAAGTTTAGTAAATGAGTTCAATTCTAATTGAATTTCCACTTGCCATTTTTGTTAATCACATCTTCGTCGACATTCTTCGACAGATAAGGGTTCAAGATCCTCATTGTCTTGCATAATGTTAAGTGCGACATTATAAGCAAAAACATTAACAACTATGATTTTAAATGATCTAAGCTTATCTTATCACCTGAAGAACGTATTAAAAGTTCTCCATTCACTTTAATCTCGAGTTCACTAATCTCTTCTGGAATATCAGGATTAATCTGATCATGAATCTCTTCGTGAGATTCTTTTGTAGTGTCATTTTTCATACTTCTTTTTCTAGGATTTTTATCCTTTAAAGCAAATGGTCTGCCACCCTTCAAGCGTGTTTGTGTTTCAGACACCATAATACTTGTTGATGGTCCTTTTGGGACGTCAATACGGATAGGCACATTTACTGCGGGAATATGTGACTTTGTTATCCTTTTCAAATCAGTAAATGTGTATGAAATTTGATTTGCTATGTTTTGAAATTGGATGATCTTCTGGACCTCTTGTTCACACATGGAAATGTGGGTCAAAATAAGATAATGACGAAACTTTCCATGAAATTTCACTTTTATGTTCTTTTTTCTCTCCATCTAATTACAGAAAATTCATTACATTAAATCGAAAATTTGCAAATCTTGTAGTAAATACATCTTCCGTCATTGGCTCAAGGTAGATAATTATGGAAGGTGAATCAAACCCAATATATATGCCTAACTTTCTTTGGGGGACCATATAAGTTTGTTGCGGTGTTGAACTGCATATATACAACACATCCAAAAATTCATAGATCAGCAATATTTGGTTCATGATCAAATACTATTTGTGACGGAGAGTATTTATTATAATGAGTCGATCTGAGATGAACAAGTGATGTTGCATGTAAGATAGCATGTCCCCAAACAGTAGGGATTAACTTACTTTTCATAAGTAGAGACTTTGCTATCAATTTTAAGCACTTAATAAAAATGACTTAGCAAGGCCATTTGAGTATGAACATGAGATACAAGATGTTCAACTTTTATTCCTAGTGATAAGTAATAATCATTAAAAGCTTGGGATGTGAATTCTCCAGTATTATCGAGGAAGATTGTCTTAATGGGATAATTTGAAAATTGTGTTCTTAATCGTATTATTTGTGCCAATAATTTGCAAACGCCAGGTTGCGAGATGATAAGAGGCACACATGAGACTATCTTGAAGATGCATGTATTAGGACCATAAACAACCCACTAGATGGGTGAATAGATTCACATATATCCCCATGTATACGTTTAAAAAATTGAGGGAATTTAATGTTAACCTTAATTGGTGATGGCCTATAAATTTGCCTTGATAACATGCAACACATGAAAATTCGTCACACGTAAGAATCTTCAGGTTCTTTAAAGGATGTCCATTTGAGTTTTCAATAATTCGTCTCATCATTATGCTCAGTCATGCCAAAGCACAACAATTTTCAGTTAGTAAACCTCTGGTTTATGATAGAATGTGCTTCAAATGTACTTATTTTTGCATAATATAAGCCAGAAGATAAAGTTGTATAATTTCTCCAACATATATTTTTGATCTGAGACAATCTTGATAATACTAAGGTACTCAACATTCATTTCATTGATCCTCTCAACATGATATCAATTTTGGCGAATATCTTTAAAACTTAACAGGTTTCTTGGGGGATTTAGAAGAGAACAATGCATCTATTATAACACGTTTTGTCCCCTTAGGCAGGAAGATAGTAGTTTTTTCGGAGCCTTTTATTAAGTTCGAATTACAAGAAATTGTAGTAACATTTTCTTTTTTTCTAAGCAAGTAAGATCAGTATTTCTCATCTTTGAATATGGCATGCATTGTTCCACTATCAATTACACAAATATATTCATGACTGATCATTGATTCAAACGAAGTTTGGGGAATATCCATATTTTCTTGAAAAATAAATATAAACAAAGTAAATATTACTATTGAACAAGGCTATTGTATTTACAAGAATTAGTAAAACACAAACAAAAAGAAAAGGAAATTATATAGATTATCACGGGATCGTCATTGATCATTTTTTCTTCAGGTAATACAAAGGAATCAGCTACATCTAGAAGCATAGAATCAACATTTGCTTCTGCATTATTATTCATCTTATGCATGGGTTCAACATTATCTTCGAGAGAATGTTTGCAACTGGATTATTATTCCCCTTTTCAAGGATGCCTGATAGAGCTGAACCAGACGCTTAGATGATCGGCAAGTACGCGACCAGTGTCCCATTCCTCCACATTTATGCCATACACTTTATAAAATTTTCTTTTGTATACTTCTTGTCTTTAACTTTTTCTTTTATATTGTTGGTCATTTTTAGGTGCAAGATGACCATGATGATTATAATTTGGAAAGATACATATATAAATTTAACAGAAAGCAGTACTGGAATAGCTCTTAACAACATTACTAGACAATATTTCGATCAATGAGCTATTTTTTGGACCAACACATCTAGGGGTTTTGAACTGGCTAGCCGCACCTCCTAATCCAACGAAATGATCCAATATCTTATGAAAGGTTCCCCTCTTCACAATCCTCAGTTCAAGTGCTCCAATTGCATTCACTTTCCTGGAGCTCACGTAGCCTGCATCCAGGAATGATTTGTCCAGACAGTTGCAGCACTCTTGCAATATTTCATCAGTTGCTTCCCCACTCAGTTCCCAGAAGATGACGTAGTTTCCTGGATCAGCTGAAATGTTGACATGGCTTGTGAAGTCCACCACTTCTAGTATTTCTTCAACTAAGTGCTTGCCTGCAGCTTCCACGGCTAGTTGCAAATCTTTCTCAGTGTTCTTGTCTATGTTAATGCTTAGCAAAAGGTCCTTTCTGTAGACAAACTGGAGTTCTGGAGTTCCATTGTGGAATCCTTTAGTCTTGACAACATCACCTAGTCTGTAACGATATAAACCTGCATATATAAATGCATAACTCTCATCAATTATACTGTCAGTACATATAGCTAAACTCTTATATGAAGCAATAGATAGACTGGTAGCTTATTATTTTTGAATAAATTTGTTTAGTGTAGTAGATGTGGAACAACTAGAAAGAACTTAGAAGGAAGATAGCAAAAGACTCCGGTATTCTATATAGGAGTACTCAAACAACAAATGGAAATGGGTCAAAAGGAAATAAATATCAAGCACATGCAAGTATTGCAGAACAAATGAGTACAACATAACATAGACAAAAACATGTTAAATCCAGAATAAGGCGTAAAAACAAACAATGAATCTTTTCTATCTAAGCATATGTACGTGATCATGTTTCCTGGAATATTGCCATAAAGAACGAAGACTAAGGATGATTCTAAACGCCACAAGTCTAAGGTGAAAGGAATTGACTCATTCAGCTGAATTACATGGAAGTCACTAAATTAGAGCAAATCGTTCAACGGGGAGAATCACAGAATAAATTAGACTATGTTCTCCCATATATGACCAATGATCGCAGGTTTAGCATGTTATGTTCACTCCATAATTCATATATGAAGAGAGACCACAATTTGATGAGCACAGAATGTTCAAGAAAAGACGTGCAAGAAAATTGTACCTGCGAAATTGGTGAAGACAATTTCATACTCTTCACCAAGTTTAACTTCAGTCAACCCAACTGTAGAATTTGCTTGCTCCATGCCAATGAGATTTTCCTTGAGTGGGAGAAATTCAAAATAGGCAATATTTGGTAACACTGCATAAGTAACCATCTCAGGGGGCAATTTTGGGTTAACGTTTACTCCGATACATCCTTCAGAAGAACAATAATCTGCACTCAATAGAGGTAATTCCCCTGCATAGTGCCTCAGTTTCTTCAAATAAGGCTCCATGGAACCTGTCATGACACCATGAATGTACTTTGTATTCGGGAAGAGTTCAGGAATCAAGCCGTACCAATTGCTTAAGCTTGTGCATTTGATATAAATTGTTTCAGCCAATTCTGGATCAGGCTTCAGCAATTTTGACATGGCCAATCTTATGGACGGGACAGTGACTCTGCTCGATAAGTCTCCTTCCCTTATGTCAACAACAAGTGCTTCCCATATTTGTTCGAAAGATTGAAAAGCATGGACAATGCTATGTGCAAACATAGACGAAACAACTTGAACTTCATCACGGAAAATGAGACCACACAGAAGGTGACAGTACAAGGATTGTTGAAAATCAGGACCAAATGTTACTTCATCAGGACTACAAACTGGGGTAGACATTGCCTTCACTGTCTTCTGGAATTGTGCATTTCTAAACACATTAGTACTGGCTGTTCCAGCTGCCAAACCACCTTTAGTTTTAAACTGCTTGCTGCTGTAAAAAAAATGCAAAGCCTTTCCATTCCCAATTGGATATTCTCTGATAGAGAAGAAAGAAAAAAACAGAACTATTATTATGTTTGTTTGTAGCACACACTAAAAATTGAACCAATAGTTCCTTTTCTTTTCTAAGAGTTGAAAAGTGTGACAGAAGTTAGGTAAAGGTCCCTACATCTTTCACCATTTATGACCAAAAAGAAACTTCATGAACCAACAAGCAAATTACATGAGAAATAAGACAGAGAAGAAAATGACAAATTACCTATTCCTAAAGGCAAAAGAAAGCTTGAATATCTGCATGGCGGAATTCACCATTACATCATTGAAAGGTACAAACTTTGGCTTCCCTTGGGTAGTACCAGAACTGCAAATCAACCATTATATTTCCTTAGTAAACTTCTTTAAACATACAACAATATACAAACCCACTACACTCTCACAAGTGGAATCTAAGTAGAATATAGCGTATGCAAACCTTATCCTCACTAGTTTTCGATAGATAGACCATCAACTCAAGGAAAATCACATAAAAGCAAATCGAAAAAGAATAACTAAAGTGAAGGGATCATAACAAAATATCACAGAAAGCATGATAGTAACAGAAATCGACAGACAAGAAGCATCAACCCTAAAAAAGAAGAGAAACTTTTTTGCTTACCTCAAAGAGATGGCTTGAATGGGCTTTCCAGTAAGAATAGGTGAAAGATCACCATCAACAATTCTTTGAATGTAAGGATCCAAATCATTGTGACTGACAATGGGGACACAAGCCTTAAAAGTCTCAACATCAGTTCTGCCATTTAGACCCCATTGCTTCAAATACTCTGTTCCCTCATTTTCTTTCAGAATTTTCCGAAGTGTCTCTTCTTGAATCCTCCCAGCATCTTTTGTCATTAACTCAAAATCCCCAATCACTTGTTCTGCATCAAATTTCTTCTCGATATATTCCAGCATCCTCACAATCAAGACTTTAACGTTAAACAATAGCAATCAAGTAAAAACAATCAAGAGTTCTCAATTTGAAAGATAGGGTTGGGGGTTAAGAAGAATTTAAGCAAGTTGAACTATACTACTCCATAGTTATTACTAACTTCAATGCAACTTACCTCGGGACAGTTCACTTTTGGCACGGATTTGGCATGACACTGAAATAACAGAAGTAACCTTTTGTCTCTTCGCTCCAAAACCACCTAAATTTCCCTCCAAAAAAAGGAAAACCACTTTTGACTTTTTATTTATTTATTTTACTCATTTTATTTCATACACCTTACTCTTTCATTATCTTTACTTTCTTTTTTACTTAATTCATTTTATCTCTCATTCTAGAAAATATTTCTTAATTTTCTTATTTTTGATTGACTTAAATATTTTAGAAAATATTTCTCAAATAAACTTACTTTCCTCAAATAATAATTTTTTTCTTACCTCATTATGTTCTCCAACCCTCTCATTTTTAAAATAATCAATCTATTTTGTTACAACACCCAAACTAGCTGATCCCCCAACAAAAGAAAATTAACAATTTAAACTTTTATTTTTGAAAAACAATTCAAAGTTAGATTATTTACCTCGCTCAACTCCTGACAGTCGCACGTCCTCTTTCCACAAAAAAAATTAAAAGTTGAATTTAAAAAAAATAATTAAATATTCATTTTGTTAGTCCCACATACCCAACCACCTACTACCCACCCCACCCCACCCATCCCCCAACCCCAAGAAAATAAATTAAAAAAAATTATATTTTAAAAAAATATTTTTCATTGTATTAATTATATATATATATATATATAGACAAACACTAGTAAAACTATTCGTGCTTCACGCGATTGTAATGAAAATTAATAAATTAATTTATTTGATCATTTATAAAAAATAATTCTATGGATTACTAAATTTTAATTATAATGAAGTAGTATGGAAAATTTATTTTCAAGCCAATGACATAAAAGACAACACAATTTTTGCCTTCATATGAAACATGATATGTTTTTTCAATATGCTAAATAGACGTTATATGCATATGGTAGAACAAACAATTTAGAGGTCATTGTAGACAATAAATTCGTGTCGAGAAAACAATATTTAAGAACGAAAAATTATAATAACAACCCTATTTATTATTTCAAATTGCGAGTGTTACAGTCTCTATGATTCCTCTGAAATCGCCTTTTCAAATATAAATTCAAGGGATTTAAAGCTTGTTCTTAGTTCCCCGATGAACTTGAACTTGAACTTGACCTTTATCTTGATCTTGACATTTTCTTGAATTCAAAGGCTACAAGCTTGTTCTTGAATACGATGGTCCTGATGTTGATCGTTCTTGAACTTGAATGCTTGAATTCTTAAACTTGTAGTTTTATAGAGAATTTTATTGTGTTTGTACCATGGATTCTCTCTAGCTTCTTGTTTAGAATTTTCTCTCCTTTTCTGAATTATGAGAACCCCTATTTATAGTTTTAGAATAAAGGAGTTGTGATTGGGACAGGATTCCGTTCAGCCAATCAGATTTAAGTGACATGACATATGTGTTTTATGAAGCGGAATTGTCATTTTTGACACGTGTCATGATTCTATTGGCTTCTTGTTTGACTTGGCATGCCACATTATTTGCCCACGTGGCACCAATATGGGCCCTTAGAATGAGATGAAATTTGGCTTAGTAATGGGGTTCATCTGTTTTAACCAAAATAAATTAATTTGGACTTTAATTAATTGCACCCCCGTCATTGCACAAGAGTCTGATCTTGACGAGTGAAAGGCTTTGACTGTTGCCTCAAAAAATGCTTATTGGAGTCATGCTATGGATGACGAGTTTAAGGCTTTGACTGATCAGAAAACTTGGGTTCTTGTACCTAAGCCCCATGGGCGGCACCCAGTGGGCTGTAAATGGGTGTACAAAATTAAACACAATGCAGATGGCAGTATTTCCAGGTACAAGGCTCGTTTGGTTGTTAAAGGCTACAATCAGGAGTATGAGCTTGATTACTCCGAGACATTCAGTCCTGTTTTTCGGCAGGAAACCATTCGCCTGGTACTGTCACTCGCTGTGCGCAACAATTGACTCATCAATCAGTTGGATGTTTCTAATGCTTTTCTTCATGGCATGTTTGATGAAACTATCTACATGACGCAACCTCCTAATCTGCATCATGTGAGAGTGTTTGGGTATTTACGTTATGTTGCTACACTAGATGTCATTGAATTTTTTTTTTACCTAAAGTCATTCCTTCCATTTTCATGGGCTACTCAGACACACAAAAGGGTTCAAACTATATAACATTGCCAATGACACTTTTTTTTTGTCAGTAGAGATGTTCTTTTTAAGGAATACATTTTTCCTTTTCAGCATCCCAAACACACTTTTCTAACCTCTCTTCCACCTCCTCATTCTTCTGCATTTCCTAGTCCTCTCTCTGCTTTTCCTCATCCTGTAGATGACTCTTTTCCTCATCCTGCAGATGACTCTTCTTATCATGCAGCTGACTCTTTTCCTATTTTTTCTTCTCCTGCTCCTTCAGCCTCTTCTGAGCTCCCTTCTCCATCTTCTCTCACTAATTCATCACCCATTTCAGCTCCACAAAGAAGGTCTACTAGAGCCATCAAACCTCCCATTTGGCACACTGATTATGTCACTTCTTCCAAGTCTGTTCATCCTATTTTTAACTTCATCCTTTATTCCAATCTCCATTCTCCTTATAGGTCTTATCTCACCACTCTATGCTCTTTTACTGAACCCTATTCTTTTGAGCAAGCTTACAAGGATAGTAGAACGACCACATAAAAATAGCAGAAGTCATACAATAAACATTAAATGAAAATTAGCACCTCGATCTGCGAAATAGAGTACGACCTATAAAATGGACGTAAGAATGCAATTTGATGCCAAGTAAGTGAAAATTTCACAGTCGAGGCCTAGGGGGACTGAAATCATCAATGTTTAACTTGATGATTTGAAACCAAAATCTTATCCTTCAATAGAATTGTTTATATTGTTTGTTGAAGGTGCAGAGTTCAGCTCCGTAAAGTAGTATAGTAACCACTTCGAGAGCCATCATGTTTTCAATCTTTCTTGTTTCCACTGTATTATTTTTTTCTTATAATCTATTTGAATCTCAATTTTCTCAGTTATCTTTTGAAGCTATATTTGGAGCTACTGAATTTATTTCAACATTTTTGGAGGTAAATGAATTTAAATTAGAGATTCTAATAGATCTACACTTATTTTGGTTTCCTTTCTCATTTTTCATTTATGTTGGTCAATTATTTTGCATTAAACAAATTCCAAAGAAAACAAGAAGTTATAAGAAACTTTTGAAAATGCATCCAAAATCCTTCATGTGTTCTCTAATCAACACAGAGTCTACGTTAGTTATTACTTATTAGGCATGCTTTGTGATTTTCAATAAGGCTATTTGTTAACTTATGTGTAAAAGTTATTCACTATAGAATTTTTTAAAGAATTTTCGCAAATAATGGCTATTCCTTTGATTATGCATCCCATCTTTCAAGAGACAATTCATTCTCTCCTGCCTACTTTTTGTAATTCTTTTTCAATTTGGTTTCTCATTTCGCTTTCTGCTACCACTAAAATTCCTTTCATTTCTCTTATGTAATTCATATTTGTAACTTTCATCATTGGGTAGTTTATTTTTTTTTTATTTTTTATAAAATAAAAAGATTAGGCTCTGTATTTCCTCATAAAACAAAAGCATGTTTGACATTCTGTCAGTTTCTATGTAAAAAACGGATAATCACAAGAAATTGGTAATCAGAATTGTGTTTCAACTAATATAATATATACATGTATTGTTACTTGTGATCATGTGGCCTAAGTTGGTTATTTTTAACTTTTTATTACCACCAAGTACTCCTAGGCTGGCTCTGTACGTGATCGAGCACATGCATCTTAGTGAATTTGTAGAAATTTGTGAGGGATTTTTATTTTTTTTCCTCTTTTTATTCTGTTGTGGTTGAACTATTACTAGAAAATTAACTTAGCTATCACTGGATCACCTGCATCTGAGTGAATTTGTAGAAATTTGTGACGGATTCGTATTTATTATCTTCTGTTTTTATTCTATTGTGGTTTGTTGGGATATGTGCGATCACTATCAGTCAACGGACCAGGTCCCTTGACACAGCAAGAACAGTGCGCAAGATTAAACAATATAAAGAACACAACACAAGCAGTTTACGTGGAAACCTCCTTGCTCAAGGGAGTAAAACCATGACCTGTTGCACAGGATTTACAACCGTCTTCACTAATCTTCTCAAGCAAAAGCGAAACCCGATTACAATCAATGTGAGAAAAAGTTATTAATCTCACGGTCAAGTAATCTACCTATTACTTGAAGAGCCTAAGCGGATACAACACCGCCCACTAAACCACCTAACTTTAGATGACTTAGAATTTGACTAAGCAACAAACCAGTGTTGCCCACTAAATCAGTTAACCTTAACTCATTTAGACTTTTACAAACCCAAAACAAATATCTAAATCCTTTATAGATTAGGAACTGATTTACAATGTAAGTACGTAGACACAAAGCTCTAAATACAACAAAGATTCTTCTTTACTCTATCAGGTCCTTCTGTTGAGTTGAGCAATGTTCTTCCTTGAAGATGGCCTTCTGTTCAAGCTTGTAAATTTTTAGAAAAAATCCAAGTTTAATTTGCCAAGTCTTAAATTTGTGTTTGTTGGAAAGAGATAATATAAATTCCCACAAATTCGTTGAAGTCAACCCATTGGCTGAAGGCCTGCTGTTGGAAAAGTTGTGCACCTACCGCATCAGAGATGGCAGCTGTCTTTTCGTCCTTTTCACGTCGCAGTCTTGCGGGTACCAGGTCCCTTGCAAACTTCTATATGAGTTCTTGAAAAGGCTTGTTGTCTGACTTCCTTCTTTTGATGAATGAATATAATATGGTGTTTGTCATGCTAAAAGTATCAAACATAAAGAGTTATTATCCGTTGGACAATCACCCTCCTCCATTCTGATTGGTGTAGTACACTGACCTGTGACGTAAAAGCTTTACAGCTATAACCAATTATGTATCTGATGGAGGAAACTCTGCCTGGTACCAGGTCCCTGCATTTGTGAGATACTAAAACATACAATCTCGTCCGCTCTTCTTATTGGTGTAGGATACTGCACTTTTCACCTACCACCTGACATGACATCTTTTATGACTGTACCCCATTTGTATCTAGACGAGAGCACTCTGCCAGGAACCAGGTCCCCGCATTAGTGAGGATCATCAAAATACCTAGAATATAACATTTTTCACCTTTTTGATGATAACACACAAATATACCTTACACTGAGTTTATCATTCATCTTATTGTCAGCAGCTCCAATAACAAGGATTTGGTTCCTTGTTAGATTGATAAGTTTGTTAAATCATCAAAACTTCATATCAAGTTCGAGCTATCATCTTAACTGAGCTTCGAACTAACATTTTCCCCTTTTTTGATGATAACATACTTATTCACAAGTTCCCCCTATCAAAAAGAATTCTTAGGGTAACTTGAGTTTCATCATCTCGAAGTTTGTCAACTCATAAAAATATCAACATAGCATTTTCCTCCTTTTTGACGATGACATACTTATTCATCAGTTCCCCCTATCAAAAAGAATTCTTGGGGTGACTTGAGTTTCATCATCTCGAAGTTTGTCAACTCATCAAAATATCAACATAGCATTTTCCTCCTTTTTGATGATGACATACTTATTCATCAGTTCAACCTATCATAAAAAATTCTTGGGGTAACTGGAGTTTACTCATCCCTAAAGTTTGTCAAATCATCAAAACATGAACATATCATCTTCCCCCTTTTTTATGATGACAAACATTTTCTTCCCCCTATCGACAGGACCAGGTCCTCGTCAGGTAGGAAGCATTTATTCCCCCTGTCAGCATGACCATATCTGTTCAAGAGTCTACCATTGATTCCTCATATCGATGTGACCATGTCTTCTTCAAGCAGTTATAACACTATTGATCTCATACCTTACCTTAACAGTTTTCCCCTTTTGACATCATAAAAAAGGGTTAAAGCAGTAAACCAAGTTGACAGAAATATAGTTCTTGCAAATTCATGGCCACTTGAGCAACACAGAGCATGATCAAAAAGGCACAAAGTAAAGAGACAAGTCAGTAGAAACAAGACATTTAACATCCATAAACAAAAAATCCGTCATCAAAGCATTGCATGTATGATTACAGATTAAAACCAGAACAATGCCCAAGAGATAAATGAGGACTGACATAGAGAGGTAGGAAGAGAAGGGATGATTTAGAGGCAAGGGATTGAAAGAATAGAATTAGTAGAGAATATCCCTAGCATAAGATTTCAAGAATCTTCTCTTAGCGTACAACATGATATGCAACCCAACTTGTATGTTTAACCTCAGGGCTGCCAATTTTTATTATTTTTTTTACTTTTTTTTGTTGGCACCTAGTCCCTCTGATAGTGTTGTTTCAGAAGCTGGACTTTTAAACAACTCATTTCAGTATTCCAGTTAACACAAGCAACTGTCTTAGCTTCCAACACCAGCCTTAGTTTTTCATAACAGAAAGATTGGTAACACAAACAACTCAAGGCCTCCGAGATGAATAGATCAACAATTAAGGAACTAAGAAGATTTTTTTTACACCTTCCTCTTCAGAAAACTTTGAGTTCTCAGAATATCAACTTCTCCCTTTTTTTGAGCATCATCTTTTCCACTTCTTCATTTTTCATGGAGGACCAGATCCCTCTTCACACTTAAAACATTTTCATCAAAGAATTCTCCAGCAAGAATCAAGGGGTTAACAATTTGAAGTGTGTTTGAAAATAAGAGAAAAATTTTGAAGCACCTTGATATTTGGAAGGCAACTCAATTTTTCTGGGGAAATAGAAAGAAATATGGAATATAAAGAAAGAGAAAATAAGGTATCATTTTGGCACTCAAAAGATGAGACAACAGTCAGATTCCTGAAGGCGAACATGTGACAATTCCAATGGTTCTCATGCATAATTCAAACTGCAATGTTAAGATTCCTAACCTTTGAGAAAGGATCAGGTCCGTCTCTATAGTTTGAATGTCATTGCCTAGATCTATCCTGACCTCCCTTTTTCATCATCCTCTTTTTCATGTGTGTATACATATAAAAGGTATGAAACTAAATTTGCTAAAACATACATTACCGAAAAACAAGGATACATGCTCCCTTTTCATAGTCATTAAAAAAGTTGATTGCTTCAGGTAGGATCCATTCAAGAAGGTTTTAGCATTTCCATCATCATCTTGATTAGTTCAGCCAGATTTTTATGAGCTTCAAGATGTTTCCTGATCCACAAGAGTTGACCCCATCAAGCTGCACTTGCTACATTTATATCTCAGTTGATAAAAGAGCAATTGAATCTTGCCTTTTAATTCCACATCAGTAAAAGATCAGCGCATAACATAATCCACTCTTGAGGTACTCAATCTATCAGCTTGATACTTAGCATAATCAACAACACCATGTACTACAAATCAAAAAGTCTCCCGATGGACAGAATAGGATTAGGTCCTCTATCTTCTTCAGATGACTTAAGATTTTCTCAGTAGCCTTCAAAATATTTTCCTTTGTACATGAGTAGAGTCTTTAAACCCGATTAATCAGTATCCAACATCTAGTTAGTGCCCAAGAAAAGTATGAATTGTCTATACACCCAAAATATGAAACTCTTTCAGCAGCTTCTTTGAACTGGTACCAGGTTCTTTCTTTGATCAGACATCAATGACCCCTGAATGTTGTGCTATCTTTTTCTCTGTATCTAAGCTCCTATGAGAGTATTCGACCGGTCCGTGCTTAGAGCTTCAGTGAAGATGTCATCCACTTGATCTTCCTTCTTACAAAGCTTCATGATGACATTATCCCTCTTTATCATTGTCTTAACTTCAAATATTTTACGCCATTTGAATATCTCATTAATGTGCTTTTCTAGACAACCAAGGATACCTTTCAAGGTGTGCTAATTCTGTAGCTCTGAGAAGAAATTTAATTCTTCCATTATGCTTATTTCAACACTCACTTTCAATGAGTGAAATAGAAATAAGATATTCACACAACACCTCAAAAATTGCCTCAAAGATGATATCATCAATATGTACCTGAATGATCAGCAGTTCCTTGCATATTGAATTCAAAAAGAAGAGTTTTTGACAATTTTACCTCTCTTGAAGACATTGTTGAGGAGCAACTTGGACAACCGATCAGCTTGTTGGGGAGCCGACTATCCAAGTTTGCTTCTTTCAAACTGATCTTGATTAGCTTCTTCATTCTCACCTTCAAAATGCACATTATCAGTTTGAACTGCATCATCTTTGTTCAAAACTGTCTAGAGGACGAGGTCCCTCATCAGGTTCATCATCTGCATCATTTCTTTGAGATTGTTGGATTCATGAAGAGGATGTTCTTTAGCAAGCTCACTATTTAAACCATCTCTCTGATTCTGAAGCAACTCTTCTATCTCAGGAACTTCTTTCCTTGCAACTTCTAAAGACTCATCAATAAACACATGACCATTTTTAGTATACCCCTGATAAGCCTTGCTGGAGGAAGATTGTACCACAATTATTCTTTCATCAATAATGAGATCACTTCTCAAAATCATCATTATGGCCACACAACATGTAGTTTTTACCACTTTAGCCAAAAGTTCTTTAGAAGATTAAAATTATGCATGTTTAACCTTAAGGATATTCTGATCTGCTTCTTATTTAACATATGTCACAACCTTTGTCACTACAAATATCCTTTCATGCAGACTGGGACCAGGCTCCCTGACACAGGTTTGTGTAGCAAAGCAACACACACATGAGCACGTCTCTTGTGTCATACCTCAACATTCTTACCTCGAACATTAAGTTCAGTGAGACTTTTCTTGCCATCACCAAATGAGACACCTCCACTTTGAAGTTCCTTGAGAGAGAGGAAGTACAGTGCTTTGAGCATCCACCATTCATGAATGGACAATGGTTGTTGCCACTTCCTCTCACAAGAATGTCATATCACGTGTTAGCCTTGGGAACCCACTTTAGTTGAAGTTCCCAGTAAGCGGATAAAGGAGGGATAAGAGAATTCTTTGTCAAGTGAGGCAGATTGATATTTTTCAACTTAGGAACAGAAGCAAGACCAGGTCCCTTCTTCTGCAAGTTCTTCTGTTGGCCTTACACAGGACCAGGTCCCTTCTTCAGTCTATTCCGTGGTTTGGAATAGTTTGATGAACTTTCTCCACAATCTTTAAACGCAGGACAGACTCTTTTGCAGCTCAGATCTCCTTTTATGTGGTTTCCTTGATCTAGTATATTTGTAAGGATCTTAGAGGAATTAGTCTATTTGAGGGAATTTCAAGTTCCTCCTTTACAGGGACGAGGTCACTCTCCAATGCATGATTTCTCTCGAAAGCCACTTTAATCTTCATTTCAGCAGTATGCAGCTTATTTTCAAGGTCCATCTGCAATCTGCTAGCCTCACTCTTTCCTTTAAAAATTGTAGTAGTAGCCCCTTTTATCTTTTCCTTTAGTTCTAGATTTTCTGTTTCTAGAACAACCATTTGACTTTCAATATCAGATATTTGGGAAACTAAAGCAATTTTTCCATCTTGAAAGATGTTTAGGTTGTTGTTTACGAGATCCTTCTCATTATTCATCTCACTTATCAAATCAAGTAATACAACAGCCAACTTTCTCAACTTACTAGTAGAGAAGGTATTCAAGTTTTTCTTGAAATTAGATAGAGTTACCTTTTCATCAGAATCTTCCTCGTCTGACTTTGCCATAAAACCATTAGCTGTGTTTTCAGAATTATCTGAATCACTTGAGGATTTTTCCCATGCAGCCATTTATCTTTTTACTGCCCGAAGAAGACTTCTCTTCTGCTTATCTTGGGACAGACCTGGTCCCCTTCTTTGTCTTTACCTTCTGCAGTCTTGAATATAGGAACAGGTTCTTCAAGGGACATGAGCTCGTATGTGATGTTGGAGAATCTGGTGTGCACTTCATGAACGAGTTCACCATCATTCATGGTGAAATCTTCAAACTGAGTAGAAAACAGATCTAGCTTAGATTTCCTTATTTCCTCAGTGCCCTCATAAGTTGTTTTTAACAGATCCCAAATTTCCTTGGCTGATTCACAAGATGAAATCAGACCGTATTCATTTATACTAAGGCCACACATCAATAGCTCCCTTGCTCAAGGGAGTAAAACCATAACCTGTTGCACAGATTTACAATCGTCTTCACTAATCTTCTCAAGCAAAAGCGAAAACCGGTTACAATTAATGTGAGAAAAAGTTATTACTATCACGATAAAGTAATCTACCTATTACTTGAAGAGTCTAAGTGGATACAACACCACCCACTAAACCACCTAACTCTAGATGACTTAGAATTTGACTAAGCAACAAACCAATGTTGCCCACTAAATCAGTTAACCTTAACTCATTTAGACTTTTACAAACCCAAAACAAATATCTGAATCCTTTATAGATTAGAACTGATTTACAATGTAAGTACATAGACACAAAGCTCTAAATACAACAAAGATTCTTATTTACTCTATCAGGTCCTTCTCTTGAGTTGAGCAATGTTCTTCCTTGAAGATGGCCTTTTCTTCAAGCTTGTGAATTTTCAGAGAAAATCCAAGTTTAATTTGCCAAGTCTTAAATTTGTGTTTGTTGGAAAGAGATAATATAAATTCCCACAAATTCATTGAAGTCATCCCATTGGCTGAAGGCCTGCTGTTGGAAAAGTGTTGCACCTACCGCATCAGAGATGACAACTTTTCTGACAGGTGTCTTTTCATCCTTTCACGTCGTAGTCTTGCGGGTACCAGGTCCCTTACTTGCGGGAACCTGGTCCCTTGCAAACTTCTATATGAGTTCTTGAAAAGGCTTGCTGGCTGACTTCCTTCTTTGGATGAATGAATGTAATATGGTGTTTGTCATGCTAAAAGTATCAAACATAAAGAGTTATTATCCGTTGGACAAACACCCTCCTCCATTCTGATTGGTGTAGTACACTGACGCCTTACCAACCTCTGACGTAACAGCTTTACAGCTACAACCAATTATGTATCTTATGGAGGAAACTCTGCCATGTACCAGGTCCCTGCATTTGTGAAACCCTGAAACATACAATCTCGTCCACTCTTCTTATTGGTGTAGGATACTGCACTTTTCACCTACCACCTGACATGACAGCTTTTATGACTGTACCCCATTTGTATCTGGACGAGAGCACTCTGCCAGGAAGCAGGTCCCCGCATTTGTGAGGATCATCAAAACACCTAGAATATAACATGGTTGAACTACTACTAAAAATTTACTTAACTACCACAGAATACCATTGTGCCATGGTCATCAGAGGTACTACAACACCTCATTGACAACATTTTTAATAGAGAAAAGACATAAAGGCACCATCGAAGTTGTCCCATATTTGCATAAAGACACCTAAACTTTTAAAGTGTCCTATCACACCACTAAAAAACTATATATCGTTGTAAATTGGCCATTTTTACCCATTAACTCATTTGGGTTGTTAACACGCACGTTAGGCGCGTCATGGGCCATTTTTCCTTTTTATTTACCAGTTTAAAACAACCACATGTCATTTTCTTTCTATAATATTAATTATTTAATCAATTTTTTTATCTTCCCCAATTTAAACTCAAAAATAGTCGTTGGTAGCCCTAAAATTTTGATTTCCATGGCAAGAACAATATTGGTGCTCTCTTTTTGATGACTTCATCATCTTCCTCAAGAAAATAAGGTAGGAATTCGTCTTTTCTCTTTTAATTTCCAGTAGAAACGTTAATTTGAAGTTTTTTTATGCTTGAATTTCTTCTCAATTTTGTGGTTAGTTTTTTATTTAAAATGTCAAATGCAATGTTGAATCGTATTTGTAATGATGAGAATGATCCGATGTTGCGAGTGAAACTGCGATGCAAACATGGTGACTTACTATCAATGCAAACTTCATGGTCGGAGCATAACCCAGCTCGAAGATTTTGGTCTTGTCCACGCAATCGTGTATGTTTACTAATTCTTTTATGGAGATCTTTTGTTTAAATATTTTTCTTTAATTTGTGTTTTGCGTATTTTAGGAGGATGCGTGCAACTTCTTTAGATGGAGGGATCGAGAAGAAGTTGATATACGATCCAAGTACGTTATTCTGAGATTAGCAAAGAGAATTAAGGAGTTGGAAGAAATATTGACATCTTATGAAAGTCGTGTTGAAAGTAACCAAGCCATGATGAAGGAGAAAAAGAAGGGCAAATGTTGTAACTTGAAGCTAATCGTCTTGATCATTATTGTGTGTTTTCTATGTTTAAGTCTAACCAAGAATGTGAAGGATGGAAGTTGTAGGTGTGTGCAACCAAAATTGCCATAGACATGTTTAGTTACTTTCAAATTTTTGAAATTGTAGGTGTGTACCTAGAAGCTAATTGTCTTGATCTTGCTAGTTGTAGGTGTGTGTAACTTGAAAGTTAGAATTTGTTGAATGTTCAAGTTATTGTTGTTCTTTGTTGTCGAAATCGTTATGATTTGAACAATTAGTTAATGTATTTGGTTCTCTAATCTATATTATCGTGGCAACCATTTGAGAAGCTTCACAAATATGTCAATTACAATTAAAAAGGCAATAACAAAACTGACAAAAAAGAAGACTTCATAATCGAGTTTGATTCCAACCATTCAAGTTTGTTTGGTTACACCCAAAACTGAGTTTGTTTCCAATAAAAACAACACAAATATATGCATAGTTAAATTTTGTTTGTCAAAATGAACATGACAACATCAAAATGCCCTGCTTCCATGGCACAAGAGTTTTTTTACTTGAAGTTGTTTGGCGTTGGCTATTAGCAACATCATCAGCAGCTACAGACCTAGTTTGGATAACCTTTTCAGCCCTCATTCTTTCCAGGTTGCTACTGGTAATAGTTGTCTTTCCCTTCCATTTGAATCCACGTACTGGTGTGTAGCCAATATCACCAGTGACAACATCAGCTCTCTTTGTAACTTTTGTACCAGTATTGATGACTCTTCTACCTGGCAATCCAGGCTGCTTAGTCAAATAAATACACACTCAAATATTAGACAATTAGGCTTGCAATGACAATTGTAAACTTGCATTGATAGTTGTAAACTTACATTGAGAGTTGTAAATCCATCTTCATCTTGGTATATGCCAACACCTACCATTCTTGGCCTTTTAAAAGGTCTTGTTTGTCCTTCACTAGTGTCCTCATGTTCTACTGGTCTCTTCCCTCTTCCTAGGCCTCCTCTACTGTAGTTTGCTTCAGAACTAGTTTGACTATGTTGAGTCATTCCTCTTCCTCTACTTAGTCCTTCATTCACATTTCTTTCTTGAGTCATTTCTCTTCCTGATCCTGCTCCTCTACCTGTACCTCTACCTCTACCTCTACCTCTACCATTTACAGTCTGTACTTTGAAATCAAAATATTAAAGCATATCTATATTATCTAACAATGATATAATAATTGGATATATTACCTCTGTGTTTGTAACATTTCCATGTGATTGAGCTGGAACACCTCTGCCACTTGCTCTTTCTCTTGTTGCTCTTCATGTGCCTTTTCCTCTACCACTTTTAGTAGCTTGTATATTAATATATCAATACATATACATCTACATATAACATACATTTGAGAGTAACAAATAAAAGTACCTGTGTATGAGAAGATGGTTCAGATGACTGACTTGGACCAGTATTTCTTGCCTAAGAACATGGTTTATTTGATTGACTTGGATCAGCTTGGTTTCTTGTAGGACATCCTCTTTTATTGTGTCCTTGTGTGCCACATTTGGTACAAGTCATTACAACACCTCTTTTGCTCAACTTTCCAGTTTTTCTGCTTTCATCTGCTTCCTTTCTTCTAACCTTAACTGGTCTTCCAGGCAACTTTCTGATCTTTGGTGGCTTTACAATTGGATTATTTGAGGTTGACCACATTTTCATGTTATTCATTGGCTGAACAAAATGGGCATATGTGGTGAGGTAGATTTCCTTGCTATAACAACTAGCCACATAATGGATTGGTTCCAAGTTTTTGTAATGAAGGGCAGCAACACCATGAGGACAAGGAATTCCTCTGAGCTGCCAGGATCTGCAACTACACCTCGTATTAACAATGTCCACAGTGTGTGTAAATCCATGGTGTTTAATCTCAAAACCTCTTTCTCCATTCCAAGTCAATTTACATTGCATAGACTTTTGAATGTTTTCTTGCAAAATCTTCAAAGACATAGGAGATATATCAGTGATCCAAGTGTTTGAGAACTCTCTCAAATCACCAATTCTATTAATCATCTTCACCCTTATCTCCTCAAGCATTGTAATGATGGTTTTATACCTTGCAGACACTATCCAAGCATTAAAGCTTTCTGCCATATTGCTGTCCACAACATCACATTTGTTATATTCTTCAAAATACTTCTTGCACCATGTATTCAAATTGTACCATAAAAGATTATCCAAACCTTCTTGTCCTAATTTTCTCATTGTCTCTATATTGTCCTTCATCTCAACTTCAAATGTGGATTTAGCAATCCTCCAAAACACTCTTCTTCTTTCAAGTCCTTTCCAATTTTTTGACCAATTTGCAAGAACATGTCTTGCACATTTTCTATGTTCAACAAGTCGCAATAAATTATCCACAACAATTTCTAGTCCCTAACAAACCAACATAACAGTAAAAGAATAAATTAAAGTGCAAAACTCAACAACAATAAAATGGTAAGATGGATATCAATAATTACCTTTTGCATATCACTAATGATGGATAGTTGATGCCCTTCTCCAAGTTCAAGATTATTCTTCACTAATTCAAGAAACCATATCCAGGTATACTGATTCTCAACCTCAACAACTGCCCAAGCAATATGGAGCATTTGGTTGTTTCCATGTCTACAAACTGCCACTAACAACTGCCTTTACACACACCTTTGAGAAAACACCCATCAAAACCAATCAACCTTCTAGCACCTCCAAAAAATGCTTTCTTTAAATCATTGAAGCAAACATAAAATCCTTCAAAAAAAACTCTGCCCAGTTTCAGAATCTTCTCCAACCTTCACTACACAAGTACTACCTGGATTACTCCTTAATATTTCATCTCTATAATAAAAAATCCTACCATACTCCACAATGTGATCACCCATGATCTCTGGTAACACTCTAGTCCTAGCTCTTCTCACTGTTGTCCTACCAACATTAATATCCAACTCCTTTCTAATAATGTCCTGCAACAAGACAATGCTGATGTTTGGCTGTTGAGTTATTCTTTCTTTGTATTTGGTGGCCAAAAACTTTGAGTTGCACAGGTAGTTATGAGTTGATGTCAAACATTTATAGATAGGGTTGTATGTTTTAACAATGAAATCTCCACTAGTTTTATCCTTACTTGCACACAACAACCAAGGACAACTCTCTTTACAACATCTCACTCTAACTCTTCAGGCTCATCTACATATTTTTCAATTTGAATATGTTCTTGGATTGCATATCTTTCACTGCCACTCTAAATTCTTCAACAGTTCCAAAAACCAGTCCTAATTCCCAAACAATCTTTTCAGCAGTTGTATCAAACACAACTCTATTTGGGGTTTTCTTCCTCCTAACAGGTTTATGCACTACTTGATCAACCTCTTCACCATCTATTTCAAAGCTAGGAACTTCATCACTTAGATAATAAGGTTCACCACCTCCTAGCTTACCAACTACGCTTTCCCTAATAGCATTATTTGTCTCATCATACCCTATATCTGGACCTTTCTCATTAACACTAATCTAATCTGAAGTAGTTCCCCTACTTCTCCTTTGTGACCTTTTGAAATGCCTCTTGGTTTCCCTTATATCTACATACTCTTGATGAACATCACTGTCAACCTCAGTATCTTCACTAGTATCCCCTTCAGATCCTGATTCATCTTCCACTTCATCATCAGTTGGATCATCATCTATTATAGGATAATCAGATGAAGGAGGAGTCCCAATAGAAGGAGATGGTGGAGGCACAGTAGAAGACTGAGCTTCAAATGGAGTGCTGGAAGTTTCAGAAGGACCAGTTGTAGGGATGGAAGGAAAAGTAGAAGTAGGAGGCTGATTATTAGGGTTAGAAGTCTCATTAAAAGATTCCTCACCAACCCCACTTTCAGTCACATGGGGGACAAACTCAAATTCAAGTGGGGCCTGATAAGCTTCACTAACCCCATGAAAAACATACACCTCCACTGTATCCCCATCATTCATCATATTGAAAAGTTCAAATATAACCTTATCATTATCCACAATGACCAATAACCCATCCCACTTGATGAAAAAATCACAATCTATTGTATCCTAGTTCCTTTATGTAGTCCCTCAACTCAAAATAAGACATCCTATCAACATCTACATCTAGGAATTCTGTCACATGCCCCCCAATATATTAGGTGGTGGACCAAATTCTATTCCCCCCCCCCATGATACCATCTTAAAGTTATAAGAGTAAAAGTCATCCTGAAAAATCATGTAACAACAACAAACACAATTCAAACACACATTTCAATAACTAACTCTAACAAGTTGTACACAACAAACATAATCACTAACAAACAACAACAACAGAAACACTAACTAACAAAAGTAGAAAAAAGCACTAACATTTAGCTTTAATAGTACTAACAGAACAAAAACACTATCAATAGCATTTGTTAGTGTACAAATTGAAGTCTACAAATGTATAAGAGACACCTAATAAGATTCGAACTAAGTGGATAACATCTAACCCTAACCTAAAACACAATCACAAAACCCTAATCACTAACAGTTGCACTAAGTCAATAACACAATACCCTACACTAACTAAGTCGATTACCCAACATACTCAAAAATATCCTAACAATGGCAACTGTAGGAGGTCGATTCTAACACTTCTACACTATAATAATCCATAAAATCAGAATAATCGAAAAAAAAACTGTAGATTTTAGAACCCTAACCTGTTAGAACTTCAATCTCCAAGAATCTTCACAAATACACATCAACAACGATCAACAATGATCAACAACGAGATTGT
This sequence comes from Solanum peruvianum, assembly GCA_027705065.1. Classification (NCBI taxonomy): domain Eukaryota; kingdom Viridiplantae; phylum Streptophyta; class Magnoliopsida; order Solanales; family Solanaceae; genus Solanum; species Solanum peruvianum. The sequence goes on along the minus strand of JAKWJD010001760.1, from coordinate 33,714,883 downwards.
CAACAACAACACTATTGTCAACAGTAACACTGTGTATTTCGTTTGATTTTTTAGGGAAAAGTTGAGAAATGAAATGAAAAGGAGTTCACGAATTTTCTTCAAAAAAAGGGTCGGGTCGGGTTAACTAGAGAGTGAGCAACACGCGCATTACATAGATGATGGAATGAGTAAAAATGGTCAATTTACAACGATATATAGTTGTTTAGTGGGGTGATAGGACACTTCAAAAGTTTAGGTGTCTTTATGAAAATATGGGATAACTTCGATGGTGTATTTTTGTCTTTTCTCTTTTTAATATATAGTATGCTGACATTAGCTTTTGTAGTTCTGAAATTTCTACTCTCGGGCATAAGTCGTACAATTTATGGATAGCTCAGATTATCTAAACGTGTTTTATATGTAGGATTAGAGTCATCTACATTTTTCCCTAAATGTTTGATTTGGTGTGACTTCTTTTTCTTGATATCCTAGAGTTCATTTAGTATAATGACTTTTAATTGATTTCACAAGATTAATATATGACAAAAAGATAATGTAAACAAATTTGAAAGTTACATGCAACACAAATGTTGACAAATAAAGACATTGTGCTCCAGGAACCTGGAATCATAAATGTAGAATAACGTGCCAATAGAAGTATGCTATGTCATACGAGGTATGTACAAATATTACTAGAAAGCAGCTACTTATATCGCAACAACTTGCTAAAACAGCTGAATCATAAAGACGTGACTCTTGCAACATTCGTTAGCTGAAGTTGAATCATGACGGAAATCAAAGTGTGCTTCCAACTTCTGATCATATTGTTAGCTAGATGAAAGTCAAAAAAGTTAAATTTTCACATAATGTCGCTTGTGTATATAAAGATATACCTTCATATATTGATATACTACCATTTACGCTACTTTCTCTTCTACCATTTTTGCAGGACATGCTTTTACGGCTACACAAATAACTGCTTGCACCTCTTATCATTGAAGTAAGTGAGTAAGGAAATTTGAAAAACTTCAACTAATTTAATAAGTTTTATGTGTTTAAATATTGCTTGTCTGAATCATGACTCTTGCAACATTCGGCTAATACATTGTCTTCTTCTGAAGTTGAGTCATGACGGAAATCAAAGTGTGCTTCCAACTTCTGATCCTTTGTTAGCTAGATGAAAGTCAAAAAGGTTAAATTTTCACATAATGTCGCTTGTGTATATAAAGATATACCTTCATAAATTGATTTACTACCATTTACGCTACTTTTTTCTTCTATCATTTCGCAGGACATGCTTTTGCGGCTACACAAATAACTGCTTGCACCTCTTATCATTGAAGTGAGTGAGTAAGGAAATTTGAAAAACTTCAACTAATTTAATAAGTTTTATGTGTTTAAATATTGCTTGTCTGAATACTAGGATTAGCATCAAGTGGATATGTTGTAGCAAAAAAGTTTTCCCATCTCCACTGATTACTTCAAGTAGAAGTATGTCTATCTTTGCTAAGCCAATATGACATTTAACTTAATTTACCATCTATAGGTAAAAAAAAAAAAATTAGAAATGAATTTACAGAATGATAACCTAATTACTATAGGAAGACTCTGCACTGTGCAACAAGATAGTGAAGCTTACATTTCATTTTTATTCATCCAACTAAATAGATTACTTACTTGCTTAAAAAGTTGATACATATTCTTAACTTGAGGGTGATAGAAATGATGGATGATTGCACTCCATAGTCGAAGATTGATCCTGGAAAATATGATTTAATTGGCAAGTGTGATTTACCTCTTAAATTGAAAAGTTAAAAGTTCATTGACCTGGACACAAGCACCACAATAAAAATTGAATTTTCATATTGTAGGTGTTCTGTGGTATAAGAAACTTCTCTGCTGATGTTCGCAGGTTAGCTTCATGTTCCCTATACAATAGGTGATTACATGTTCAACGGTGATACTTAGTAAAAGTAAGTTTTCTTTCTTTTGGACATAATCACCACCCGAATAGATATTTTTACCAGATAATTTTAAATGACAGATTCTTAAATGATACTTATTGAAATGAAGAGAAACAGTGTTGATTGATTAAAAAAAAAAAAAATCTAATTTGAAGTTTTAGCACTTTGTGGTGTACATTTGACAAGGAAAATCACATATTTTTTATGATGAATCCTAATCTTATAATGACAGTAACTTAAATTATCTAAAACTTCAGAAGAATATAAGAATTTTGATATAGTTGGTAATATCTTTTGAGTTATCTATTGATTTGTCTTTTTGTTGGTAACGGGAAAGAATAGTATGATATTCAACTGTTAAATTCCAAATTTGGAAGATGATTTCATCACTTGACGAGGACAAGGAGCAGTAATAAGAATCGCTATGACTATATGCTTAAAAGTTCTACTTTCTTTTGAGTTATCTATTGATTTGTCTTTTTGTTGGTAACGAGAAAGAATAGAATGATATTCAACTGTTAAATTCCAAATTTGGAAGATGATTTCATCACTTGACGAGGACAAGGAGCAGTAATAAGAATTGCTATGATTATATGCTTACAGTTCTACTTTCTTTATTAAGATGCACAGTGGACCTTTTGTTTCAGTTTCTTTATCAATGAGTTTGTGTGTTTGCATACTTCATATTATAGGTATCTCTTTACTTGAGGACTACAACTTTTTGACTTGACATTTTGTTGTATCTAGGTATTATTAGCTCTCACACATACAATATGATAGAAGACAAAGAAGGTTTTCATCGTTGAATTAAGATGATAGGCTAATATTGATGGCAAATAAGTGGTTGATTTTGGAGTTGGTGATAATCATACTGAAAGAATGATGTTAATAATGGTTTTAAAGAAAAAAAAAGTACTCACTGGTAGTAATAAGAATGACCTATTTCAGGTTGGTAAGAGGATAAGTTTTATTGGATCTGATTTCTTTTGTGCATATTAAGGGTGATGGAACTTGTCATTCAGAAATTAGAAGTTTGATTTTGTTACTTTAGTTCCACTGTAGTGTTGATTTCTTTGTTTTGCTTTATTGTTTTGGTTTTGTTTCTTTCACTTTTGAGCTATTAAAGGTGGTGATCATTTTACTTAAGTTATAAGTGTATATAAAATTCCATTAAAGGTTCTACGATAGAAGAAGCTTTTTGTAGTTGCTTGAACTTGCTTGAACTCCGATCATGAACCAATGTTGCTAAAAAAAATATTTAGGTCATTTTCACTCTGCTAATGGAATAGTTGTTTTTACTAACTTTATAAGGCGCCACAGAATAACCAAATTAGACCAGATTGTAGTAGCTTTCAGTCGAGCATTTTCGTTCATGCATAAATGTCTTATTTGCATGTGCAATTTCTTGGCTGCCTGTATGCAGATGACATGTTCAGAGCAAAAGAACAAACGTCCATGTTTGTAAAACGCTGAAATGAAATTCAATCGGCGCAAAAAATATAAAGAAATATTAGGAACTTACGAATATTCTTTGGTACAAGGTGTTAAATTTGACAAGATTCAAAAATGGATTAATGAGAAGATATGGTAGTTAGGAGGATAATTCTTCATTGGTAGAAAAGTCAAGATAACAATTTTTGTAGGTGAAATTTAGGTGAACCATAAATTGATTTCACAAGGTAAATGTTGACATTTTGACATATTGTGATGTCATGGATGACATCAATAGGAAGAATTCACTACTATAAATAGGTAGCTCCTAATTCATTTGTAAAAAACCTCTCACTTGTCTTCTCATCTCCTAAGTCATTTGTTCTTCTTTCTCTCTTATAGTATTTCACTTGTACTCTTTTGGAGTGAAATAAATATTGGTTGATTGTGTCCGAGGAGTAGACAAAAGAAAATAAAAGTTTGCCGAACCTCGTTAATTCCTGGTGTTCTTTCTCTTGTTGTTTCATTTACTATTTATTACTTACCTTTAGATATAGTAGTTGTGATTCCATCACTCTCTATATATTCGGCTTCCGCAACAATTGGTATCAGAGCCAAGTTATTATCTGACTATGCTTTGTGGTTGCAGCATAGTCTGAACTTCCACATCAGAAAAAGATTTACTTTGGTCTTTGCATTGTTAGCTAGTAAATAGTATTTGTAGTAAAATGGGAGACAAGAAAAATGATGAGTCCACATCAAGTGTCAATAATACGTCATCATTGGCATCTTCGCTTATGACAAGAATTATGTCAAATGCCAAATTTGCAGTTGAAATTTTTGACGGGTCAGGACATTTCGGAATGTGGCAAGGCGAGGTCCTTGATGTTCTTTTTCAACAAGGCCTAGATATTGCCATTGAAGAGAAGAAACCAGACGGTGTAGGAGAAGAAGATTGAAAGATTATCAACCGTGTTGCTTGCGGTACCATTCGATCTTACCTTGCAAGAGAATAAAAGTATCCATACACGAAGGAAACATCTGCAAATAAATTATGGAATTCATTGGAGGAGAAATTCTTGAAGAAAAACAGTCAAAATAAACTTTACATGAAAAGAAGACTGTTACGCTTCACTTATGTTCCCGGTAGCACAATGAATGATCATATCACCAGCCTTAATAAGTTGGCGACAGATTTGCGAAATATGGACGTGACTTTTACAGATGGAGATATGGCCTTAATGTTGTTAAGTTCACTTCCGATGAGAGTTGAGCATCTTGAAACGACTCTACTGCATGGGAATGATGAAGTATCTCTCAAAGAAGTTTGTTCTGCCTTATACAGTTATGAACAAAGAAAGAGAGAAAAACAAAAAGGCGGAGAAGCAGAAGCACTAGTTGCGAGAGGTCGTTCTCAAAATCATATGAGAACGAAGAAAGGGAGATCCAAGTCAAGATCGAGACTCTGCAAAGATGAATGTGCCTTTTGCCAAGAAAAAGGTCATTGGAAGAAAGACTATCCAAAGTTGAATAGCAAAGTCAAACCAAATAATGGGAAGGCTGTCATGGATTCAAATGTGGCTGATTATGATGATTCCGATTACTCACTAGTTACAACAGATCCATCCAAATCATCTGATGTATGGTTGATGGATTCAGCTTGTAGTTATCATATGTGTCCCAATCGGGACTGATTTATTGATTTACAAGTAGAGAATGTGGAGTTATTCACACTGCAAACAATAATCCTATTACCGCATATGGTGTTGGTTCAATCCGTTTAAGGAACCATGATGGATTAAGTAGAACATTAACAAATGTTCGATATGTACCAGATTTGAATAAAAATCTCATTTCTGTAGGAGCCCTAGAATCAAAGGGGTTCAAAGTCATTGCAGATAATGGCGTGAAGAGAATATGCTCTGGTGCACTGGTGGTAATGAAGGCAATTCGAAGAAATAATAACATGTACCACTATCAAGGTAGTACAGTTATTGGGACAGCGGCAAACAACATTCAATGACGAGAAGGAGGCAGAAATGACCAAGCCGTGGCATATGCGCTTGGGGCATGCTGGAGGGAAATCCTTGAAAATTTATCAGATCAAGGATTGCTAAAAGGAGTAAAAACTTGCAACTTGGAGTTTTGTGAGCATTGTATCAAGGGAAAGCAAACAAGGGTTAAATTTGGAACAACTATCCATAATACTAAAGGTATTTTGGATTATGTTCATTCGGATGTTTGGGGTGCTTCCAAAACACCTTCATTAGGTGGGAAACACTACTTTGTATCCTTTGTTGATGACTTTTCTCGAAGATTGTGGGTGTATACGATGAAAACAAAAGATGAAGTATTTGGAATTTTTCTCAAATGGAAGGCGATGATAGAAACTCAAAGTGGCAGAAAGATCAAGTGTCTTCGCACATGCAATGGTGGCGAATACAAAAATGATCCCTTTCAGAAAATTTATGAGGAAAATGGCATCGTTAGACATTTCACCGTAAGAAATACACCACAACAGAATGGTGTGACAGAACGCATGAACCGAACTTTGCTGGAGAAAGTTCGATGTATGTTGTCCAATGCTGGCTCGGGCAAATTATTTTGGGCTGAGGCAATAACATATGCGTGCCACCTTATTAATCGTCTACCATCTACTGCTATTGGTGAGAAGACACCATTTGAAAAATGGTATGGAAAACCCGCTGAAGATTATGGTTCTTTATATGTATTTGGCTCAATTGCATATTATCATGTAAGAGAGTCAAAATTGGACCCAAGAGCAAAGAAAGCTTTATTTATGGGAATTACTTCTGGAGTCAAAGGATACAATTTATGGTGTCCAGAGACAAGAAAAGTCATTTTCAGCAGGGATGTTATCTTTGATGAATCTACCTTGACAAATAAGGTAACAGTTGAAGAAGTCAAACAAATTGATGGTGCTTCAAAGTAGGTGGAGTTTGAGAGAGATAATTATCCCAACACAGGGATCAAACGAGGAAACAACAGAAAATTTTCCTCTTGAAGGAGAGCCAGTCGAAGAAGAGGTTCCATCTCAAGAACCTCAACCACAACTTGAATCAATAGCAACCGGCAAGCCAAAAAGGACATTAAGAAAACCTGCTCGACTCATAGATATGGTGGCTTGTGTGGACTCAATTGCAGCTGATGACATTCCTACCACTTATAAAGACGCAGTCCAAAGTTCAGAAGAAGATAAGTGGAGGATTGCCATGAATGAAAATAAATGAGTCTCTTTATCAGAATCATACATGGAGATTGGCCAATCTCCCAGAGGGCAAGAAAGCAATGGGTGCAAATGGGTATTTGCAAAGAAAGAAGGATTTCCTAACCCAGAAGATGTTCGCTACAAAGCAAGATTGGTGGCCAAAGGATATGCTCAAAAGGAGGGAATTGATTATAATGAGGTGTTTTCTCCAGTTGTGAAACACTCCTCCATTAGAGTTTTGTTGGCTTTGGTAGCACAGTTAAATTTGGAACTAGTTCAGTTGGATGTAAAAACTGCATTTTTACATGGAGACTTGGAAGAGGAAATCTACATGACTCAGCCAGAAGGATTCAAAGTTGATGGAAAAGAAAATATGGTGTGCAAACTTGAAAAATCATTGTACGGATTGAAACAATCTTCTAGACAATGGTACAAATTATTTGACAAGTTTATGTTGCAGCAAAGGTACATAAGAAGCAAATACGATCATTGTGTGTATTTGCGCAAGCTTGAAGATAATTTCTTTATATACCTTCTCCTATATGTTGATGATATGTTGATAGCTTCTAAGAGTCAACAGGAGATTGAGAAGCTAAAGAATCAACTAAGAAAGGAGTTTGAGATGAAGGATTTGGGTGAGGCAAAGAAGATTCTTGGCATGGAGATAAAAAGAGATAGACATTCAAAGAAACTCTATTTATCTCAAACGGAATATTTGAAGAGAGTACTAAAGCGATTCGGTATGAATAAAAAAATGAAGTCGGTTAGCACTCCGCTTGCTCCTCATTTTAAGCTTAGTGATGCTATGTCACTTAATAATGAAGCTGAACGAGAATATATGTCAAGAGTACCATACGCTAATGCTATTGGTAGCTTGATGTATGCAATGGTTTGCACAAGGCCAGATATTTCACACGCTGTCGGAGTTGTAAGCAGGTACATGCACAATCCTGGAAAGGATCATTGGCAGGCTGTAAAATGGATTCTACGGTATATTCATAATACTGTAGATGTTGGTTTGGTTTTCGAGCAGAAAGATAGTCAATATCTTGTTGGATATTGTGACTCAGATTATGCAGGTGATTTGGACAAACGAAGATCAACTACTGGTTATGTTTTCACTATTGCAAATGCTCTAGTTAGTTGGAAGTCTACTTTGCAGTCAACAGCTGCTTTGTCTACCACTGAGTCAGAGTACATGGCAATTACAGAGGCTGCGAAAGAAGCAATTTGGCTTCAAGGATTGCTTAGAGAGCTTGGTATTGGACAAGAAGAAATCACAATATTTTGTGATAGTCAGAGTGCTATTCAATTAGCAAAGAACCAAGTTTATCATGCAAGGACGAAGCACATTTGACGTCCGATATCATTTCATACGAGAAATCATAGAAGATGGTGGAGTCATAATGCAGAAAATTCATACTACAGATAATCCTGCCGATATGTTGACAAAAGTGGTGACTGCGGTCAAGTTTCAACATTGTTTGAACTTGATCAACATTGTTGAACATTGAAGATTAAGGTTGAAGACACAATTAAAATTGTTGTTGAGAAAAAGTTGAAAATGAAGAATCTTGCCAAGGTGGAGATTTGTTAAATTTGGCAAGATTCAAAAGTGGATTAATGAGAAGATATGGTAGTTAGGAGGATAATTCTTCATTGGTAGAAAAGTCAAGATAGCAACTTTTGTAGGTGAAATTTAGGTGAACCATAAATTGATTTCACAAGGTAAATGTTGACATTTTGACATATTGTGATGTCATGGATGACATCAATAGGAAGAATTCACTACTATAAATAGGTAGCTCTTAATTCATTTGTAAATCACCTCTCACTTGTCTTCTCATCTCCTTAAGACATTTGTTCTTCTTTCTCTCTTGTAGTATTTCACTTGTACTCTTTTGGAGTGAAATAAATATTGGTTGGTTGTGTCCGAGGAATAGGCAAAAGAAAACAAAAGTTTGCCGAACCTCGTTAATTCCTGGTTTGGTTTGGTTTATAAGTTCAAAAATCCGAGACATGATTTGATTTGATATTTGAAAAACTCAAACCAACCCGATCATGTACACCCCTAAGTAGAAGTACTATACTTAGATAACTCCGTTAGTTTATGCATATATAATACTTGCTATTAGTGTGGATTATGTGTTGAGTCATGCATGCTAGCATATTATCCAAAATCACTTAAGTTGTTATCCTCACTATATCACTCAATTCATCACTCCATCAAAGCACAAAATAATCGCTCTTTTTCTTCCTTTGTTTTCTCCATTTTTTCTTCTCTCTATTGCTATAGGGTCTCTTTGTAACGAACGAGTGTGGTGCTAATGAGGTGCAAGTAGATATTATAAACATAGAGGAGGAAATGGATAAAAAAAATGTTCAAATTAGACAACTTTGAAAACTTTTTTTAAAAAAGAATGTGTAGTTCAAAATTATTTATTGAATAGTTAAGTTAATAAAATAAAATATATTATTATTTTAAAAAAGTTATATACAACACACATAAATAATTCTACATTAACACTGACATTGCACGCTAACACTAACATTGCAGATTATCAATTTATCTCCTTGTACTGTTTGAAAGAAATAAAACCAATAAAATTGACGGCATGCAAAAAAAAAAAAACTATCAAATTGAACAACTTAATCTAAATACAAACAACCAATATCTCTTAACTTAAATGTTAAGTATAACATAAATTAACGCATACTTTTATAACACTCTTGAACACACATAAATAATTCTGCATTAACATTAGCACTGCAAGCTATCAATTCATCTCCTCGTATTGTTTCAAAGATATTATATACGTCTAAAGTTTCATCCCTGAAAAACAGCAAACAGGAAAGAAAAATAGAAAGCAACTATGTATTTTTGAATTAATACGAAGATTACAATCTTTATAAAATCTTTAATAAAAGATGTAATGCTCTGATTTTACTCTTCATGAATGTTCTTGATTTGAAGGAATACTTGCGGCTCAACACTTGAAGCGAAGACTTCTTTGTAAGCGGAAGACTTGCAGATCACCACTGAAGAGCAACTATATATTTTTGTATGTATGTATTTTTTTTGTGTCCTTTGGTCAGAAGAAGACCTCTATATATAAGCTTAAGTTAGGGCTTTAGGGGTAGTCCGAGCAATTTTAACTCCTAGGCCTGAAGAACATGAGTTGGGCTCATCTTGTCAACTTAATGGATTGACCCAAGCGATTTGTACTTGATTTAAGTCGTACAATTTTGACTTAGATATTAATCCGACTTTATCAACCAATAATTTGACTTGGTCAATATATGGTGATTTAAGATTTAATCCAAATTTAATATGAATTTATCAATAAAATTTCATTGTCTACAAATATAAAACCAAAAAAAAAAACAAAAAACGAACGTCATGGTAGAAGGAAACCACCAATTGAACTACTTATTCTCAATACAAACAAATTGTAATTTTCTTTAACGTAAGTGTTAACTATAAAACAAAATTAACACATTCATTAATAACTCTTGAACCTTCATTGATGCCACATGTTTATGCATGCAGAAGCTTGAACCTCTATCTAGCAAAACACCAAAAATTAAAAAGCTAATTTTCACATTGTAAAGTTCATTCAAGTGTAAAAACATGTGGTCGGCAATTTTTCAAAGACTTTTTTGCAGTTTCTTGTCTTGGGGTTACATGATACGATACTGCATGCTTTTTTTCTTTTCAGCAATTGATTAATGACCTTTTATTCTTGTTTGAGGATAAAAAAATATTTTCCTTCGGCGAAATGAGTAAATTATCTAATATATATTACATTTTAACAAATAATATACACTAAACTCAAGTATAAAATGTCTGAAGGTTTATTGCTTAATGAATTATTTAAAAATATATATATATAATTTTTAAAAAAGACATATTTATGTGATTAACTTTACTACTTATCAAATTAAAGAATGGAAACACAAGGGGGAAAAAATCTATCAACTTAAATCAAAAGCATGTAATTCAAAATGGATAAAGTTACTAGCTAATTCCATATTAATTCTTTCAAAGAAATAGAAGTTAATTCTATCTTGAGGCTTCTTGGGAATGAAAATGCAATAACCTAAGAGAAAGAAAATAGCTAAGGAAATTTGTCTATTTCACTGTGAAAAAATATAATTCTATAATCAATTTTTTTAAAGGTCACAATTACAGCTTCATTATTTACAACAAAGATAAAAAAATTTACAGTAAATTATGTGGTGAGTCATGCATGCAAGTATATAAATCAAAAACAGTAAAGTTGCTTCCCTCACAATATAATGCTCACTTCATCACTCCATCAAAGAACAAAAATAATCTTCTCTTTAATCTTCCTTTACTTTGCTTTCTCCATTTTTTTTTCTTTCTCTTCTCTCTATTTTTATGGGATCTCTTTGTAACGAGGGCGGTGCTAAAGAGGTGCAAGTAGAAATTATTACCTTTGAGGAAGAAATGGATTATTTACAACACACATAAATAATTTTATATTAACAAACATTGCACATTAACACGAATATTGCACATTGACGCTGATATTGCACATTATCAACATATCACTCACTTCATCACTCCATCAAAGCACAAAAGAATCTTTTATTTATCTTCATTTACTTTGGTTTCTCCATTTTTTATTCTTATCTTCTCTCTATTGTTATGAATCTCTTTGTAACGAGGGCAGTACTAAAGAGGTGCAAGTAGAAATTATTAACATTGAGGAAGAAATTGATCATTTACAGCAGACATAAATAATTCTATATTAACACAATGCACATTAATACTGATATTGCACATTATCAATTTATCTCTTTGTACTGTTTGAGAAAAAAAAAACTTTATGTCAAAAAGGAACCATCAAATTGAACTAATTATTCACAATACAAACAAACTGTAATTATCTTTAACTTAAATGTTAAGTAAAAATAAAATTAATACATATTTCTACAACTCTTGAATGCACATAAATAATTCTACAACAACACACATAAATACACTAGCATATCACATACAATCAGTTTATCTCCTCGTACTATTTCATATATAAAAATCAAAAAAACTGGTATCTTTCTAAAAGAGAACCACCAAACAAATTAATTATTCTCAATACAAACTAGTTATAATTATCTCTAACTTAAATGCTAAGTATAAAACAAAATTAAAACATATTTTTTATTATTCTTGAACCTTCATTGATGCCACATGTTTGTATATGTAGACAACTTCATTCTAACTAGCAAAACACCGTAACTAAAAAGCAAACTTTTACATTATAAAGTTTATCCAAGTGCAAAACGTGATTGATTTTTTTTGGAGATTTTTTTATCCTTTCTTATCTTGGTGTTACGAAATACAATACTATATGCTTGTTTTCTTTTAGGAACAGTTTAATGACCTTTTTATAGTTATTTGAGGGGGAAAATTGTTTTTCTTCATAAATTATTAAATTATCTAATATATTTAAGATTTAAATTATATATACTAATAATTATAAATTTAATTATCTACACTATATTACTGTTTGAAGTAGTACTATTCTTTAGACAACTCTTCATCAAATTTAATGCACAATACTTGTTTCTTGTAACAGTTACATATAGTCACATTAATATAGTGAGAGAAAAACCACCTTGCTAATAGTGTGTGTGCATTATGTGCTAAGTCATGCATGCTAGCATATAATCCAAAAACACTAAACTCAGACATTGCACAAACGTTGCACATTAACACTAATATTGCACATTATCAATTTATCTCATTTTGTTGTTTGAAAAAAATAAATAAAAAAGATTAACGTCATACCAAAACAGAACTATCAGATTGAATTACTTATTCTCAATACAATACAAACTAATTGTAATGATCTATAACGTAAATGTTAAGTACAAAATAAAATTAAAACATATTTTAATTATTATTGAACCTTCATTGATGCCACATAAAATGTTTATGCATGCAGGCAACTTCAGCCTCTAATTAGCACAACACCAAAATTATAAAGCAAACTTTCACATTGTAAAGTTCTTCCAAGTGCAAAAAAATGTGATTTTTTTTTTTTGGAGATTTCGTGGACTTTTCTTATCTTGGTGTTACAAAATACAATACTAAATGCTTGTTTTCTTTCTAGTAACTGATTATGACCTTTTTATCATTATTTAATTATCTACACTACGTTACAGTTTAGAATTAGTACTACACTGTAGACAACTCTCCATTAAATTTAATTCACAATGCTTGGTTCTTGTAACAGTTAACATATAATCACTTTTTTAATACAGTGAGAGAAAAAATCACCTTGCAAATAGTGTGCATTATGTGCTAAGTCATGCATGCTTGCAAATAAACCAAAAGCACAAAACTCAGACATTGCAAACATTGTACATCAGCACTAACACTGCACTTTATCAATTTTTCTCTTTTTGCTGTTTGAAAAAAAATAAATCAAAAAAATTAACGTCATGCAAAAAAAACCATCAAATTTAATTACTTATATAGGAAAGCAGGTCAAAGCCTGCCAAAGAGGCAAGATAGTTCGACAAAGACATAAAGAGTCTCCGTCCTTAACACAGAAGGAATGCGGGTTCATTACAATACAAATTAACTGTATTTATCTATAACTTAAATGTTAAATACAAAACATAATTAATACAAATTTTAATTATTCTTGAACCATTATTGATGCCACATATGTATGCATGCAGGAAACTTCAACCTGGCAAAACACCACAACTAAAAAGCAAACATTCACATTGTAAAGTTCATTCAAGTGCAGAAAATGTGATCATTTTTTTTTTGAGATTTGTTGGCATTTTTTTATCTCGTGTTACAAAATACAATATTATAGGATTGCTTTCTTGCTAGCAACTGATAAATGACTTTTTTATCGTTGTTTGAGGAAAAAAATAATTTTCTTCAAAAAATTATTAAATTATCTAATATATTTAAGATTTAAATTACATATACTAATAATTGTAAATTTGATTATCTATACTATATTATTATTTAGAAGTACTACTATTTTGTAGACAACCCTCCATTAAATCTAATGCACAATACTTAATTCTTGTAACAGCTACATACAATTACATTTTTAATATAGTGGGAGAAAAAACCACAATGTTAATAATTTGCATTATGTGCTAAGTAATGCAAGCTATCATATAATCCAAAAAACACTAAACTCGGACATTGCACAACGATTGCACATTATCAATTTATCTCTTTTTCCAGTTTGAAAAAAATAAATCACAAAAATTACCTACATGCCAAAAAAAGAACGATCAAATTGAATTACTTATCCTCAATATAATACAAACTAACTGTAATTATATATAACCTAAATGTTAAGTACAAAACAAAATTAAAACATATTTTAATTATTCTTGAGGGTTCATTGATGCCACATGTTTATGCATGCAGGCAGCTTCAACTTCTAACTAGCAAAATACCAAAATTAAAAAAGCAAACTTTCACATTGTAAAGTTCATCCAAGTGCAAAAAATGTGATAGAATTTTTTTTTAATATTTCTTGGCCTTTTATTATCTTGGTGTTACAAAGTACAATACTATATGTTTGTTTTCATTCAAGCAACTGATTAATGACCTTTTTTATCGTTGTTAGAGGAAAAAAATTGATTTTCTTCAAAGAGGAAAAAAATTGATTTTCTTCAAAAAAATTATTCAACCACCTAATATATTTAAGATTTAAATTATATATACTAATAATTGTAAATTTAATTATCTTCACTATGTTACTATTTCGAAGTACCATTATTTTGTAGACAATATCTCCATTAAATTTAACGCACAATATTTGTTTCTTGTAACAGTTACATATAGTCACATTAATATAGTGAGAGAGAAAACACCTTGCTAATACTGTGCATTATTTGCTAAGTCATGCATACTAGCATATAATCCAAAACACTAAAGTTAGACATTGCACTCATTGCACATTATTAATTTATTTATTTATTGCTTTTGAAAAGAATAAACAAAAAAAATTAACGTCACGCTAAAAAAACCCATCAAATTTGATTAATTATTCTCAATACAATACAAATTAACTGTAACTATCTATAACTTAAATGTTAATTACAAAATAAAATTAAAATATATTTTATTATTCTTGAACCTTCATTGATGCCACGTGTTTATGCATGCTGGCAACTTCAGCCTCTAATTAGCAAAACACCAAAATTAAAAAGCAAACTTTCACATTTTAAAGTTCTTCCAAGTGAAAAAAATGTAATTATTTTTGGAGATTTCTTGGCCTTTTATTATCCTGGTGTTACAAAGTACAATACTATATGCTTGTTTTCTTTCTAGCAACTGATTAATGACCTTTTTATCGCTGTTTGAGGGAAAAAATTGATTTTCTTCAAAAAAAAATTATTTAATCATCTAATATATTTAAGATTTAATTATATATACTAATAATTATAAAATTAATTATCTACACTATGTTACTGTTTTGAAGTACTATTATTTTGTAGACAATATCTCCATAAAATTTAATGCACGATGCTTGTTTCTTGTAACAGTTACATATAGTCACATTAATATAGTGATAGAAAAATCATCTTGCTAATAGTGTGCATTATGTGATAGACATGCATGCTAGCATATAATCCAAAAAACTAAACTTAGACATTGCACTAACATTGCACATTATCAATTTTTATTTTTTTGCTGTTTGAAAAAAAATAAATCAAAAAAATTAACATCATGCTAAAAAAGAACCATCAAATTTAATTAACTATTCTCTTTACAATACAAATTAACCGTAATTATCTATAATGTTAAATGCAAAACAAAATTAATACATATTTTCATTCTTCTTGAACATTTATTGATGCCACATGTTTATGCATGCACGCAACTTCAATCTCTAACTAACAAAACACCAAAACTAAAAAGCAAACATTCACATTGTAAAGTTCATCCAAGTGCAAAAAATTGATCATTTTTTTTTGGAGATTTCGTGGCCTTTTCTTATCTTGGTGTTGCAATATACTATACTACATGCTTGTTTTCTTTCTAGCAACTGATTAATGATTTTTTTATCGTTGTTTGAGGAAAAAAATTGATTTTCTTAAAAAATAATAAATTATCTAATATATTTAAGATTTAAATTATTTATACTAATAATTGCAAATTTAGTTATGTAAACTATGTTATTGTTTAGAAGTAGTATTATTTTGTAAACAACCCTCCATTAAATTTAATGCACAATACTTGGTTCTTCTAACAGTTACATATAATCACATTTTTAATATAGTGGGAGAAAAAATCACTTTGTTAATAGTCTGGACTAGGGGTGTACATAATCGAATCAAATCGCAAATCGAGAAAAAAAATCGACTAGTGGTTGGTTTGACTTGGTTTGGTGTTGGAAAAAAAAAATTGACTATATTTGAATTGATTTGATTTTAACAAAAAAAAAAACAATCCGAGACCAAACCAAACCAATATTATATATATAATTTTAAAATTTTATTTTATACATAAAAATGTTTACTTTGATATAATTTTTAAATATTTCTTATACTTTTCATAGTTTTATATCTTTTAATATATTATTTCAATTTTGAAACTTAGTTTTGAATGGTTCTATAAAGCTTATAGTCCACAGATGTTGATAATTATAATAAAACTTAAATCAAAATCATATTAATACTAATACAAAATGAAAAATAATTTTACCCTAAAAATGACAATAATATTGAATATGTATTGTTTGATTTTACATTGATTTAGATAATTAAAATACATAATCTAACTTTAATTTCCTTTAATATTTAATCATGTAACTAATACTTATTAAACTTATTATAGCATGATGTAGTACTTTTAAGGCTTAAGTCATCTACGGCCCCTTAAAGTTGTCCACATATTTCACTTAGTCACCTCAACATATCTATTTTCCTATTAGACACTTCAACCTTAAAAAATAAATACCTATCAAACATTTTTTGACACCTAGTTAAAAAATGAAGTGTGTGCAACACACACGCAGTTGATGTGGCAAATAAACTTGGACATGTGGCATTTAGTTTAATTATCTTAAATAAATGAAATTAAAATACAAAAAAAAATCTAAAAATTAAAAGAGTTTCAACCAGGAAAAAAAAGATGAAAAATCCACCTCATCCCACCCACTCCAAACCTTCCCCTTTTTTCTTTCCCTTAAAGATAACCTTTTCCGCCATTGTTGTTGTTCATCTGGAAAAAAAAAAAGTGGAGATTTTATCATATACTAACTTACGAATTTTTTATTTTTGTTTCTTTTATCCCGTTTTTTGTTCCTATTTGAATTAATGTTGTTATTCTTTTACAAAAAAAATATGTTCTTCCTTATTAATTTTGATTTCGAATTTTGTTTCTACTTTGTTGTGGAAGAAGGGGTGGTGTATGCAGTCTCCATTTTTTCTGGTAAGAAAATGTGGATGATAGCCTTCGTTTTTTCTAGCAAAAAAATATGGATGGTGGTATCCATTTTTTCCGACAAAAAAAATGTCAAGATAATTTTAAATCTGAAAAATTAGAACAATGACAAGAAAAAAAATGAAGAGGTGTCCTTGTGTATGATAACGCTGGGGTTCATCTGCTCCAATTGAAAATTACTATTAACAAAATAAAAATATGATAAAACAACATATTAAGGCTTGGAATGTAAGGAATAAAGTGATGTTTGGATTTATTATTACCTTGGATTTCTTAGCAAATTTAAGTATAAACCTAGAAGAAGTAAATTTGTAAAAAATGTTAACATTGCATTAACACTAACATTGCACATTATCAATTTATCTCATTTTGTGTTGAAAAAAAAAAAAAGATTAAAGTCATACCAAAACAGAACCAACAGATTGAATTACTTATTCTCAATACAATACAAACTAATTGTAATGATCTATAACGTAAATGTTAAGTATAAAATAAAATTAAAATATATTCTAATTATTCTTGAACCTTCATTGATGCCACATGTTTATACAAACAGGCAACTTCAACCTCTAATTAGCAAAACACCAAAATTAAAAAGCAAACTTTCACATTTTAAAGTTCTTCCAAGTGAAAAAAATGTAATTATTTTTTGAGATTTCTTGGCCTTTTATTATCCTGGTGTTACAAAGTACAATACTATATGCTTGTTTTCTTTCTAGCAACTGATTAATGACCTTTTTATCGCTGTTTGAGGAAAAAAATTGATTTTCTTCAAAAAAAAAATTATTTAATCATCTAATATATTTAAGATTTAAATTATATATACTAATAATTATAAAATTAATTATCTACACTATGTTACTGTTTTGAAGTACTATTATTTTGTAGACAATATCTCCATAAAATTTAATGCACGATGCTTGTTTCTTGTAACAGTTACATATAGTCACATTAATATAGTGATAGAAAAATCATCTTGCTAATAGTGTGCATTATGTGATAAGACATGCATGCTAGCATATAATCCAAAAACACTAAACTTAGACATTGCACTAACATTGCACATTATCAATTTATTTATTTTTTTGCTGTTTGAAAAAAAATAAATCAAAAAAATTAACATCATGCTAAAAAAGAACCATCAAATTTAATTAACTATTCTCTTTACAATACAAATTAACCGTAATTATCTATAATGTTAAATGCAAAACAAAATTAATACATATTTTCATTCTTCTTGAACATTTATTGATGCCACATGTTTATGCATGCACGCAACTTCAATCTCTAACTAACAAAACACCAAAACTAAAAAGCAAACATTCACATTGTAAAGTTCATCCAAGTGCAAAAAATCTGATCATTTTTTTTTGGAGATTTCGTGGCCTTTTCTTATCTTGGTGTTGCAATATACTATACTACATGCTTGTTTTCTTTCTAGCAACTGATTAATGATTTTTTTATCGTTGTTTGAGGAAAAAAATTGATTTTCTTAAAAAATAATAAATTATCTAATATATTTAAGATTTAAATTATTTATACTAATAATTGCAAATTTAGTTATGTAAACTATGTTATTGTTTAGAAGTAGTTATATTTGTAAACAACCCTCCATTAAATTTAATGCACAATACTTGGTTCTTCTAACAGTTACAATAATAATCATTTTTAATATAGTGGGAGAAAAAATCACTTTGTTAATAGTCTGGACTAGGGGTGTGTACATAATCGAATCAAATCGCAAATCGAGAAAAAAAATCGACTAGTGTTGTTGGTTTGACTTGGTTTGGTGTTGGAAAAAAAAAATTGACTATATTTGAATTGATTTGATTTTACAAAAAAAAAAACAATCCGAGACCAAACCAAACCAATATTATATATATAATTTTAAAATTTTTTTTTATACATAAAAATGTTTACTTTGATATAATTTTTAAATATTTCTTATACTTTTCATAGTTTTATATCTTTTAATATATTATTTCAATTTTGAAACTTAGTTTTGAATGGTTCTATAAAGCTTATAGTCCACAGATGTTGATAATTATAATAAAACTAAATCAAAATCATATTAATACTAATACAAAATGAAAAATAATTTTACCCTAAAAATGACAATAATATTGAATATGTATTGATTTTTACATTGATTTAGATAATTAAAATACATAATCTAACTTTAATTTCCTTTAATATTTAATCATGTAACTAATACTTATTAAACTTATTATAGCATGATGTAGTACTTTTAAGGCTTAAGTCATCTACGGCCCCTTAAAGTTGTCCACATATTTCACTTAGTCACCTCAACATATCTATTTTCCTATTAGACACTTCAACCTTAAAAAATAAATACCTATCAAACATTTTTCTGACACCTAGTTAAAAAATGAAGTGTGTGCAACACACACGCAGTTGATGTGGCAAATAAACTTGGACATGTGGCATTTTAGTTTAATTATCTTAAATAAATGAAATTAAAATACAAAAAAAAATCTAAAAATTAAAAGAGTTTCAACCAGGAAAAAAAAGATGAAAAATCCACCTCATCCCACCCACTCCAAACCTTCCCCTTTTTTTCTTTCCCTTAAAGATAACCTTTTCCGCCATTGTTGTTGTTCATCTGGAAAAAAAAAAAGTGGAGATTTTATCATATACTAACTACGAATTTTTTATTTTTGTTTCTCTTTATCCCGTCTTTTTGTTCCTATTTGAAATTAATGTTGTTATTCTTTTACAAAAAAATATGTTCTTCCTTATTAATTTTGATTTCGAATTTTGTTTCTACTTTGTTGTGGAAGAAGGGGTGGTGTATGCAGTCTCCATTTTTTCTGGTAAGAAAATGTGGATGATAGCCTTCGTTTTTTCTAGCAAAAAAATATGGATGGTGGTATCCATTTTTTCCGACAAAAAAAATGTCAAGATATAATTTTAAATCTGAAAAATTAGAACAATGACAAGAAAAAAAATGAAGAGGTGTCCTTGTGTATGATAACGCTGGGGTTCATCTGCTCCAATTGAAAATTACTATTAACAAAATAAAAATATGATAAAACAACATATTAAGGCTTGGAATGTAAGGAATAAAGTGATGTTTGGATTTATTATTACCTTGGATTTCTTAGCAAATTTAAGTATAAACCTAGAAGAAGTAAATTTGTAAAAAATGTTAACATTGCATATTAACACTAACATTGCACATTATCAATTTATCTCATTTTGTTGTTTGAAAAAAAAAAAAGATTAAAGTCATACCAAAACAGAACCAACAGATTGAATTACTTATTCTCAATACAATACAAACTAATTGTAATGATCTATAACGTAAATGTTAAGTATAAAATAAAATTAAAATATATTCTAATTATTCTTGAACCTTCATTGATGCCACATGTTTATACAAACAGGCAACTTCAACCTCTAATTAGCAAAACACCAAAATTAAAAAGCAAACTTTCACATTGTAAAGTTCTTCCTAGTGCAAAAGAAATGTGATTTTTTTTGGAGATTTCTTGGACTGTTCTTATCTTGGTGTTACAAAATACGATACTACAGGCTTGTTTTCTTTCTAGTAACTGATTATGACCTTTTTATCATTATTTGAAGAAAAAATTAATTTTCTTTAAAAAATTATTAAATCATCTAATATATTTAAGATTTTAAATTATATATACTAGTAATTATAAATTTAATTATCTACACTACATTTCTGTTTAAAATTAGTATTACTTTGTAGACAACTCTCCATTAAATTTAATGCACAATGCTTGATTCTTGTAACAGTTACATACAATCACATTTTTAAACAGTGGGAGAAAAAATCACCTTGCTAATAGTGTGCATTATGTGCTAAGTCATGCATGCTAGCATATAATCCAAAAACACAAAACTCGGACATTGCAAACATTGTGCATCAGCACTAACATTGCACATTATCAATTTTTCTCTTTTTGCTGTTTGAAAAAAAAATAAGTCAAAAAAATTAACGTCATGTCAAAAAAAATCATCAAATTGAATTACTTATATAGGAAAGCAGGTCAAAGCCTGCCTAGGCGGCAAGGCAGTTCAACAAAGACAGAAAGAGTCTCCGTCCTTAACACAGAAGGAAGGCAGTTTCATTACAATACAAATTAACTGTATTTATCTATAACTTAAATGTTAAATACAAAACATAATTAATACATATTTTAATTATTCTTGAACCTTTATTGATGCCACATGTGTATGCATGTAGGCAACTTCAACCTCTAACTAGCAAAACACCAAAAATAAAAAGCAAACATTTACATTGTAAAGTTCATTCAAGTGCAAAAAATGTGATCGAATTTTTTTTTTAGATTTCTGGGAATCTTCTCATCTTGGTATTACAAAATACAATATTATAGGATTGATTTCTTTCTAGCAACTGATAAATAACCTTTTTATCGTTGTTTGAGGAAAAATATAATTTTCTTCAAAAAATTATTACATTATCTAATATATTTAAGATTCAAATTACATATACTAATAATTGTAAATTTAATTATCTACACTATGTTATTGTTTAGAAGTAGTACTATTCAATAGACAATCCTCCATTAAATTTAATGCACAATACTTAATTCTTGTAACGGCTACATATAATTACATTTTTAATATAGTGGGAGAAAAACGACAATGTTAATAGATTGGATTATATGCTAAGTCATGCAAGCTAGCATATAATCCAAAAACACTAAACTCGGACATTGCACAACCAGTGCACATTAACACTAACATTGCACATTATCAATTATCTCTTTTTCCTGTTTAGAAAAAATAAATCACAAAAATTAGCGACATGCCAAAAAAGAACTATCAAATTGAATTACTTATCCTCAATACAATACAAACTAACTGTAATTATCTATAACTTAAATGTTAAGTACAAAACAAAATTAAAACATATTTTAATTATTCTTGAGGGTTCATTGATGCCACATGTTTATGCATGCAGGCACCTTCAACTTCTAACTAGCAAAATACCAAAATTAAAAAGCAAACTTTCACATTGTAAAGTTCATCCAAGTGCAAAAAATGTGGTCAATTTTTTTTTGAAAATTTCTTGGTCTTTTATTATCTTGGTGTTACAAAGTACAATAATATATGCTTGTTTTCTTTCTAGCAACTCATTAATGACATTTTTATCGTTGTTTGAGGAAAAAATTAATTTTCTTTAAAAAATCATTTAACCATTTAATATATTTAAGATTTAAATTATATAAACTAATAATTGTAAATTTAATTATCTACACTATGTTATTGTTTTGAAGTACTACTATTTTGTAGA
This sequence comes from Solanum peruvianum, assembly GCA_027705065.1. Lineage (NCBI taxonomy): Eukaryota > Viridiplantae > Streptophyta > Magnoliopsida > Solanales > Solanaceae > Solanum > Solanum peruvianum. The sequence continues at coordinate 33,692,513 of JAKWJD010001760.1, read as the reverse complement.
CAACTCTCCAAGATAATAATATATGCTTGTTTCGTGTAACAGTTACATATAGCCACATTAATATAGTGAGAGAGAAAACACCTTGCTAATAGTGTGCATTATGTGCTAAGTCATGCATGCTAGCATTTAATCAAAAAACACTAAAGTCAGACATTGCACTAACATTGCACATTATTAATTTATTTTTTTATTGCTGTTTGAAAAGAATAAACCAAAAAAATTAACGTCATGCTAAAAAAGAACCACCAAATTTAATTAATTATTTTCATTACAATACAAATTAATTGTAATTGTCTATAACTTTAATATTAAGTACGAAACAAAATTAAAACATATTTTAATTATTCTTGAGGGTTCATTGATGCCACATGGTTATGCATGCAGGTAGCTTCAACTTCTAACTAGCAAAATATCAAAATTAAAAAGCAAAATTTCTTATCGTAATGTTCATCCAAGTGCAAAAAATATGATCGAATTTTTTTTGGGAAATTTCTTGGCCTTTTATTATCTTGGTGTTACAAAGTACAATACTATATGCTTGTTTTCTTTCTAGCAACTGATTAATGACCCTTTTACCGTTGTTTGAGGAAAAAATTGATTTTCTTCAAAAAATCATTCAACCATCTAATATATTTAAGATTTAAATTATATATACTAATAATTGTAAATTTAATTATATACACTATGTTACTGTTTTGAAGTAGTACTATTTTGTAGAGGACTCTCCATTATATTTAATGCACAATGCTTGTTTCTTGTTGTTGGGTATGTCGCAAGAATTGATAGGAAATAGAGGGAAGGTTAGTAATTTGAAAAGTTGAGAACTTGAAGAGTTGAGAACTTGAAAAGTCCTATTATGCTTTAAGGAAAAGGCATTTGTCCCTCATCGGTGATGGAAAGAAAAATAGGAGAGTGTAAATACAGAAACACTCCTATTAATTGTTAAAAGGGTTAGAAAGAGGAACCCCCCTCGCGTCGTCGCCGTCGTCGCTTGTCTCGGCTACGACTACAGCTACAGCTTCAATTTTGGCAAATGGTCGATCGAGAGATGTTTTAATTATTTATTTAATTAATACAATTAAATAGCCAAAAATATTTTCAATTAATTATTTGATAACAAAAGCTAAAAATTAAACGAAATATTTCAATTTTTTAGTTGACTAACCGATCCGACTCAGATTCGCGCGCGACCTGTTTTATCTGAACTTTCCCATTTTATTTAAATTTCCCGTCATGACTGTTCTGAAAGGTTGCAACTTTCAGGAACAGTCAATACCATTTGAAAGGTTGCAAATTTTCATTAATGATCGTGTGAATTCTGAAAGGGTTGCAACCTTTTCAGAACATATTCTTTTTGCCTATAAATACCACTAATTCTTCAAAATATTTTCAAACGAATTTTCTGATATTCTTCTTCTTCTTCTGCACACATTTTTTCTTTGTGTACTTTCCTGTTGTGGATTGATTCGCTTACAGTAGAGATTTTGGTATCTACACTCTGCTGATTAAGATAATTTTACCCTGCGATGTTATATTCCAAATCAAACCTCGGATACTAGAAGGGAATAATTTCTTAAAGGGACACTGTGAGTTCAGTGGACTTGATCTTTTCCCGTTTCAAAAGATTTTTTTTCCAGAATCTGACACGTTCTTACAGATTTTAATTTTTGATAATTAAATTTCTGTTCATCTGTCTTACTGGTTCTATATATTTCAGTTACTTCGTGTTTCTGATCAATTTATTAGAATCAGTAATTTCTGGTTTTGATAACACAGATTGAAAACAATCTTAAGGAAATTACTTTGTTTTTAAAATTTGTGTTTCTGGTGGAGACAAAAATCTTCGTGATTCATACTCCTTTTAGTCTGCAATTATAATTTATTGCTTACTAAGAATATATAAAAAAAAATTATTAGAAATGGTAAACAATGGTGTTACAGTGGCGGTTGTTGCACCAACCCGAACTGTTGTACCACAAGTAGAGAAATCGGGTAAATTCATAGGTGAATTTCAAAGGATGGCAGCAAAGAGTATTTTTCTAGCTTACCACTATTAGTCTGCAGAAATTTACAAATGAAGATACTCCAGTTCTTGCTGATGATACGCAAGATAGAGAAAAATTCATGATTATTGAAGCATAGATACAGGCAGACTTACTATGTAAAGACTATATTTTGAGCGCTTTAGAGGATGACTTATATAATGTCTATAGTGAAATAACAACTTCAAAAGAGTTGGGGAATGTACTTGAGAAGAAATATAAGACAAAAGATGCATGCTTGAAAAGGTTTGTGGTCGCAAAATTTTGAGACTATAAAATGGTAGATAGTAAAACTGTTGGAACACAAGTGCAGGAACTTCAACTTATTCTCCATGATCTGATTGCTGAAGATAAGATAGTAAATGAAGCTTTTCAAGTGGCTGCAATTATTGAGAAGTTGCCTACTTCGTGGAATGATTTCAAGAATTATCTAAAGCACAAGCATAAAGAAATGAAGCTTAAAGATCCTGTGATTCGGCTCAATATTGAGGAAGATAACAAAAACACTAAAAAGAAGTCGCGTAACAGTTCAACAATTATTGGAGTTAATATTGTGAAAGAAGCTCCTACCAAAGACAAAAAGAGAAATAAGTCCAACGGGCAGAAGTCAGAACAGGACAAGAAGAACTTCAAAGGCAACTGTTACAATTGTGGCAAGGCTGGTCATAGGTCTTCTGATTGTTGTGCTTCAAGAAAGGACAAAAACAAAGGCAAAGACAAAAGTCAAGCAAAATCGTGGAGAAGATGGAAGATGCAGATGACTTGTGTGCAATGATCTCGGGGTGTAACTTAGTTGGAAATCTCAAGAGTGGTTTCTCGACTCAGGTGCCACTAGACATATTTGATCTGCGAAAGAAGCCTTTGCAACGTTTACACCTGCTGAGTACGATGAAGATTTATTCATGGGAAACACATCAACAGTAAGAATTGCAGGAACTGGGAAAGTAATGTTGAAAATGACATCCAACAAGGTGTTGACTTTGAACAATGTTTTGCATGTCCCTACTATTAGGAAGAATTTAGTTTCTGCTGCACTACTCGTTAAGAACGGGTTTAAGTGTGTCCTAGTTAGTGATAAAGATGTAATAAGTAAGAATGAAATGTTCATAGGAAAGGGCTACCTCAATGAGGGTCTTTTCAAATTGAATGTAATGGTTATTGACAGTATTAATAAAAATTCTATTTCTGTTTACTTGTTGGGTTTAAATGATTTATGGCATGACCGTTTGGGACATGTAAATTACAAAGCCTTGCGAAAATTGGTTAATCTAAAAGTATTGCGTGATTTTACATGCGATAAATCAAAATTGCGAAAATTGTGTGGAAAGTAAGTTCGTTAAACATCCTTACACGTCTGTTGAAAGAAATTATAAAACTTTAAACTTAATTCACACAGATATATGTGATATGAAGTCAACACCATCTCGTGGTGGGAAAAAATATTTTATAACTTTTATTGATGACTGCACTCGATTTTGTTATGTATATTTTATTTATAGTAAGGATGAAACAATTAATGAATTTAAGCAATAAAAAATAAAGTGGATAACCAATTGAATCTAAAGATAAAAATAGTTCGGAGTGATAGGGGTGGAGAAGATGAATCTCCTTTTGCAGAGATATATTTGGAATATGGTATTATTCATCAAACTACTGCACCTTATACACCACAGTCAAATGATTTGGCAGAACAAAACATTAAAGGAAATGACGAATGCCTTAATGATAAATTTTGGTTTACCGTGAAACCTTTGGGGGTGAGCCATCCTTACAACTAATAAAATACTCAATAGAGTACCCCATTGAAAAACACAATCAATTCCATATGAGTTTTGGAAAGGAAGAAAATCCAACTTGAAACATTTCAAAATGTGGGGTGTTTAGCCAAGGTAGAGGTTCCTTTACAGAAGTGGATTAAAATTGGACACAAAAATAGTAGATTGTGTCTTTATTGGGTATGCTGTGAACAGTAAAGCCTCTCGATTTTTGGTTCACAAATCTGATAATCCTGAGATTCATGTTAATACAATAATTGAATCAGATAATGCAGAGTTTTTAAAAACATTTATTCGTATAAACTGAAAGTGAGTCAACAAGTGAAATACCAAAACGACCACGAGAAGAATCAATGGAAAATATTCTAACTAGTGAGGAACCTAGGCGTAGTACTCGGCAACGAAAATCTGCTTCTTTCGGACCAGATTTTGTAGCACTATTGCTTGAAAGGATCCTTAAACATTTAAAACAGCTACGTCTTCATCTGAGTCAACTCATTAGAAGCAGTCAACAGTGAGATCGAATCAAATTTAAGCAATCACACTTGGAAATTGGATGATCTTCCTCCAGGAAATAAACCTTTAGGATCAAAGTGGATCTTTAAAAGAAAAATGAAACTTGATGGGACTATTGAAAAATATAAGGCTAGACTGGTAGTCAAAGGGTACAGACAAAATGAAGGTTTGGACTACTTTGACACATACTCTCCAGTAACAAGGATAATATCAATTAGGATGTTAATAGCATTAGCATCAATGCATGATCTTAAAATCCACCAAATGGATGTAAAGACAACCTTCTTAAATGGAGAGTTGGAGGAAAAAATTTACATGGAACAACCTGAAGGGTTTATAGTTCCCGTTAAAGAAAAGAAAGTGTGCAGACTTGTGAAGTCACTTTATGTACTCAAGCAAGCATCCAAACAATGGCATGATAAATTTGATCAAACAATGTTGGCAAATGGATTCAAGATTAACGAATGTGATAAATGTGTTTACATTAAAAATGTTATGAATCATGAAGTCATTATTTGTTTGTATGTTGATGATATGTTAATAATGATTAAAGAAATTGACGATATAAATGCTACTAAGCGCATGTTGTCCAGCAAGTTCTATATGAAGGACTTAGGAGTTACTGATTTTATCTTAGGGGTCAGGATTATCAAAACTCCCAGGGCTAGCATTATCTCAATCTCATTATATTGAAAAAGTATTGGATAAGTTCAAGTACTTGAATTTCAATGTTGTCAAAATTTCAATTGATTTAAGTTGTACATTTAATAAGAATGAAGGTCAAAGTGACTCTCAATTGGAATATGACCGAGTTTTGGAAAGTTTGACGTATATTATGAATTGCACGCGACCAGATATAGCATGTGATATTAGTAAACTGAGTCGGTACATTAGTAATCTGAATCATACTCAGTGGATGACAATGAAATGTGTGTTGGGTTATCTAAAATAGGGATAATGCACAAGTACCCCCTCAACCTATGTCTGAAATCCCAGAGACACACTTATACTATACTAAGGTCCTATTACCCCCTGAACTTATTTTATAAGTAATTTCCTACCCCTTTTTAGCCCACGTGACATCAGTTTGAAAAAAAAATCAACCATCGTTGGGCCCACAAGATAGTGCCACGTAGGTCGAAAAGGGGTAAAAAATTATTAATAAAATAAGTTCAAGGGGGTAACAGGACCTTAGTATAGTATAAGTGTGTCTCTGAGATTTCAGTCATAGGTTGAGGGTGTACTTGGGCATTATCCCTCTAAAATATACACAACATTATGTTTTGGATTATAATAAATATCATGTTGTGATTGAAGGATATAGTGATGCAAATTAGATCACCGAGCCAAATGATATAAAATCCACGAGTGGTTATGTGTTCATACTTGGTGGAGAAGCAGTCTCTTGAAAATCGTCCAAACAGACATGTATTGCTCGCTCCACAATGGAATCTGAATTCATTAATTTGGATAAGGCTGGCGAAGAAGATGAATGGCTTCAAAATTTCCTAGAGGATATTCCATTTTGGCCCAAACCTGTTGGACCAATTTGCATACATTGCGATAGTCAAGCAACAATAGGTAGGGCAGGGAGCGTTATGTACAATGGGAAGTCTCGTCATATACGACGGAGACATAACACCGTAAGACAACTGCTCTCTAGTGGAATTATCACAATTGACTATGTAAAGTCAAGCGATAATGTGTCAGATCCACTGACGAAATGCCTAATGAGAAAGGCAGTTGAAAGATCATATAAGGGAATAGGTTTACGTCTTAGGACAAGTCAGCATGACGGTAACTCTATCTATCAGACTGGAGATACCAAAAGGTATATTCAAGGAGAAAAATAAAGTTGTGGCTGACGGTTCGACATTATCAATTAACTCAACCCATTCTTATGATGAAGACAATGTTCAGAAACAAGGTTAAGACTTTAAAGCTTGTTAATGAGGTGATAAATCTTAAAGTTTTTAATGATTTGCTAAGTTTGGTAGATTTGACCAAATAGTGTATGTACGAGATGACACGGTTAGAAATCACCTATGTGAGTGTGAAGTGAAAGACGTTTCTTCAAAGATAATTTTTTGTCAAAAGTCTAGTCTCTATACACTCATGAAACCAGGAGGTGTTCATGGCTGAAACGAACACAACAGTAAGAACTATAAATAGTTGAGGATTAATTGTGTGACATATGATTGTCTAGGTATACACCAAAGCTCGACGATTCAAAGATATCACATCGACTGATTGACCGAGTATATCTAACATATGTTCACTACATAAAGTTTAAGGGGAAACCTACTTATCCAGATGCAATTAATCCTTGCCTGTAAAGTACACAATTGTCCGTGCATTCCTATGTTATAACCATTCTCCATCAATGTGGGGGATTGTAGGGTATGTAGCAATAATTGATGGGAAATAGAGAGAAGGAGAGGAATTTGAAAAGTTGAGAACTTGAAGAGTTGGGAACTTGAAAAGTCCTCTTATGCTTTTATGAAAAGGCATTTGTCCCTCAACGGTAATGGAAAAAAAATAGGAGAGTTTAAATACAAATACAATCCTATTAATTGTTAAAAGGGTTGAAAATAGGGACCCCCCTCGCGCCGTCGCCGTCGCCGTCGCCGCTCGCTCGTCTCGACTTCGACTTCGACAAATGATCGATCGAGAGATGTTTTAATTATTTATTTAATGAATGAATGAAATGGCCATTAACGTTTTCAATTAATTAATTGATAACAGAAGTTGAAAATTAATCAAAATGTTTCAACTTTTTAGTTGACTAACTCGATCCGACTCGAATCCGCGCGCGACCTATTTTATTTGAATTTTCTCATTTTATTTAAATCTCCCGCCATGACTGTTTTGAAAGGTTTCAAATTTTAGGAACAGTCAGTACAATTTGAAAGGTTGCAAACTTTCATTAATGGTCGTGTGAATTATGAAAAGGTTGCAACCTTTCAGAACATATTCTTCTTGCCTATAAATACCACTCATTCTTCAAAATATTTTCAGATGAATTTTCTGATATTCTTCTTCTTCTTCTGCACACATTTTTTCTTCGTGTACTATCCTATTGTGGATAGATTCCTGAGAGTAGAGTTTTTGGTATCTACACTCTACTGATTAAGATCATTTTACCGTGGGAGGTTATATACCGAATCAAACCTCGGATACTAGAGGGAAATAATTTCCTTAAGGGGACACTGTGAGTTCAGTCGACTTTGATCTTTTCCCGATTTAAAAGATTTTTTTTCCAAATTCTGGTACGTTTTTACAGATTTTAGTTTTTGTGAATTAAATTTTTGTTCATCTCTCTTACCGGTTCTATAAATTTCAATAACAGCGTATTTTTGAACAATTTATTAGAATCAGTAATTTTTTATTTTGATAACACAGATTGATAACAATTGTAACAATTACATATAGTCACATTAATATAGCGAGAGAGAAATCACCTTGCTAATACTGTGCATTATGTGATAAGTCATGCATGCTAGCATATAATCCAAAAACACTAAACTCAGACATTGCAATAACATTGCACATTATCAATTTATTAATTTTTTTGCTGTTTGAAAAAAATAAATCAAAAAAATTAATGTCATTCTAAAAAAGAACCATCAAATTTAATTAATTATTCTCTTTATAATAAAGATTAACTGTAATTATCTATAACTTAAATGTTAAACACAAAATAAAATTAATACATATTTTAATTATTCTTGAACCTTTATTGATGCTACATGTTTATGCATGCAGGCAACTTCAACCTCTAACTAGCAAAACACCAAAACTAAAAAGCAAACATTCACATAGTAAAGTTCATCCAAGTGCAAAAAATGTGATTGTTTTTTTTGCAGATTTTTTGATCTTTTTTATCTTGGTGTTACGAAATACAATACTATATGCTTGTTTTCTTTTTAAGAACCATTTAATAACCTTTTTATAGTTATTTGAGGGGGAGAAATTGATTTCTTCATAAATTATTAAATTTTCTAATATATTTAAGATTTAAATTATATATACTAATAATTGTAAATTTAATTATCTACACTATATTACTGTTTGAAGTAGTACTATTCTTTAGACAACACTTCATTCAATTTAATACACAATACTTGTTTCTTGTAACAGTAACATATAGTCACATTAATATAGTGAGAGAAAAACCACCTTGCTAATAGTGTGTGATATGTGCTAAATCATGCATGCTAGCATATAATCCAAAAACAATGAACTCAGACATTGCACAAACGTTGCACATTAACACTAACATTGCACATTATCACTTTACCTCATTTTTTTGAGTCCGAAACTCAAAGGGTACAATTTTTTTACAAAAATTCCAAAACGGTATATAAAATTTTATATTAACCAAAACGGTAAAATCGCTGCAGGAGCAGCGATTTACAAAGTTAAATCGCTGCTGAGGCAGCGATTTAGCAAAATTTTTTTTTAATAAAAAAAATGAAATCGCTGCCCAAGCAGCGATTTCAAAAAAAAAAATTTATTAAATCGCTGCCTGATTTATAAAAAAAAATTACATAAATCGCTGCTACGGGCAGCGATTTATTTAATTTTTTTTTTATATATAAAATCGCTGCTACGGGCATGATTTATTTAAAGAAAAAAAAATTTCCTTATTAAATCGCTGCACGAAGCTTTTTTTTTAAAAAAAATTAAATTTTTAATACAGCGATTTTATATTAAAAAAAATTATAATATTTTTTAAAATTGAAATATATAACTTATAAGAAATTTTATTAAATCGCAAAAATGTTAATACCGTTTTGATTAATATAAAATTAAAAAAAAATATTAAATCACAAAAATGTTAATACAACGATTTTATATATATACAAAATTATAATAATTTTTCTTATAAGTTATATATTTAAATTTTAAAAAATATTATAATTTTTTTAAATATATAAAATCGCTGTATTAACATTTTTGCGATTTAATAAAAATTTTTAATTTTATATTAATCAAAACGGTATTAACATTTTTGTGATTTAATAAAATTTTTCTTATAAGTTATATTTTAAATTTTAAAAAATATTATAATTTTTTTAATATAAAATCGCTGTATTAAAAAATTTTAATATTTTTTTTTAAAAAAAAGCTTCGTGCAGCGATTTAATAAGGAAATTCTTTTTCTTTAAATAAATCGTGCCCCTAGCAGCGTTTTAATAAAAAAAAAATTTTAAAATAAATTGCTGGAAATTTTTTTTATAAATAAATCGCTGCCCGTAGCAGCGATTTATGTAATTTTTTTTAAAAAAAAAATTGCTGCTTGGGCAGCGATTTCATTTTTTTATTAAAAAAAAAATTGCTAAATCGCTGCCTCAGCAGCGATTTTACTTTGTAAATCGCTGCTCCTGCAGCGATTTTCACCGTTTTGGTTATTATAAAATTTTATATACCGTTTTGGAATTTTTGTAAAAAATTTGTACCCTTTCAGTTTCGGACTCTCATTTTGTTGTTTGAAAAAAATAAATAAAAAAGATTAACGTCATACCAAAACAGAACCATCCGATTGAATTACTTATTGTCAATACAATACAGACTAATTGTAATGATCTATAACGTAAATGTTAAGTACAAAATAAAATTAAAATATATTTTAATTATTCTTGAACCTTCATTGATGCCACATATTTATGCATGCAGGCAACTTCAGCCTCTAATTAGCACAACACCAAATTAAAAGGTAAATTTTCACATTGTAAAGTTCTTCCAAGTGCAAAAATATGTGACTTTTTTTGGAGATTTCAGGGACTTTTCTTATCTTGGTGTTACAAAATACAATACTATAGGCTTGTTTTCTTTCTAGTAACTGATTATGACCTTTTTATCGTTATTTGAGGAAAAAATTGATTTTCTTAAAAAATTATAAAATCATCTAATATATTTAAGATTTTAATTTATATATACTAATAATTGTAAATTTAATTATCTACACTACGTTACTGTTTAGAATTAGTACTACTCTGTAGACAACTCTCCATTAAAATTAATGCACAATGCTTGGTTCTTGTAACAGTTACATATAATCACATTTTCAATACAATGGAGAAAAAATCACCTTGCTAATAGTGTGCATTATGTGCTAAGTCATGCATGCTAGCAAATAAACCAAAAGCACAAAACTCAGACATTGCAAACATTGTACATCAGCAGTAACATTGCGCATTATCAATTTTTATCTTTTTGCTGTTTGAAAAAAATAAATTAAAAAAATTAACGGCATGCCAAAAAAAAAACCATCAAAGTTAAATACTTATATAGGAAAGCAGGTCAAAGCCTGCCAAGGAGGCAAGACAGTTTGACAAAGACAGAAAGAGTCTCCGTCCTTAACACAGAAGGAAGGCAGGTTCATTACAATACAAATTAACTATATTTATCTATAACTTAAATGTTAAATACAAAACATAATTAATACATATTTTAATTATTGTTGAACCTTTATTGATGCCACATGTGTATGCATGCACGAAACTTCAACCTCTAACTGGCAAAACACCAAAACTAAGAGCCTGTTTGGCTCAGCTTAAAAGCTGGTCAAATTGACTTAAAAGCTGATTTTTGACTTATTTGACTGTTTGGCAATACTCAAAACAGCTTATTTTAAGTTAAAAAAAACTTATTTTAAGCCAAAAGTTAAAAGCTGAGGTAGGGGTGCTTTTTTTTTTAGCTTATAAGCTGTTTTAAGTTGACCACATTTTTATGTGTTTTCCCTTAATATTTTTATACAATCTCCAAATTATCCATATAACCCTAACATCTCTTTCTTCTATTTTTCCCTTTTCACGTTTGGCATAACAACTTCAGCACTTTTATCCAAACGCATAACTGCTTATTTTAAAAATAAGTTTCAGCACTTTCAAAAGTACTTTTTTAAAGCTGCTTTTATTAAGCCCATCCAAACGGGCCCTAAAATGCAAACATTCACATTGTAAAGTTCATTCAAGTGCAAAAAATGTGATCAATTTTTTTTTTGAGATTTCTTGCCATTTTCTTATCTTGGTGTTACAAAATACAATATTATAGGATTGCTTTCTTTCTAGCAACTGATAAATGACCTTTTTATCGTTGTTTGAGGAAAAAACTAATTCTCTTGAAAAAATTATTAAATTATCTAATATATTTAAGATTTAAATTACATATACTAATAACTGTAAATTTGATTATCTATACTATGTTATTGTTTAGAAGTAGTACTATTCTGTAGACAACCCTACATTAAATTTAATGCACAATACTTAACTCTTGTAACAGCTACAAATAATTACATTTTTAATATAGTGGGAGAAAAAACCACAATGTTAATAGTCTGGATTATGTGCTAAGTCATGCAAGCTAGCATATAATCCAAAAACACTAAACTCGGACATTGCAAAACCATTGCACATTAACACTAACATTGCACATAATCAAATTATCTCTTTTTCCAGTTTGAAAAAAATAAATCACAAAAATTAACTACATGCCAAAAAAGAACAATCAAATTGAATTACTTATCCTCAATATAATACAAACTAACCATAATTATCTATAACTTAAATGTTAAGTACAAAACAAAATTAAAACATATTTTAATTATTATTGAGGGTTCATTGATGCCACATGTTTATGCATGCAGGCAGCTTCAACTTTTAACTAGCAAAATACCAAAATTAAAAAGCAAACTTTCACATTTTAAAGTTCATCCAAGTGCAAAAAATGTAGTGGAATTTTCTTTTGAATATTTCTTGGTCTTTTATTATCTTGGTGTTACAAAGTACAATACTATATGCTTGTTTTCTTTCTAGCAACTGATTAATGACCTTTTTATCGTTGTTAGAGGAAAAAACTTGATTTTCTTCAAAAAAAATATTTAACCATCTAATATATTTAAGATTTAAATTATATATACTAATAATTGTAAATTTAATTATCTGCACTATGTTACTGTTTTGAAGTACCATTATTTTATAGACAATATCTCCATTAAATTTAATGCACAATGTTTGTTTCTTGTAACAGTTACATATAGTCATATTAATATAGTGAGAGAGAAAACACCTTGCTTATAGTGTGCATTATGTGCTAAGTCATGCATGCTAGCATATAATCCAAAACATTAAAGTCAGACATTGCACTCATTGCACATTATTAATTTATTTATTTTTTGCTTTTGAAAAGAATCAACAAAAAAAATTAACGTCATGCTAAAAAAGAACCATCAAATTTAATTAATTATTCTCAATACAATACAAATTCACTGTAATTATCTATAACTGAAATGTTAAGTACAAAATAAAATTAAAATATATTTTAATTATTCTTGAACCTTCATTGATGCCACGTGTTTATGCATGCAGGCAACTTCAGCCTCTAATTAGCAAAACACCAAAATTAAAAAGCAAACTTTCACATAGTAAAGTTCTTCCACATGCAAAAAAAATGTGATTATTTTTGGAGATTTCTTGGCCTTTTATTATCTTGGTGTTACAAAGTACAATACTATATGCTTGTTTTCTTTCTAACAACTGATTAATGACCTTTTTATCGTTGTTTGAGGAAAAAAATTGATTTTCTTTAAAAAAATTATTTAACCATCTAATATATTAAGATTTAAATTATATATACTAATAATTGTAAATTTAATTATCTGCACTATGTTACTGTTTTGAAGTACCATTATTTTATAGACAATATCTCCATTAAATTTAATGCACAATGTTTGTTTCTTGTAACAGTTACATATAGTCATATTAATATAGTGAGAGAGAAAACACCTTGCTTATAGTGTGCATTATGTGCTAAGTCATGCATGCTAGCATATAATCCAAAACATTAAAGTCAGACATTGCACTCATTGCACATTATTAATTTATTTATTTTTTGCTTTTGAAAAGAATCAACAAAAAAAATTAACGTCATGCTAAAAAAGAACCATCAAATTTAATTAATTATTCTCAATACAATACAAATTCACTGTAATTATCTATAACTGAAATGTTAAGTACAAAATAAAATTAAAATATATTTTAATTATTCTTGAACCTTCATTGATGCCACGTGTTTATGCATGCAGGCAACTTCAGCCTCTAATTAGCAAAACACCAAAATTAAAAAGCAAACTTTCACATAGTAAAGTTCTTCCACATGCAAAAAAAATGTGATTATTTTTGGAGATTTCTTGGCCTTTTATTATCTTGGTGTTACAAAGTACAATACTATATGCTTGTTTTCTTTCTAACAACTGATTAATGACCTTTTTATCGTTGTTTGAGGAAAAAAATTGATTTTCTTTAAAAAAATTATTTAACCATCTAATATATTTAAGATTTAAATTATATATACTAATAATTGTAAATTTAATTATCTACACTATGTTACTGTTTTGAAGTACTATTATTTTGTAGACAATATCTCCATTGAATTTAATGCACAATGCTTGTTTCTTGTAACAGTTACATATAGTCACATTAATATAGTGAGAGAAAAATCACCTAGCTAATAGTGTGCATTATGTGATAAGTCATGCATGCTAGCATATAATCCAAAAACACTAAACTTAGACATTGCACTAACATTGCACATTGTCAATTTATTTATTTTTTTGCTGTTTGAAAAAAATAAATCAAAAAATTAACGTCATGCTAAAAAAGAACCATCAAATTTAATTAACTTTTCTCTTTACAATACAAATTAACTGTAATTATCTATAATGTTAAATGCTGAAGGAATATTGGTTGTATTGAAGTGTTAACCTAATAAGTGAATACATGGGAGATATATATAGGAGATATAGGAAGGAGTACTAATCCTAATAGTACTAGGATTAAGGAGTACTAATCCTAATAGAACTAGGATTAGTACACAGTAAATACTAATATTATTTAATACTATTATTTAATACTATCTGTTATTATCCCCCCTCAAGCTGAGCTGAGCGGTAGCGAACGGAAGCTTGGAACTGAGGTAATCGTGTTGTCGGCTCGGGAGAGGCTTGGTGAGAATATCAGCCGGTTGTTCTTCAGTGGGTACATACTGCACAGTCATGGTGCCGGCCTGAACTTCATCGCGAACAAAGAGACAATTGGTATCAACATGCTTCATTCCGGTGTGTAGGACGGAATTGTTGGCCACATAGATGATTGATTTGTTGTCACAATAGAGAGCAGGAACAGTGTGAGTGGCGCGGAGTTCTCGAAGAATATATGTGACCCACATGGTCTCAGCAGCAAGAAGGGCAAGGGCGCGGCATTCAGCTTCAGTCTAGGACTGAGAGACCTTGGGTTGTTTTTTTGTACACCAGGAGATCAGGTTCGGCCCCAAAAAAGTGAGAAACCCCGATGTAGATTTTTTGTCATTTTTATCATTCGCCCAATCTGAATCTGAGAAACCCCGAAGCTCCAAGTCCCCGGGTCGAATTAATAAACCACGACCAAGAATGCCAAAAATGTACCTGAGAATGCATTTTATACAATGGTAATCATGTTCACTTGGTTGATGCATGCGCTGAGCAACTCGGTTGACAGCAAACTGGATGTCAGGACGGGTAATGGCCAGATATTGTAGAGCCCTAATGAGGCTGCGGAAGTGGGTGATATCGGCAAAGGGGGTGTCGGCTCTATTCGTAGACGAAGAGACTGCCATCGGTGTTGGCTGACTGGTGCATTTTTCCAGTCCAGCTTTCTGCAACAGATCTTGAGCATATTTTGACTGATGAAGAAACAAGCCGCTGCCTGTCCGAGAAACCTCCATTCCCAGAAAATAATGTAACGGGCCAAGGTCCTTCATTTTGAAGGTAGTATGCATAGATCGAGTGACATCCTGAATGAGAGCTGCAGTAGAGCCTGTAATAATGATATCATCTACATAGACAAGAAGAATGACTGTACCATGTGCTAAATGTCGAGTAAACAGACTCGTATTGTGTACGCAACACGTGATGCCGAGTCCCTAGAGGAACATTTTTAGACATGTGTACCAAGCTCGGGGGGCTTGCTTGAGCCCATATAGAGACTTCTGGAGTTTGCAAACACGTTGAGGGAAGCGGGGATCAACATAGCCCGATGGTTGCGTCATGTAGATAATTTCATCAAGCATACCATGAAGAAAAGCATTGGAAACATCCAACTGATTGATGAGCCAATTGTTGCGCACGGCAAGTGACAGTACCAGGCGAATGGTTTCCTGCCGAATAACAGGACTGAATGTCTCGGAGTAATCAAGCCCATACTCCTGATTGTAGCCTTTAGCAACCAAACGAGCCTTGTACCTGGAAATACTGTCATCCGCATTGTGTTTAATTTTGTACACCCATTTACAGCCCATTGGGTGCCGCCCATGGGGCTTAGGTACAAGAACCCAAGTTTTTTGATCAGTCAAAGCCTTAAACTCGTCATCCATAGCATGACGCCAATAAGTATTTTTTGAGGCAACAGAGTAGGTTGTTGGTTCACTATCGGGAAGGGGTGTATTTGGTAGTATGGTAGCCTGAAAGGTTTTGGGTTTAAAGATACCGGTTTTGCCACGGGTTAACATGGGATGAGTATTGGGGGTGGCACGGGCAGTGGTGATTCGGGAGTGGCTGGGAAGGACCCAAAACGGATCGGGCTGGAGATGTTGTGGGTATGGGGTGGTTCAGGTTGGTTGTGGGTGTGGGTGGTGGTTGCGGGTGTATTGTGGGTGACGGTCGAAGGGGTGATGAGGGGTGGTTGGGTAGTGGGTGGAGGTGTGGGGGAAGGTGGTGAGGGACCCTGTGAGTATGTTGGAAAAAGGGGAAGAGACCAATGAATGATGTATTTGTGGAGGAGGAAATAGACTCGTAGGGAAACTCATTTTCGACAAATTTGACATGACGAGATATGTAGACTTTATGAGTTTGTGGGTCAAGACAGCGATAACCCTTGGAGGTAGGATGATAGCCCAAAAAAATACAAGGACGGGATCGGCGTTGTAATTTGTGAGTAATATGAGGGCGTAGCTAAGGGTAGGCAAGACACCCAAAGACGCGGAAGTTGGTATAATTGGGAAATTCTTGGTAAAAGAGTTGATAGGGTGATTTGTTGGAGAGAGTGTGACTGGGCATTCTGTTAATGAGGTAGTTTGCGGTGGCTAGAGATTCTACCCAAAAGGAGACAGAGAGATGATATTGATGTAGAAGAGTAACCACCGTTTCAATGAGATGACGATGCTTACGCTCAGCCACCCCATTCTGTTCGGGAGTGTATGGACAGGAGGTTTGATGTATAATTCCCAGGGATTGCAGAAACTGGCCAAATATGTTATTGACATATTCCTTTCCATTGTCACTTCGAAAAAGTTTAACATGAGAATTGAATTGTGTTTTGACCATTTTTTCAAAAGTGACAAAGGTGGTGTATGCCTGTGATTTGTATTTTAGTGGGTACAACCAAGTGTATTTTGTAAAATCATCCACAAAACAAATATAATAGCGAAAACCAGCAAATGAAGGAACAACAGTAGGACCCCATAGGTCAGAATGAATAGGTTGAAAAGGTGCAGTTGTACGCTTATCAGATAAAGTAAAAGGTAATTTATGAGATTTAGCAATTGAACATGAGTCACAATTGTTTACATGAATGGAAGAAAAACCTAATTGAGACATTAAAGAATTTATTATTTGAGTAGACGGGTGACCCAGACGACTGTGCCACAACAGACTGTGGCCATCAGCCGAAAGAGCCACCGGAGCCACAGGAACGCTTTCTGAAACTGGGTGGGCAGACGAACTTGTGCCAGGAAGAACGTACAGACCATGCTCACAGGGGCCCTGAAAAATCACCCTCTTGGTAGTATTGTCTAGGATCTGAAAATCATTAGAGGTGAACAAGAGTGAGCAATTATTGTCTTTTGTGAATTAGTGTACTGAAAGGAGATTGGATTTAATAGAAGGGACGTGGGTAAGGTTACCTAGGTGAAAGATAGAGGTGGGGGTTTTAATGGTAGCCGTGCCAGTGTGAGAAATATTAAGGGACTCACCGTTGCCAACAGTAATACCATTGGAGCCTTGATATGGATTTGGAGCATTAAGCTTGGATAGATCAGAAGTAACGTGCATGTTGGCCCCAGTATCCAACAGCCATTCAGAGGAAGGGCCGGCTTGAGATGCATAATTGGCATGGTTATCACTATTTCGGCTCTCCTCATACCGAAACCAGCAACGAGCAGCGGTGTGTCCTGTTTTCTGACAGATTTGACAAGTTGGATGATCCCGCTCGTAAGTGCCCTGCCCGCCGCTGAAAGATGACTGCCCGCCGCTGCCAAAGGAGTGCAGGCTATTGTTGCTTCCGTAGCCGCGCGGCTCCCCTGCCGGCCGCCACCACGCCCCCCGCGATAGTTCTGGCTTGCGGTGAGGGCAGTGGCTGGCTCCATAACAGCGGCTTCTCGGAGAAGAAGTTTGCTCTCCAGATCCACGTTGATTTCTTCACTTTTTAGCCACGAGGAGAGAGTATCCAGGTCAACGGGCGTTGGACTGATGCGAACCGCCTGTTTAATGGAGGAGTAAGCTGATGGGAGCCCCCGAATGACGCACATGACGAGATCTTTTTCGGGAATGATTTCGTTCACGGTGTCGAGGGCTGTGATGATGGTAGAGACCTCGTCTAAATACTCCGCCATAGTGTTCGTGCCTTTGATAATTGTGTGGAGACGATCACGCAATTGAAAAATATGAGAGTGGGAAATTGATGCATAGCGTGTTGCGAGGGCCGTCCACAGGACTGAAGCAGTTGTGTAGGATCGGACGTGTTTCTGAACCGTGGGAGAGATGACCGCAATCAAACATGATCGGATCTGTCCATCCACGGCTTTCCAGGCGGCATGGGCCGGATTTATTTTTTCTGATTTGTCTGTGGTGGTGATGACTGCCGGCGGCGGCTATGTGCTTCCATCGACGTATTTGAGAAGGTAATTGGCCTCAAGGGCTGTAAGAACGGTGATTTTCCATGTAGGGTAATTTATGTCTGATAATTTTTTGGGAATCAGGGCATGAAGATGCCTGAGAAGGAGCTTAACGCCAGAAGGAAGTGAATCGAGAGGATCCACCTTGGTTGTCATGGCTGCGGCCGTCCAAGAGAAGAGAGGGAACGATCGGTACCCTAAGAAGAGGAAAAAAAACCTAGAGAAAAGAAGATCTAGGTTTTATGGCTCTTGATACCATGAAGGAATATTGATTGTATTGAAGTGTTAACCTACTAAGGAAATACATGGGAGATATATATAGGAGATATAGGAAGGAGTACTAATCCTAATAGGACTAGGATTAAGGAGTACTAATCCTAATAGGACTAGGATTAGTACACAGTAAATATTAATATTATTTAATACTATTATTTAATACTATCTGTTATTAAATGCAAAACAAAATTAATAGATATTTTAATTCTTCTTGAACTTTTATTGATGCCACATGTTTATGCATGCACGCAACTTCACTCTCTAACTAACAAAACACCAAAACTAAAAAGCAAACATTCACATTGTAAAGTTCATCCAAGTGCAAAAAATATGATCATTTTATTGGAGATTTCGTGGCCTTTTCTTATCTTGGTGTTGCAATATACTATACTATAGGCTTGTTTTCTTTCTAGCAACTGATTAATGATTCTTTATCGTTGTTTGAGGAAAAAAATTGATTTTCTTAAAAAATAATAAATTATCTAATATATTTAAGATTTAAATTATTTATACTAATAATTGCAAATTTAATTATGTAAACTATGTTATTGTTTAGAAAAAGTATTATTTTGTAAACAACCCTCCATTAAATTTAATGCACGGTACTTGGTTCTTTTAACAGTTACATATAATCACATTTTTAATATAATGGGAGAAAAAATCACCTTGCTAATAGTCTAGACTAGGGGTGTACATAATCGAATCAAATCGCAAATCGAGAAAAAAAATCGACTAGTGATTGGTTTGACTTGGTTTGGTGTTGGAAAAAAATTGACTATATTTGAACTGATTTGATTTTAACTAAAAAAAACAATCCGAGACCAAACCAAACCAATATTATATATATAATTTTAAAATTTTATTTTATACATAAAAATGTTTACTTTGATATAATTTTTAAATATTTCTTATACTTTTCATAGTTATAAATCTTTTAATATATTATTTCAATTTTGAAACTTAGTTTTGAATGGTTCCATAAAGCTTATAGTCCACAGGTGTTGATAATTATAATAAAACTTAAATCAAAATCATATTAATACTAATACAAAATGAAAAATAATTTAACCCTAAAAATGACAATAATATTGAATATGTATTCTTTGATTTTACATTGATTTAGATAATTAAAATACATAATCTAACTTTAATTTCCTTTAATATTTAATCATGTAACTAACACTTATTAAACTTATTTTAGCATGATGTAGTACTTTTAAGGCTTAAGTCATCTACGCCCCTTAAAGTTGTCCACATATTCCACTTAGACACCTCAACATATCAATTTTCCTATTAGACACTTCAACCTTAAAAAATAAATACCTATCAAAAAATTTTGTGACACCTGATTAAAAAATGAAGTGTGTGCAACACACACGCAGTTGATGTGGCAAATTAACAAATTAAACTTGGACATGTGGAATTTTAGTTTAATTATCTTAAATAAATGAAATCAAAATACAAAAAAAAAAAACTAAATCTAAAAAATAAAGAGTTTCAACCAAAAAAAAAAAAAAAGATAAAAAATTCACCTCATCCCACCCACCCCAAACCTCCCCCTTCTTCTCTTTTCCTTAAAGATAACCCTTTCCACCATTGTTGTTGTTCATCTAAAAAAAAAAAAAAAGTGGAGATTTTAACATATACTAACTACGAGTTTTTTATTTTTGTTTCTCTTTATCCCGTCTTTTTGTTCCTATTTGAAATAGATGTTGTTATTTTTTTACAAAAAATATGTTCTTCCTTATTAATTTTGATTTCGAATTTTGTTTCTACTTTGTTGTGGAAGAAGAAGGGGTGGTGTATGCGGTCTCCATTTTTTCTGGTAAGAAAATGTGGATGATAGCCTCCGTTTTTTCTAGCAAAAAAATATGGATGGTGGTATCCATTTTTTTCGACAAAAAAGATGTCAAGATATAATTTTAAATCTGAAAAATTAGAACAATGACAAGAAAAAAATAAAAATGAAGAGGTGTCCTTGTGTATGATAACGCTGGGGTTCATATGCTCCAATTGAAAATTACTATTAACAAAATAAAAATATGATAAAACAACATTTTAAGGCTTGGAATGTAAGGAATAAAGTGATTTTCAAATCATCCTTTCAAAATTGCACCAGCCCTGCTGCTCCTATTTCTTCATAACAATCCACCGTTAACATTTTTTACAAATTTACTTCTTCTAGGTTTATACTTAAATTTGCTAAGAAATTCAAGGTAATAATATGAGAAAAAAAGTTTGAAAATATGTCGATTAAATGATTCACGCGTTCAATAAGGCGTGAATCACACTTTTTTGCCACATGTGCACAACTTGTTTAAATGGTTCAAATGCAGAATAATCCAGGTGTTCAATAGGTATAAGTTCTAGTTAAAGTGTTTAAGTGAAATATGTGGACAAATTTAAGGGGCTGCCTATGACTTAAGCCTACTTTTAAATTATGATCATTTTCATTATGACTTGTTAATTTGCAATTCTTTTTACATGATATCATGATCATATATATATATATATATATATATATATATATATATATATTGGGTTTTTTCGCTAAAGTATTAGTTCAAACATATAATTTACTTATATATAAGTAAATTATATGTTTGAACTAATATTTTGGCGAAAAACCCAAAAAAAAAAACTGAATAATCCAAAAAATTCGAGGTAAAAAAACCAAGCTTTATGATTTGGTTTATAGATTTAAAAATACAACACAAATGATTTGATTTGATATTTAAAAAACAAGACCCTACCCGACCATGTATACCTCTAACATGCATTATGCCAACTCTAGCTGAGGAGTTGCGTCGTTGAGATGCTAGTCCTTTTCTTCTTATTTCATATCGTGAGAGCACGAGTTCCTGCCTTTTTCTCCAACAGAAACCATCTAGTTAACCCGACAACAAGACAAAAGCAAACTAACAAGGTACTTAACCGATGAAGTTCTTCCTGATGCTTCTATACTAACTGTTTCTCAGGTTTCACTCTAATGTCAGGAGTTCCTTTGTTCTAAGCACCACATGTACTTGACAATATTCCCCAATACACTAACATAACAAGTTGAAGTGTTTGCTAACTTGATGATGTATACTGTTGCAGCCATGGGATACTGATGGTAGAAGCTGCCTAATAAGAGGACCATTTTCTGTATATTTCTCATACCTCGTTATACATTCACTCTAGTATGTACCATCTTGCATCTACGCCCACAATACAGCAAAACTTACCAACTTTACTACTATAGTTTAGCCCACTAGAAACACCTGACAACTACCTACTTCATCAAAAATACGATGAACAATACACCAATACCTTTTTCATGACATGACTCGTGCATACAACTGGGAGCAAGCAAACCACAGAGACGGGGAGAAGAAAAAGAGAGAACACAGCAGCAACCAACAAACGAAAAGTTCAGTGAGTTCAACTTTCAAAGTTTATCAGAGCCGAACTAGACTACTATCAGTCAAAAATCTACACTCAGATACACAATGAGAAAGCCTAGCTTCAACTTCAGTCTCAAATTAGATCTTAAAAGCACATTCTAACAAAAATGCTCTGGAAATATTTGTTTCCCTGTTCACTCACAGGAATCACTAGATACAAGAGAAAAAATGAGGAGAAGAATGATAAGACCTTGTCGGAGATATGGAACAGGTTATAATTGATAATGATTTGATCTGCTTCTAATACCTAAGACCTTTAGCAACCTCAAAGAAGTGAGCAACATTTTCCTCAGGTGTACCTACTTTGATGCCATGTCCAAGGTTCAAAATATGTTTCCCTTTACCAGCTTTCTTCACTGTATCATTTATCCGGTTGGTAATAAATTCCTTGGAGCCAAAGAGCACTCCAGGATCCACATTACCTTGTATAGCCACATTAGGACCCAGTCGTCTCCTACCATCAGCCATATCAACTGTCCAGTCCAAACTGACTACATCTACTCCTGTCAAGGGTAGTCTCTCAAGCAAGCCACCTGATCCACTTGCATAAAGAATCAGAGGGAGATCAGGATGGGTTAGTTTCACTGCCTCAACTATCTGTTTTAAGTATGGTAGACTAAACTCCTCAAAATCGACTGGGCTTAGCTCTGTGGCCCATGAATCAAAGATCTGAACTGCTTGAGCTCCATGGTCAGCTTGGTAACGGATATATTTAGCCATTGAGGTTGCAAATATTTGAAGCAGCGAATGAAGGACCTGTGTAGCAACAAAGTTGAAAATATTAAAACATAAATTGGCAGATCATAAGCCAGTGGCAAAATGTTTAAATACAGAATTGATATAAGTAATCTTGTTCCAGTGATAATAATTAGAATCCATGTTTCCATCAATATAACCTCATGAAAGGATAGATACTGTGTTTGTACTAACATGTATATCATGTCTCTTTTTCTTTACCCAGGCCGAGTGGTTTGGAGGATGGATGTGCAGGGTCGTTTTAACATGTCGCGCAAATTCTCAGCAGAAAAGGCTAGTTTTTTAAAAGGTATCCATGAAGACTGCATTAAACCCCCCTCAGGTTTAAAAACAATGCACCCTGCTAAAAAATCTACAGGTCGTCCTGTCATTGGCTTCCAGCAGAAAAGAAAAGAAAGAAGTAACTGAAATCTTAACCTCACGAGCAACTAGACAAATAAAAGTGCCCTGTGTGCGATTTCACCTTGCTGCTCCTTATTTCCCATCACATATCATTTTTTTAGTTAACATTCTAGGAATCAAAACTTATTTTCCCAAAGATGTAACGTGCTCCATGCCCCCTATTTTTATTTTAATTTGGGTTCAAGTACAATATAATGTGACATATTTAGTGCTCTCTATTTAGAGAATGGGTTAACAAAAGAAAGTGTCTTTCAATTTTTCTTTGTTTATTATTTTTTCCTTTTGGTGAAATTCCTAATGCATTTATTTGGTTACAAGCTTGATTTTAACTATCACCCTAAATGTGCTAAATTGAAGCTTATTCAGTTGGGGTTAAGATGATTTGTTGACGTTCAGTAGAGGAGAAATTGGTTCTGTGACACTTCTGAATAATTGTTTTAAAGAGTTTTCTATGGCCTCTGGACTCACAGCAAACCTGGAAAAAAGCTCAGTATATTTCGGAGGAGTACAGACACAAGACCAACAAGCAATCCTGGAGGATTGGGATACACAAAGGGAGAACTACCCATACGTTATCTTGGAGTACCTTTGAGCACAAAAAAGATTACAGCGGCACAATGCAAACCTCTCTTGGATAAAATGGTGGGACGGATAACCTGTTGGACAGCAAAGTTCCTATCATATGCTGGAAGGGTGCAACTTATAAGGGTGTTCTTTTCTCAATTCAAACATTTTGGGCACAAATTTTCCTATTACCAAAAAAGATTTCAAAGATGATTGATGCTTTATGCAGAAGTTTATTATTGACTGGAGGGGCTGAGATATCAAAGAAAGCTCTTATTGCATGGAACACAATATGTTGCCCACAGTCAGCAGGTGGACTCAACATTCTGGACATCCTAACATGGAAAAAGGCAGCTATTTGCAAGCTATATGGAATCTGTTCTAAAAAAAGATAAGCTTTGGGTCCAATGGATCCACACATGCTATGGGAAGGGTAGAATGGTGTGGATTATGGAGGAAAACAATGCTTCATGGATAATAAAGAAAATTCTCAAAGCAAAGGAGACAATGGAAGATGCAGGGTATGGTGAAGACGAGTTGATCCAGCTGCCGAAACTTTCAATACACAAAATGTACACACAACTAAGAGGAGTATTCCCAAAGGTATCTTGGAGAAGGTTAGTTTGTAACAACAAGGGGTTGCCAAAATAGATTTTTATGCTACGACTGGCTATTCACAAGAAATTACTCACCAAAGATAAGCTTCAGAAATGGGGGGTGGTTCAAGAAGCTAAATGCTCTTTCTGCAACAAAACGGATTAATATGTAGCTCACCTGATGTTTGAATGCAGCATATCAACTGGAGTTTGGAAAAGGCTACTGATATGGTAAGGCGTAACGCGACAAGTATTGGACTGGAAAGGAGAAGTTCTTTGGGCTAGCACACACCACAAGGGGAAAAAAACAGATGCTGAAGTTTATAGAATGACCATGGCAAGTGTTGTATATCACATTTGGCAAGAACGAAATGCAAGAATATTCAAACAGAAGCAACGAAGTGAAGACGAGATTGTGAAGATTATAATTCAGGAGATACATCAGAGGGAATATGTACAGAAAATTGAGAGGAGCTTTAGCTAGATTGAATTTTTATCTTCATAATTGATAGCTGATGTTGAGGGGACGAGGTAGATGAGGGATGAGGCTGTTGAAGCTCAGGCCTTCGTTTTTTTTTCTTTTAGTGCTGTAACGTTTACTTGGTGAATCAATAAATCTATTATTTGCCAAAAAAAATAAATTGAAGAGTGGGGTCTGCATTCTTCACCTTGTGAGTTTGCAAAGGGGAATAAGATACATCGATTGTCCTTTGACAAAATAAACAAAGTTTTCCACTTTCTCAAACTTTTAAGGAGCTGAGTGGCAGCTTGTCAAATCATAGAAATGCAAAGTGAAAACTACAGTAAGGGAAAGAACACAAGAATATATTACCTATCTTTAGAAACCAACAAACAACCTCAGGTGATTTTTTTCGGGTGGTACTGGAATAACCGCCCACCCTGCCTTTCGCATTAAAAAGGAAAAGAAGAAGGCCAAAGGAATGATGCTCCCATGGCCGATTGAGTATATCAGTTATCAAATCACCAGTGGAAGCGTTCAAATATCTACCCCACCCTATTCCTCAACAGAAAATAAGTGTAACAGCAAATAGAATCAGGATCGAGAAATTTTGGACTCCCCAAATCCAAAAATAGGCACTGGTTTTGAGAGCAACTCCAAGCAACAGATGGTTGACTTAAATCATACACTAAATCAAAATCAACAGAAAGTGAAGTATCCATCAACATTTCTTGACCTTTTCTAATACTGGAAGCAGGACAAGGGAAAATAAGATTCAACCACTAGATAAGGATTGGAAACATAATATATTTCAACTAATTAACAAATTATGATTGTCACTGCAGGTTTAGTAGCATAGAGTAGCATCAGTAAATTACCTTGGGCTCCGCAAAAGCTAATCTCTTAATTTTTGTAAAGTTCTTAGAGGAACCACCTTCAACCACATATGATGCCAACGTAAATGGTGCCCCAACAAAACCCAGAACTGCTGCTTGATTATTTACCTATCATAGCAAGACAAAACTCTAATATAATTAACATGATAGCACATGTGATAGTCAGTTAGTAACAGCAATAAGAGTGTTAACATTAGCAAAGCCCTGAAGTTGTTTATTATTCCATTTCAATTTTATGGCACTTTTTTCCAGTTCAGGGTGTCCTAGAAGGATAGACACTCTTCAATTTATATACAACTTTCACAATTTTTGGGAGTGCAAATAAATTTGATGGACATGTTCTCTATCAAATTAATTTTTCAACCAATTCTTAATACTTTATTTACACTATCACTAATCAATACTATTTGTTTTAAATCAGTACTATCACTAATCAATACTATTTGTTTTAATCAGTACTATCACAAATCAATATATAAGCCACTGCATCTTAAACTCCATATCCAGTGTATTAGGGGACGAAATAAACTTTTACAAATCTTCTGCAAGGATTTCAAAACAGAAAGAGATAGCAAAGATGTTGAATCTTTCAATCAAGAGACTCTAAACTAATTTTAGTTTTTTAATTGCAGTACAGGTGTCTAAAATACCATAAAATATAAAGAAAATGTGGGCATGGTGTAGTCTAAGTTCCTGTACTTTGAAGATCTTAGACAACAAATATAAGCAGTTTTTACAGTTTACGAACATGATATATAGGAATTTCAGAAGGATGCAATAAGCTTTTCCTCATTTGAGGATAACAAGATCACTCCATATAAGGTTTATTTACGCCTCTGGTATTTCAACCAAATAAGAGGGAAAATGTTCTTAACAAATAACCTCCAGAGTAACAAAATAGCCATGAAATCCTAACCTCTTTCCGCAAAATTGTTAATGCTTCTCCAACATATGGAACTGATTCTTCAGGAATAAATTCTCTAACTTTCTCAACATCAGAAAGTGTTGTCGGTGGATCAAATATGACAGGACCCTTCCCCTTTATAATGTCAAAAGGGATGTTCATTCCAGAGAGAGGAGTAAGAATATCTGAAAACAAAATGACCTGCAAACATGAGAAAAAAACATTATGAGTGAACCAATAATCATCAATAGAGCTAAGAACAGTAGCTTGTGAATAAAAACATCAAAAGATTGGGATTCTTCTTAGGTAAAAGTAAAAAGAATGAAACACCAAATAATATACACAACACCAACATGCTAAGACAGGACTGCAGAGTTTCTCACCCCATCAGGCTGGAATACTTTCCATGGCTGCAGAGAAATTTCTACCACAAGATCTACATTTTCTGATCTCTCACGAAAGGATGGGTGCTTCTCACATAAGATTTGATAACTCTACAAAAGAAAAGGTGAATAATAAGATGCAAAATACAAAGATCTGAAAAATCAAACAGGAGTAAAGATAAATCCACCTAATCAAGCCAGAAAACTCTTAACATAGAATCAAAAAACCAACACGACAGTACTAGAGCATAGAAACTTCTCTAGTTTTATGATCACTAAAAGCCATGTATTCCTAGTTGAAGTGTGTAGAAACATCCAACAAATAGGATTTAGAAGTTCAAACTTCTCTTTTCACCAGCCTTTTTTTCTCGATTTCAAACAACGCAGGAAAATTAGTCATTCTATTCCCGTGCAAGCAGCTGATCAATAATGGAAATGCAGATCAGGTACATCAATTAGAAGGCATAAGAGAATTAATGTCTTTCCATACAGACAATGTTCGAGTTTTCTATTCATAGCCATTTATGCAAAGTATTCTCTTTCACAAAATACATCATCTCTTGCAGTTCCAGTTACATGAGTAAGTCAAATATGTAACACAATCTGCAGTTAATATTTCTCAGATTAGAAGTTCAACATATGCAAAAAGTAAAATTGAACTATAAACCTGCCTTCATGTACCTCCCTGCTTGTCTCATAAGCCAAACAGGAGGCCTTTCTACTTCTTTACCCCGAACAGCATCAAGCAACAAAGGCTCTGTTGCATTTATAGTTTTTGGTTCAGCAACAGTTCCTGTATTTAAAGCACATCAATCACAAGACCATGTAGAAAATAGAATTGGAATCCATTTTTAAAAATGAAAAAATCGACAAGGCTTCAAGTAATGACAGATAAGCACAATAAACCTAACTTGCGTTAAAGTAACACAAGAGACACTAGCCACAGATTCAGAAGCAAGGACAATCTAAAGAATATGTGGGTTTATCTTCAATAGCTCAATGTTCAAGAATAGGATAATGCTCATTCATTTAGCTTGTTATACAAAAATTACAGAAAAATATTAGGTGATGAATATGCTCAATTCTCATTAAGTTTGACAAATATGTAATGTTATCGCCAAAAACATGGAACAAGCAGCTTTAGATGTGTATGCAATACTTCTATATGTTTTTCATCAAGAGAATAGGTTATAATGCACTATAGTCCCTTAAACTATTGCTTGCTTTGCAATTTTCCCTTAAACTAATTCTCTAGCATTTTCCTATTACTCACACTCTGTGATAGCCCCATGGTCATTAATCTAGCATTTTCCTATTGATCTCACTTTGTGATAGCCCCATGATAGTTAATTCTAGCATTTTCCGATTACTCTCACTTTGTGATAGCCTCGTGGTTGTTAAATCTAACATAAGCCCATCGGGAGTGTCATTGAGGGTAAGTAAACATGGCAAGCCACTCCTATAAGGGAGTGTCATTCCGGGTAAAAAGGGAATATCTGAAATCAGAACTTATAAAATATAGAAAAAGGCATCCATTTTTGAGCCGTAAAAAATGAAATAATACACATAAATTGAAACAGAGGGAGTATTTTCTTGATCAAGTAAATAAAAACCGGAGTCAGTATTTATAGACCATCACATTATGACACTTCAACTTAGCGGACAGCCCCTGTATGCTTGATCTTAGTGTAAAACAAGTACCAGATTGGGTTTTGACTTTGTGGAATTATAGTGTGTATTATTTATTTATTTTAAAGGCACAAACTTTGGCATCTTCTTTGTAGCCTTTTTTCAGAAGCTTTATGTGATCCTTTGCTCCATAGTCCATATGTGATTATTTTTCTTTGGTTGTATAAGACTAGGCTTCTGTTTTTGTTGTTTAAATAGAATTCACAAAAAATAAGTATCAATCAGGCAAAAGAGACTTTGATATATGCATCCTAGTTTCCATATTGTTCAATCAGGTACGTTCATTCTAGTAGTAATTGTATGTCTTTCATGGAAAATCAAGGACTCTAATCTCACAAATATCAATGCAGGGACCAAACTAAAACTAATCTCACTAAGTCTTAATTCCATCAAATTGGTATTACCTA
Source organism: Solanum peruvianum (assembly GCA_027705065.1). Lineage (NCBI taxonomy): Eukaryota > Viridiplantae > Streptophyta > Magnoliopsida > Solanales > Solanaceae > Solanum > Solanum peruvianum. Next base: position 33,663,472 of record JAKWJD010001760.1, on the reverse strand, counting down.
TATGAATCATTTGCTTCCTTTGTATTATGTTCTTAGCTAAGGGAAACATTATATGTCTTTTGAGACAACTATGCGCGAGTAACATAGTTCTACCCAGTCTTACTAGCCCTTCCAAATACTATTGTATCACATTTATGAACAGGCTGATTCGAAAAAAATTCTGCTTAACAGAAAAAAATAAAAAAAAAAAAAACAGGACACCAAAGTGATCTGTTTCGAAGGAGAAAATACCAAGTAAAATAATGTAAGAGAAATTTGTAACTACTACTAAAACTCAATTTTTGCTTAAAGAACAAATAGATTTATCTTCAGCTTCAGTCAATTGATCATAACCAAATGTTAAGACAGCAATGCCACAATTTTGACGAATATTCGAGAAAAGCCCTAACATAACTTAATAATCGAAAGAAATCAGTACATAGGGACGACATTAGCAATCAGAAAGAGATCTGGTGAAACAAAGTAGCATTATCGTAATCAGCAAGTAAAAACGGTGGAAACAATTACCTCCAACGGAACAAGAGATTCTGGGCTTGAATTTCGAGCGAGAAGAAGAAGACGATTTAGATGAAATTGAGAAAGAAGAGACTGAACTGTAAATACAAGACATGATTTGCAATGGGATTTAGATGAAATTGCTTTGTATTTGAAAGTGGGTTTTGGGCGAAAGGATAAGATAAAAAGGAAATTTTGGAGTAGTTGACAAAGGAGATAACTTTGTAGAGATAAGATGACAGGAAAATGAAGTCTCTTCCTTTTTCTCATTCCATGGCTCCACATACTACCCACACTTATTCCTCTGTTTCTCATTTTTATGAGTAAACTAGTTTTTACTTTAAGGGTGTGTTTCTTATAAAGGAAAATGTTTTTGAGTAAAATGTTTTTTTTTTTTTTTTAAATAAGTAGATTTTAGATTTATTTTTTTATTTTTAATTGGTGAGTAGAAAATATTTTTCGAAAATGATTTTTATTATTTGACTTATGAATGAAAAATGTTTTTGAGAAATATTTTTTATTTTAAATAGAGTGAAAAATATTTTTTGAAATTGAAAATATTTTTTTAAAATAAAATTAATTATTATTATTTTGAAATTGAAAGACGAAGACATTTGAATAAGATGATCTCTACACTCTACTCCCCATATATCTTTGTCTATATTATTTCCAGAATATTACTTATGTTTTATAACACGTTATCAACACGAGGCTCTATTCAATTGAGATTGAGTTTTAATTTTTCTTTAGTTCATGTTATGTTGACCTCGTTATGAGAATTAAGACGGAAAAATGATAAGTACGGCATCAAGCTATATATGCACAAAGCCAGGTATGTATTTTCTAGAATCTTTTTTTTTTATTTAGAATATAATTGTGTTCGGTCGCTGATATTGACCAGGAATCAAAGACATATAACTAATTGAATATAACATGCTTTATGTACCTTAAATGGAAGAAGGTATAAAAATTTGACAGCATGAGCTTGAGTATTATATTTTATAAATTTTATTTCAATGTTTGATAGACTCAAAGAGTGAGTCATGTTTGTAATTTGTTGTATTATACCATTGGTTGTGGGTAAGATAGTGGATTCAAGTCTCATCACACCAAAAGGGTAAGACATTCGATTAAAGTCCAGTTGCATCATAATGAAAAAAAATTGAGGGTAAGACGGTAGATTCATGTTCTGTCACACAAAGAAGGTAAGACATCAATATGAATTTTGATGCACCATGATGATAAGGATTGGTTCGAGTCCCACATAATTATGACATATCATGCCTTGTGTGGGTAAGACATTGAGTTTTAATCAATGCACCATAGTGATGTTGAGGTGAGTCATGCAAAAATGATAAAGTTTTAAAGGCATGACAATGTGCTTATAATGCAAATTTATGAAGCACATATAAATGATTAGTCCATTTCTTGAATAGAATGTGGTGTGTTATAAGAATTGTGAATGCTCGATCATTCTGAAAGGGAATGAGTCTAGATGTGATAAAGTCATTATGGGTTGGATATATGTCACCACTCACATCTAGGCTCTAGGAGAGGTTTGAGAAAAATGATATATAGCGCAACTCACCTTTACGAAAGGTTTGAAAAAAATAAAGATCAGTTGGCATGATCGGTCGTCCATTCCAATCTAATATGATGCAAAAGTAATTGAGAATTCATGTGGTTTTACATGGTAAAAAATAAAATATTCTTCAAGAATTCTCTTGTATTGTTTATTCTCACAATAAAATTATTACCGTTTACTTGCCATGTGGACCGTCTGCAACTATATTATAAGTTGCATCTATAAAATGGTCACATGTTCTTTGTTTTCAACTTACAAATTGATTTTTCTAAGGTTGTTTGCTTGAATTTATAATTAAGAGCGTAGTTTAAAATTATGAAATTATATTGATAATGCTGGTTGGTTTAGCGGAAATTGTATGCCTCCAATTATATTTAAATCATGGGTATAAGAGCAAATCCCCCAAATAAAATTTGGTATGAGATAAATTTATTTAACATATAGCAACACATGTATGCATCAAGCCAACAAGTTTTCCCCATCATAATTGGTTCAGAGTTAGGAACTAAATAATTTTCATCTAAAGTTTGAATGTGCGGTTATTATTTTAATTGCTCCACCACGCATAAAGATGAATTTCCAAATAAGGTTAGGATGAATGTTAGTTTTCCTAACATTAGGGGGATAGATGATTGACAGTTGAAAGTTATTTATGAGTTTAATTATGAATTATCCAGATCCTCATTTAAAAAAAAATGTAAACATGAAGTTCAAGGGATAAATCTTTTGCATAATGTTGCAAATTAATTGTCATATGAATTTGCTGACCCTAAATTATAATTCAGCTGCAAATGCTCCAGCAAGAAGTCCTTAAAGGACAGTATGTTACGCTTGAAGTGTGATAGACCAATTGATTCCAAATGAATAAAACTTCTTAAGGAAGGAGAGGAGCAAATGATCAAGAGATCATGATAATGAGGCAAGTGCTTTAAAAGGAGCATGTTGACATAACACTTCATAAAAACCTTGGCAAAAGTTCAGATAGCTGAAATGATGATATATGAAGAGATCTCGACATGTTATGTCATATTGGAATGTGTCAAAAGACCATCGACAATATTTTTGATATGAAGTATCACTCAATGCTACAGATTATAATGAGGATCTTGAATTCAAATATGTCATATAGTGTGGACAGATAAATGATTGGACAAATAAAATTTTTCAATACAAATATATTATGTTTCATTTTATATTCCATGAATCAAAATATAATGTCACTGGGGTACGATGAATCATTATGCGAAAGTATAACCATAAGATATAAAGTACGACATGTGTCTCGGGACATAAAAGAATTTTCACAAAAGTCCTGATATTATTAAATTGAGATATTACTCTCTTATAGAGGATGTAATGAGATTTATGTAAATCTGGCAATAGATGAAATATTGAAATATGTGTAATGAATGTTTGTCATGTCTAGATAGACGATGAAGGTTATATGAAAATTCTTGAAAGATTTAAAAAGTCTTAAAACAATTTCATTGAGTACCCTAATTATTTTGAGATTGATTAATATAAAGAAAGATCAATTTCGATCTCATGAAAATGATTAAATAATATCATATATTAGTGCAATTGGTGCACATACAGATTATTGATTATGCAAATATTGACAATTGTGTGATTCTTCTGGGTATTCGAGTCACCTTGTATGAATATATGTTGTATGTATAGCTCGATTGAAAAGAGGATACATAAAAGGAGATCGGATAGAGCATATTTAACCAAAATTCTTTTTCACGCATGATCTTCAATAAAACGGTGAGATAGAAGTTCAACAAATTCTTTGAGTGATAATCTTGCTGATTTATACACTAAGGCATTGTCAACATCAACATTTGAGAAGTTGAGATACAAGATTGGAGTGAGCCGTCTCCGAGATATCAAGTGAAGTTTTCATCGGTGGAGTGAAATACGCGTTGTACTCTTTTCCTTAACTATGATTTTGTCTCAAATTGGATTTTCCTGGCAAGGTTTTTAATGAAGCAACATACAAAGCATATTATGAGATGTGTGTACTCTTTTTCCTTCACTAGGCTTTTTTCCACTGATTTTTCCTAGAAAGGTTTTAACGATGAACATTATCTATGTACGTTCAACGGGAAGTGTTATGAATTCATTGAATGAGTGTATTGTCCATTGAGTTAATACATGAATAACTATTCATATTCCCTAGGTTTTATTAACCTTTTTGGATAAGATTGTATATATTTATTATGATACTTAATATGGTGACTTTTGAAATGAGTTCTCAACCTATAAATAGGATTGCTATTTCACCGTTAGAAAGAGAGATGAAAGAAGAAGACATTTGAATAAAATGATGTCTACACTCTACTCTCCATATATCTTAGTCTATATTATTTCCAGTATATTACTTATGTTTTATAATAAGTTTATAATTTTCATTTTTTTAAAAAAATCATATATCAAGTTAAATCTATCTCTATGACTTATTATATTACATTAAATATATATTAAACATAAATTGCATTGCAAGAATGGAAATAAAACCACGTTTAATTACAATTTTATTATAATTAAGGAAAGAAAAAGATATTGTTTCTACATTCACTAATCACTTTCAATATTTTAAGCATTAATTGTATATTCGGAAATGAAAAGAAGATTGTTTCAGAAAAAACTCCAAAACTTTTGACATTTTCTATAATATTCACTTAATTCATTTGCAAATATTATTACCAACATAATGATTAAATATTGTGAGAATATAAAAAGAATTACCATGTAAGAATTTTTTTAAATTACGATCTATATATTTATCTTTTTTTTTTAAAAAAAAATCCTATCTTTCTTCTCTTATAAATTAATATAGCTCTAAAAAATCTTTTTCCGTTACAAAAATAATAATTATTCACCATTTAACATCATTAATACCTTTATTTTAATATCTTTCTCTATTCCTTCTTTAAAATGTTACTAAATTACAATTAAAACATTTAATATCAATATAAGTTACAAATTATTGATTACTATATTACTCTTTTAATTTATATTATTTAATAAAGTTATGAATTTATTGATTATTATAAATACTAGAGCATATCATTTTCACCAAATGAAAAAAATTCTCATCTTGTTTATGGCTAAGTTTATATATATGAATTATTTGTAATTTTATTATTTATAGCGTGGAAGATAAAATGCATATGACAATTTTGAAAATTTAAATTGGTGACTTTACTATACTTTTCACGTCCTTACTATTTTTATGTTTATACTATTATGAAAATCTACTCTCTCTTTTTTTCTCATTTTCATTTAAATTATATAATCAACGAAAAAAAACTAATAATTATATTGCATATAACAATAAAATTTTGAGGCTATCATTCATACTGTCAAATAATTGTTCCAGCAAATTGAGATTTACGTTTATTCAAATTGTTTGGTTATTCTATATTTGAGAATTTGTAAAGGAGTTCATAATATGAATATTTATATTAAATTAACTACAAATGCATTGTTCATATGATTTTTTAATTTATTTTTTCAGCTAATTTTTACGGGCTTTATTAAGCTAAGGATCTTAGGAAACATCTTTTCTATCTCACTCGATTTAATTTTTTCATATTTCAGTTGTAAAATTATATTAAATATGTTGTCATATTATCAGAGGATATACAATATTTATTCGAAGAGAAATTGTAATTGTTTCTCTAAGTTATCATGGCCTAGTGTGATATAGGTGCTATGATTGTCGAAGCATATTATCATTTGAGTATTTTCACCTATCACCCAAACTACAACATATTTCTTACGGGATTATAAAGAGATGTTAAATGAAAATATCTTATTATATTGTAATTGATTGATTTGTTAATTTCATTGTTCATGCATATTAGAAGGTTTGATTTTATTTTTTGGAAAATGATATTTTTATTTTTTAACTATATTTTTCAGAAAAGATTGATCCTTGAATTTAAACTATTTTATTTTATTAGCTGGTTAAAATTTATTTTAAAATAAAAATGTTATCTATATATTCAAAACTTATTACCAAATGAAAATGTGTTAACTATATGTTCAAATAATATTATGCAAAGGTAAACTTATTTTGCTATTGTTATAATAAAATAGTTATCATGAATTTATCAACAAGTGAACAAGAAGTGTTAACTAAAATTATCATTAATAATTTTAAACTTCACAAGTATAGAGAGCTTTAAATTTAAAGTTGCGTTAACATTTGAATTCTTTTAATTTATTGAAAGATATACTTAAATAACTTTTGATATTTTACTTAGTTAATATGTCATATTCCTCTTGCTATAATATATTGAGTGGAAATTTGATTTTTAGAAAGGTTATAAATTTTATATATACGTGTTCTTTTAAAATCTTTAGTAAACTTATTGACTTGTGCTAAATAGTTATACGAATTTACATACAACAATAAAGTTAGGAATATAAAAAGTGCGGGTGATATTGCTCTTTGGTCAAGAAATACAATTATATTTTATTTATGTACTTAAAAGAACTAAAAAAATATTTTACTATTTTAATTATATTAAATGTGCAATGCAAAAAAATTAAAATGTCATTTTCAGAATTGGTTAAATGTAAAACTTAATTGTCTTTATTTTCATTAATTACTCCCACACAACTTTTTACTATCATGATCTATAAAATAATAAATATTTATATACTTCATATTATTTGGTGGTTCATATTGTAGCCTTATAAATAAAACCATAACAATATTTTATAGAGGATTATATTAGCCGTTCAATTTGTTATATTTTTGGTTTATATTATATTCATGTTTTAGTTTGATTTGAAAAATAAGATGAAGGTTATTGAATGGTGATTAACTTGTGGGAGTAGATGTCCATAAGAACTCGAAAGACATGTGCACTGATTTCATATTTTTCCTTCTATTTTTTAGTGAGAAAAGTAGTAAGAATGATGTTGCATTTTTTTTTTGTATAATTTCTCTTTATTTTGTATCTTATGTGAATTTGTTTTTGTATTGTTTTTAGTTGAAAATAGTAAAAACTTATAACTTGATTGGAAGTCTAATAAGTATTAATCAAACATTTTTCTTTTTCATTAACATTATATTTAATAAAATTATCAATTTTTTACCGTCCTTTATAATCGCGTGAGAGCATACAAGTGCACCAGTTATGTTACATAAAATGGAATGCATGGAGTATAAAATATGATGGAAATTGATGTTATCCACTTTAACTTAGTAGAAATTTAAATATTCCAATTATAGTAGCTTATTATTCATCATATACCTCTTTTTAGGGGTGTGCATTAATCGAACCGATTAATAAATTGAATTGAAAAAACGTTATTGAGTTATTCGGTTAACATGTTTTTAATAGTTTTATAAAAGAAAAATTATTGGATTATTAGTCCGAAACCGATTTTTAGCATTGAATTATTGGGTAAATCGATAACCCATTAAGACGGTAGTAATTATCGAATTTTGAGAAGATACATCATGAATATCTTCGGTAGTCTTGTCACTATCAAATTCAAATTGTTGTTGCGTCTGTAGAGTAAAAGAAACAAGAGAAGTAGATGAATACAACATTGATAGAACAACTGATTGGATTTATATGTATCAACTTTTATGTATTCATGTATCATGTCATAAAGTAGTATATGATACATTACTATTTATAACTTTAACTTCAGGATAAAGAAATCTGACAATGAAAGATATGAAATTACATTTATTGTGTTATATAGTCGAATTTTTAATTTGTGATCTCAAGATGAATGTATTACTTATGATACATTACTATTTTTAAAATATTTAGTACATTGTTAAGTACTGTAATCCCACCTGATACATAAAAGTAGTAATGATTGTTCATAAAGTGTTTAGTTTTAGATCGATACGTTATTGTGTGATACGTTGTATCAGATACATGTAACATTAATTTGTATAAACGTATCAAGATAAAAAAAAATTGATTTATTTTTTGGAGATAGATGTCTTACTCATGATACATTACCATTCCTAAAATATTTAGTAAATTACTAAATACTATAATTGTCACGACCCAAAACGAGCCGCGAGTGGTACCCACACTTATCCTACTATGTGAGCGAACCAACCAATCTAAACCCCAACATTCCAACCATAATAAACAGAATATAATGCGGAAGACTTAAAACTCATTAATGAAAATCGATTAAATAACTTCTAAAAAACTCAATACTTATTATTCCCAAAATCTGGAAGTCATCACCACAAGAACATCTATCCTCAAATTACTAAAGTTAAGAGTATCTAAGAAGCTAAAATAAATAAACAGCTAGTCCATGCCGGAATTTCAAGGCATCAAGACATAAAGAAGAAGATCCAGTCCAAGCTAGAAGCAATAGCTCACCCTGAAATCTGGCGTGATGAAGACTGGCTAGAGTTGAGGTTGAGTTGAAGACGATGACACATTTGCTGCACTCCACAATTAACAAAGAAAACAAATACAAGTAGGGGTCAGTACAAGGCACAAGTACTGAGTAGGTATCATCGGCCAACTCAAAATAGAAAACAGTATATATCAAATAATAATATAAAATCAACTACATACTCAACAGGTGATAACAACAATTACCATAACCCTGGGTCACAACGCCAAGCACATCTATGAGGACTCAAGCCTCCACACCATACTCATTTGGTGAAACAAGTTCTTTAGATTGAGTATATTAACATATTTCAAGATTCATTCTCTTTACTATCCTGGTGTCGGAACGTGACACTCCGATCCACTACTATCCTGGTGTCGGAACGTGACACTCCGATCCATCTACTATCCTGGTGTCGGAACGTGACACTCCGATCCATCTACTATCCTGGTGTCGGAACGTGACACTCTGATCCATCTACTATCCTGGTGTTGGAACGTGACACTCCGATCCTCTAATCTCATTACTTTAGTTCATCAAGCCTTCTTTTATACCAAGACATCATTATTAACAAAGTAATTTAACATTTAAGATTCACCGCCTCATCTTCCCAACCCATTACAATTACATCATCACGTCATGCAAGCACACAATTAAGCATATAGAAGACTTTACAATACTACCCAATACATATCATTCGCTATTAAGAGTTTACTATGAAGTAGCATAAACCATAACCTACCTCCACCGAAGAATCGATCAAACAAGCTATCTTCCAAAACCTTTGCTTTCCTCTGCGTTCTTCTCTTTCTCTCGTTCGTTTCTCCCTTATCTCTCTGTTCTTTCTGTTTTTATTATTCAAACTCTCTTTCTTTTACCCTAATTGTCATATAATTAAGTATAAAAGATGATAAAAGTAACCCACTATTTATTTCAAGGTCATCTCCTTTAACCCCCAAGTAATTAAATTATTAACATTAACCCACTAACTTTATAATTATAGCAGGAATAGTCCAAAACGCCCCTTAGAACTTTTAACAGAAATCCGACCCAGCCAGGGTTACACAGCCTGTGACGGTCCGTCATGACTGTAACGGTCCGTCCTGCAGGTCCGTCACAAAGTTCAGAAAGTTAATTCTGTGGAAAGATTTGTGACGATCCGTCGTGCCAATGACGGTCCATCCTGCCATTCCATCACGAAGTTCAGAGAGTTGATATCAGTACCCAAATTTCAGAATTCTAAGTATTTTGGAACGAGACCCCCTCGACGGTCCGTCGTGCCCATGACGGTCCGTCGTGGGATCCATCGACCCAGACAGTGATTTCCAGAATGAAGTGAGTAGACTTAGTTAACCTCTCTGAGATATAGAGTTTGGCTAACCTCTCTGCATTGTAAGTCACCTTGACCGGAATGAAGTGAGTAGACTTAGTTAATCTGTCCACAATTACCCAAATAGAATCAAACTTACCCAATGTCTTTGGAAGACCAACCACGAAATCCATTTCAATTCTTTCCCACTTCCATTCAGGAATGGGCATTCTCTAAAGTGTTCCTCCGGGCCTCTCGTGTTTATACTTTACTTGCTGACAATTTGGACATTTGGCAACAAAATCAATAATGTCACGCTTCATTCTACTCCACCAAAAGTGTTGCTTTGGGTCACGGTACATCTTGGTTGCACCACGATGTATAGAATATCCGGAACTATGAGCCTCTGTGAGGATAGTGTGGATCAAATCATCAACACGGGGCACACATACCCATCCCTTAATCCTCAAAACATGAGCCTCTGTGAGGATAGTGTGGATCAAATTATCAACACGGGGCACACATACCCATCCCTTAATCCTCAAAACACCTTCCTCATCAATTATTGCCTCTTTAGCCTCTCCTCGCAACACCATATCCCGAATTCGGCTTAGTTTCTCATCATCAAACTGTTTTTCCTTGATCTTGTCAAGAAAAGAAGACCTTGCCTCCACACAGGCCAAAAATCCTCATTCCTCTAGTATTTCCAGTCTCATAAAGTCATTAGCCAAGGTTTGGACTTCCCTAGCCAATGGGCGTCTAGAAACTTGTAAGTAGACTAAACTACCCATGCTCCCTGCTTTTCTACTTAAAGCATCAGCCACCATATATTCTTTTCCTGGGTGATACAGAATAGTAATATCATAGTCCTTCAACAGTTCCATCCACCTCCTCTGTCTCAAATTCAAGTCTTTCTGGGTAAAGACATACTGTAGACTACGATGATCTGTGTAGACTTCACACTTGACCCCATATAGATAATGTCTCAATTGCTTTAATGCAAACACAACTACAGCCAATTCCAAATCATGGGTCGGATAGTTACGTTCGTGCACCTTTAGTTGCCTTGAGGCATAAACGATTACATTCCTCTCTTGCATTAGCACTGCACCCAAACCAGAATAGGATGCATCACAATAAACAATGAAATTCTTACCCTCTACTGGCAAGGTAAGGATAGGTGCCGTAGTCAGCAAGGTCTTGAGTTTCTGAAAGCTTTCTTCACATTCATCCGACCATACAAATGGAACTTTCTGCTTAGTCAAGTTTGTCAGTTGGGAAGCAATAGAAGAGAATCCCTTGACAAATCGACGGTAGTAGCTGGCTAAACCAACAAAGCTCCTTACTTCTAACACATTAGTAGGTCTTACCCAATTCCTCACTGTTTCAATCTTAGAAGGATCCACCATCACTCCATCCTTAGAAACCACGTGCCCCAAGAAGGACACTGAATCTAGCCAAAACTCACACTTGGAGAATTTGGCATAAAGCCTTTTCTCCCTCAATACTTCCAACACAATTCTCAAATGCTCCTCATGTTCCTTCTTACTCTTGGAGTATATCAGTATATCATCAATAAATACAATAACAAAGAGATCCAGATATGGCTTAAAAATCCCGTTCATCAAGCCCATGAAAGCAGCAGGAGCATTCGTAAGACCAAAAGACATTACTACGAATTCGTAATGCCCATACCTGGTTCGAAAAGCAGTCTTTGGCACATCTGTTGCCCGTATTTTCAATTGATGATAACTGTATCTCAAGTCAATCTTAGATAAGACACAAGCACCTTGTAACTGATCGAACAAGTCATCAATGCGAGGAATGGGGTACTTGTTCTTAATAGTTACCTTGTTCAACTGCCGATAGTCTATGCACATCCGAAAACTCCATCCTTCTTCTTCACAAATAACACCAGAGCACCCCAAGGGGAAGCGCTTGGTCTAATGAAGCCTTTACCTAAAAACTCTTGAAGTTGGGCCTTTAATTCCCTTAACTCTGCTGGGACCATCCTATAAGGAGGTATGGAAATGGGGCGAGTACCCGGCTCTAGATCAATGCAAAAGTCGATATCCCTATCCGGTGGCATACCAGGAAGGTCTGCAGGAAATACATCCAGAAACTCACGGACTATCGAAACCGACTCAATTGAAGGTACTTGGGTAGTATCATCCCTGAGATGTGCCAAGAAATATAAAAACCCTTTACTAACCATTCTCTTAGCACGAAGAAAGGAGATGATACGAACTGGAGTGGAAGTGTAGTCACCCTCCCACACTAACGGATCTGTCCCAGGCTTGGCTAACGTTACAGTTTTAGCATTACAATCTAAGATTGCGAAATTTGTAGATTGCCAAGTCATACCCAAAATTACATCGAAGTCAACCATTTCTAGGATAACCAAGTCTACATGAGTATTGCTCCCCACAAAAGTCACAAGACAAGACCTATACACCTTTTCAACTATCACAGACTCACCCACCGGAGTAGAAATGCGAATAGGCATGTCAAGCAATTCACAATGTAAATTAAGACCAGTAGCAAATGAGAAAGATACATATGAAAATGTGGAGCCAGGATCAAATAATACAGAAGCCATGCAATCACAAATCAAAAGATTACCTGTGATAACAACATCAGATGTCTCCGCTTCAGACAGCCCAGGGAAAGCGTAACAATGGGCCTTATCACCTGTCTGCCCGTTGCCCCTACCATGTTGTGTTGTAGTGGCTCCAGTTTGCCCGTCACCCCGGCCGTTTTGGTGACCACCATTACCTCGGCCACCACGTCCTCCAGAATGACGGCCTCTTCAATGACCACCTCTACCTCTGACTATTGGAGGTCTGTAACTCTGTTTTGGACAATACCTCTTAATGTGTCCAGTCTCCCCACATCCATAACACTCTCTGGATTCAAGCATAGGTCTCTGTGAAAATTACGAAGTCTGGGGATAACCTCCAAACTCAGAGAATTGTTGACCGATCTGCGGTGGACCCCTAACTACAGCCTGCTGTGAAGACTGAATAGGTCGGGCTGGATAACCTCCTGAACCCTGCCCTCTGGAGTAAGAACCATTAAACTCACATCCCTTACGAAACCTTTTAGATGTCGGTGCCATGGTGAAGTCATCTGGCTTCACTCCCTCCACCTCTATCATGAAGTCTACCACTTCCTGAAAGGATTTTGCTGTAGCCGCTACCTGTAAGGCTGAAATCCATAATCTGACCTCAACCCCTTCACAAAACGGCGAATCCGCTCTTGTGGACTGAAACAAAGCTGGGTGGCATACCTGGATAATGCATGAAACTTAGCCTCATACGCAGTAACCGACATCCTGCCTTGCTCTAGGCTCAAGAACTCATCTCTCCTCATATCCCTCAAGGTCCGGGGGGTATACTTCTCCATAAATAAGCTAGAGAATGATGCCCAAGTCGTAGGTGGTGCCTGTGCGGGTTGACACTCAACATATGACCGCCACCACCATTTGGCATTTCCCTGAAACTGATAGGTTACAAACTCAACGCCAAGTCGTTCCACTATGCCCATTTTATGTAGTAACTCATGACAATCAACCAGAAAATCGTAGGCATCCTCAGATTCAGCACCCTTGAAGACTGGAGGTTTCAATTTCAAGAACTTACTGAAAAGTTCATGCTGATCACTTGTCATATAGGCCATGTAGTCAAACGAGGAAACGTGCCTATTTCCAATGAGGCATCCATGCGGGGAGCCTCAGCAGCGGCCTGTCGTACTTTCGGAACCTGAGGTGCTGGTGCAGAAAACAATGGAGGTGTCTAGCCTTGATCAGATAACCTGCTAAGATAAGCAAGAACTTGGTTAGTCACCTCTGGGGTAGGTTGGGGTGGTAATTCCTCATTCTGCACTTGCTCATTTTCCCCTTCCTCACCCTCTCTTTCTACCTCATCAGTCGGTAGTCACCACCCTAGTACTAGATGGGCCAGGTACTTGTCCTCTTCCTCTGGAGGACGTTTTCCCGCGACCTCTACCACGGCCTCTTGCCACTACTCCTCTTCGAGCTACAGCCCCAGTCGCTGGCTCAAATGCATCTTGTCTTGCCGGTGATGGTGTTGGCGCAGTTGTTGCTCTAGTTCTAACCATCTGCGAAATAGAGTGAAGATGGTCAGATACAATTTGTATCACCTAGATACCAATTAGATCCAAGTAATAGCACGAACGAAAGAAAGAAAGAATGGAATTTTCCTAAAGTCTTATAGCTTCTCAAAGAAAAGTAAAGGCATCCCCCTACCGTTTCTTAAGACTCTACTAGACTCGTTCTTATGTGATGAGACCAATGAACCTAATGCTCTGATACCAAGTTTGTCACGACCCAAAACGAGCCGCGAGTGGCACCCACACTTATCCTACTATGTGAGCAAACCAACCAATCTAAACCCCAACATTCCAACCATAATAAACAGAATATAATGCGGAAGACTTAAAACTCATTAATGAAAATTGATTAATAACTTCTAAAAAACTCAATACTTATTATTCCCAAAATCTGGAAGTCATCACCACAAGAACATCTATCCTCAAATTACTAAAGTTAAGAGTATCTAAGAAGCTAAAATAAATAAACAGCTAGTCAATGCCGGAATTTCAAGGAATCAAGACATGAAGAAGAAGATCCAGTCCAAGCTAGAAGCAATAGCTCACCCTGAAATCTGGCGTGATGAAGACTGGCTAGAGTTGAGGTTGAGTTGAAGACGATGGCACGTTTTCTGCACTCCACAATTAACAAAGAAAACAAATACAGGTAGGGGTCAGTACAAGGCATAAGTACTGAGTAGGTACCATCGGCCAACTCAAAATAGAAAATAGTATATATCAAATAATAATATAAAATCAACTACATACTCAACAAGTGATAACAACAATTACCATAACCCTGGGTCACAAACCCAAGCACATCTATGAGGACTCAAGTCTCCACACCATACTCATTCGGGGAAACAGGTTCTTTAGATTGAGTATATTAACATATTTCAAGATTCATTCTCTTTACTATCCTGGTGTCGGAACGTGACACTCCGATCCACTACTATCCTGGTGTCGGAACGTGACACTCCGATCCACTACTATCCTGGTGTCGGAACGTGACACTTTGATCCATCTACTATCCTGGTGTCAGAATGTGACACTTCGACCTATCTATTATCCTGGTTCGGAACGTGACACTCCGATCCATCTACTATCCTGGTGTCGGAACGTGACACTCCGATCCATCTACTATCCTGGTGTCGGAACGTGACACCCGATCCTCTAATACTATCCTGGTGTCGGAACGTGACACCCGATCCTCTAATCTCATTACTTTAGTTCATCAAACCTTCTTTTATATCAAGGCATCATTATTAACAAAGTAATTTAAGATTTAAGATTCACCGCCTCATCTTCCCAACCCATTACAATTACATCATCACATCATGCAAGCACACAATTAAGCATATAGAAGACTTTACAATACTACCCAATACATATCATTCGCTATTAAGAGTTTACTATGAAGTAGCATAAACCATAACCTACCTCCACTAAAGAATCGATCAAACAAGCTATCTTCCAAAACCTTTGCTTTCCTCTGCGTTCTTCTCTTTCTCTCGTTCGTTTCTCCCTTCTCTCTCAGTTCTTTCTGTTTTTATTATTCAAACCCTCTTTCTTTTACCCTAATTGTCATATAATTAAGTATAAAAGATGATAAAAGTAACCCACTATTTATTTCAAGGTCATCTCCTTTAACCCCCAAGTAATTAAATTATTAACATTAACCCACTAACTTTATAATTATAGCAGGAATAGTCCAAAACGCCCCTTAGAACTTTTAACAGAAATCCGACCCAGCCAGGGTTACGCAGCCTGTGATGGTCCGTCATGACTGTGACGGTCCGTCCTGCAGGTCCGTCACAAAGTTCAGAGAGTTAATTCTGTGGAAAGATTTGTGACGATCCGTCGTGCCAATGACGGTCCATCCTGCCATTCCGTCACGAAGTTCAGAGAGTCGATCTCAGTACCCAAATTTCAGAATTCTAAGTGTTTTGGAACGTGACCCCCTCGACGGTCCTTCATGCCCATGACGGTCTGTCGTGGGATCCGTCGACCCAGACAGTGATTTCCAGAAATAAACTCTGCTGCTCAAAACGACTAAACAGGTCGTTACAATAATCCTACTAGATACAGTAGAATAGCAAAAATTGGCAGTAAAGTGTTTGATTTTATGTTGATACATTACTATGCGATAGTTATTAAGTATCAAATACATGTAGTGTTGTGTGAATGTATCATTGACAAAAATAGAGAAAGTATTTAGCAGTAATTCATATGAATTTCTCATGATCATTAATGTGTATCAGATACGTGTGATACACATTAGTCATTAATATATCAAATACATGTAATATTAATTTGAATGTATGAATTATAAAAAAAAAAGTTACATGATTTATCTATCTCAGTATATTTGTGAATTAGCTTATTTGTGAGTAATCCATGAGACATTTTTAATTCATAAGTTAAATAGCAAATCTATACATGAGATAATGTTTATATTTAACATTTGATATATAATACTCTTTTCTTATATGCTTAAAAAGAAAAATATGTAAAATTAAGTAACAAATTCATAGATCACGCAATCAAGTTGTTGTCCATGCTAATCAATCTCTCACAAAGCGTAACACTTTGAAGCAACTCAAATTTTAAATTTGTTCTCCAAAATCGTCCAAAAAATTTCAGCTTTAATTCAAATTGTCAAAAATTTGAGTATACAACATGAACATCACAATTTTATTGAGATATTCAGATATCTAAAATAAAGTGTATCTATTGGTTGTCAATATAAAATTTTGACTTCTTCTGAAAGTAGTAGAAAAATACATCAATGTGTTGTGCAATGAATCATAAAAATTGAAATATATAAGTAAAAAAAGATAAATATTATAATTTGATACATAATGAAGTAGTCACGGGTATGTATCATATACCAACTATTCAATATGATACACAGTGCTCCAGTTTATACTGGGCTGTAGACTAGAATGGAATTACCAGACCAGAATGAATCGATATTGGATCAAAATGAATTGATAGGGTTGTTGACTGGTACCAAAATAAATCAAATTGAAATTATCGGGATGAAAATTCTATTTTGTCACTTCCCATTATATATCGGGATAGAATAAGAACGAACCAAAATATATCGAAATGAAACGTACTAGGATAAGCGGGATGACACATATATCTATTTCAAAAAATAATAATTTTATTGAGTTATTTTCAATAATGAAAATATGAATATTTCTTTTCTTTTTCTAAATTTAGTAGTTTATAAAGTATTTATGTTTTAAATTTATAGTTTTTATTTGTAGTTTTTTCTTTAAGTTTTTAAAGATATTTTATTAAAAAAATTACTTATATGTTTAAGTTAAGTTTGATAACATTATTTTTTAAGGTTGTTGAGTTTATGTTATAAATTTTCAAGATATTAATCTTTTGAAGTTTATAAGTTGTAACTTGTAATTTAAATAACTTACATTTGTAGTTTGTTAAATTTATAAATTTTAAAATTTTTAGGTTTATATTATCTGAATTGATGAATTAAGTTTGTAATTTTAAAAATTAAATAAACAAAAAATAAATGCTAATAAAAGTATAGAACAATGACAAAATTAAAAAAAAAAATCCAATTTCACGAAGTGGATCAAACCGAAATCGAGATGAACCAGGATGAATCGATACCGGTACACTAGTATCAAATCATGATACCATCCCGTTTCGAGTATCGATACAATGTACTCTATTATGTCCCAAATACTATCAGAGCGGAACGATAACCGTAAGGGATCAAAATTGTACCGGTACAACTCGATCTAGTGCCCAGCCTTAACTCCAATTATAGAACATTATTGTTTGTGTATCAAGATTATTATTGGATAATATATACATATACACAATTTTCTAAGTTGGACAAGAGTAAACAAACATAAAAAAATGCAGATACATAACACACAACTGATTTGGTACTGTCTATATATCCTTTTAAATTTGAATAAAATTGAGAATACATTATAGAACTTGATATATTTAAATATTTAATTATGTAGTGTATCTAGTGATGACCAATCAATTTATTCTGATTTTCTGAAAAAATCAGTGTCCTTGTCATTTATACTATTTTATGTATTAACCTTGTACATTTAGATCATGATACATAGAAACACAATAATATCAATTTATCAATAATGCATTAGAATTCTGAAACAACTTATAAAGACAATATTAAACATCAAAATTCAGTAGATATATAGAAAGTGTGTGCCTTGAACAGTGTGGATCGAGAAATTGTAAATGCAACTTTTCTATTCTTTTTTAGGTTTTTTTTCACCTTCCCTTAGAAGATGAAATTTCATCCTTTTTCGACTCCGAATTTTTAATATTCCAATTCGTCACTTTTTAATGAATCATGCAACCTTTTGATTTCGGTTTTAGCCCAATAATCATCATAGTCATAAAACGCGATCAATGTTAGATGAGTTTAATTGAATAATCCTAATACTAAAAGAAAGAGCATTATCTATATGTATTAATAAAAAAAAAAACAAGATAGAATTTTATGATGGAGAAGACAAAACAACCTTATATAGGAAGTTGAGTTTGATTGACTGAAGAGAGAAGTATTTTGAAATTCGAATTCAATTGAAAAAAAATAACTGATGAGATTATGATAGTGAAAATAAAGAGTGAAAATTGGAATGCAAAACGTGGGTACGAGAGTTGAGGAGTTATATATCCGAATGACTGGGTTTGAGGGGAAAAAAGGATTTTTAAATATTTTAGAATGGTAGTAAAAACATGATAAATAAAAATATGTATATTTGTAATTTTTCTTTCTTCATGAGCATTTTCTTATGGTGTAAATCAAAAACCATATTGTTAACAACTAAAAATCGATAAATTATTGGAATCATGATGGTGATCATAATAACGATAAGGACCAGGTCGCAACAACTGATCCTAACGTCAAATAGAGAGCTCACGTCGTCATAGCAAATTATATTTTCGTTCCAGTGTATAAATTTTCCTGTATATAGCTTAATATTTTTTTTCTGAGATACTTCTAGAATTTGTATAGGTGTACAAAGTTAGTAGTAAGTTTTTTAGCTCTTTAGATTATTTTACAGCTTTGCCATTTTGTATTAGCATAAATAGTTGCTTTTTTTTTTATAAAAAAAAATCACTCAGAAAATTCCCACATTTTGCCTTCACTGCCCTTTCATTTTCTATATAGTATCAGAGCACCATTGAAGATCTCTCACCTTCCATTTCTTCAATGATGAATCCTTCTTCAACTGAGTCAAGTTCTTCCTCTGTTGAGGAACTCTGGAATGATCTCGAAATCAGGTTTGGGCAATCAAATGGAGCTCAACTCTTTCACCTGCAAAAAGCGATAAGTGATTTCTCTCAAGGATCACTTAACATTGTAGCTTACTATACCAAAATCAAAGGGTTATGGGATGAACTTGATACCTTGAACACAAAGGAAATTTGTTCATGTGCTTGTGATTGTGGAGGAAAGTAGAAAATGGTGAAGGCACAATAAGATGAAAGATTCATTCTGTTTCTTATGAGATTGAGTGAGGCCTATGATGCAGTAAGAAGCAACATCTTGATGATTTCTCCCTTACCCTCTGTTAGTCTTGCTTACCTCTTCTCATTCAAGATGAGAAACAAAGAGAGATATATGTTTCTTCTTACCCTGCAGGAAACCATTCATCTTATTTGGTGGCTGATTGGAATGCACCACCTCAATATCCTGTACATGGGAACAAGTCTCACACCTGAATACAAAAGCGAAAAGTGTAATTCATCTTTGATTTTTTTCCATTGCAGGAAAGTGGGACATTCGATTGACCAATTCTATAGAATCACTGGTTTTTCCAATGATTTTAAGTTCGCAAAGAGCAAGAGAGATCCAAATACAATCAGCAACAATATTATGATACCATCTGATTTACCTTGCCAGCTCTTTTCCTAATTTTGCAGGCATTGCTGGAAATCAGTTGACTCAGGAATAGGTTCATTGGATGGTTTAATAATTGAATCAGGCTAAGGTCACTCAACCAGATGCTAACCCTATTGACCAAAATGCAATGACTGCTTGTGCTAGTAACAATTCTGTCTCATGTTTACTCTCCTTCAATTCTAAACCTTGGATATTAGATTCGGGTGCATCCCAAAACATGTTTTACGATTCAAACATGTTTTATGCTCTTAAATCTCTCCCTTAACCCATCAATGTTACATTACCTAATTCCTCTAATGTGAGAGACACTTTTTTAGGAATTATTGGTCTTTTTCCTGATCTTTTATTCATGATGTCTTCATTTAATTTTAAATCTTTTATCTGTTTATAAGATGTATAATCAACTTGTTTCATCAGTTTCTCATCCACTAAATGTGTTTTGCAGGCCCCTTCAATGAAGAGGCCTCTGGTTCATGGTGAGGACAAGAATGGTCTCTATCAATTGTTTTCTTTAAGAATCAAGTCTCAAATTCATTCCAACAAAGCTGAAGTTTCCTTTTCTAGTCATAGTTTTCCGTCTTGTAATTGTTTATCTAGTAAAAATAGTTCTGTTTTTCATTTATGGCATGTAAGGTTAGGACATTTCCTTTTTCATCAATGAAAAAGTTGTTTAGTTTTTCTAAATTTGACTCTAATTATACATGTGATGTTTGTCCTCTTGCAAGACAAATCAAATTACCTTTTTCTATAAGTGTCATCAAAACTAAGACTATATTCGAAATAATCCATATTGACACACGGGGACTCTATAAAAATGCAACTTACAATGGTTTTTAGTATTTTCTTACCATTGTAAATAATTATAGTAGAGCTACTTGGACCTATCTTTTGAGTACAAAAATTAATGCCTTCCCAATGTTGAAACAATTTATTGTCATGGTCCAAAGACAATTTAACAACAAAGTTAAGTCCATCAGATCTGATAATGCTATAGAATTATGGAAGGGAACCATTGCTTCTAAATTTCTTCTTTTGCAATGCAATTTACATCAAACATCTTGCATTTCCACTCCACAACAAAATATAATTGTGGAAAGAAAACATAGACGCGTTTTAGAGACCTCTAAAGCATTATTATTTCAATCTAATGTTCCTATTTCCTATTGGGTAAATGTCTACTCACTACAACTTTCTTAATTAACAGGTTTCCCTCTAGAGTTCTCAATGGTAAAACACCTCATGAGGTCTTGTTTGGTTCTCCTCTTAAGTACCAGTTCCTTAAAGCTTTTGGGTGTCTTTGTTATGTTTCTACTTTAGCTCAAAATCGATCAAATTTTTTACGTAGAGTTGTTCCTTGTGTTTTATTGGGGTATCCCCCTGGACAAAAGGGATACAAACTCTTATCTTTGGATTCTAAAAAGATACTTGTGTCAAGATATGTCCATTTTCGTAAATCTGTTTTTCCTTTCAAATCCACTTCTTCTTGCACTCTTATATTTTCCTCATCACCCTCTCTTCCATTATATGAATCTCCTTGTAGTAATCCTTTTCCACCTAAGAATCATATCACAACCATCCCTCAAACCAATCTTGATGTTGTGGATTTTCCTGTCTCATCCATGGATGGACCTGGTTTATCAACCAGTCTCATTCAACATGTTCCTCTTTCTGTTCCAGTATATTCACCTTAAAGATCTTCCAGCACGCACAAGCACCCAACTTACTTGCATGATTATTACTTGTAACGACCTGTTTAGTCGTTTTGAGCAGCAGAGTTTATTTTTGGAAATCACTGTCTGGGTTAACGGATCCCACGACGGACCGTCGAGGGTGTCTCATTCCAAAACACTTAGAATTCTGAAATTTGGGTACTGAAATCGACTCTCTGAACTTAGTGACGAAATGGCAGGACGGACCGTCGCAGGCACGATGGACCGTCACAAATCTTTCCACAGAATTAACTCTCTGAACTTTGTGATGGACATGCAGGACGTACCGTCACAGCCATGACAGACCGTCACAGGTTGCATAACCCTGACTGGGTCGGATTTCTATTAAAAGTTTTAAGGGGTGTTTTGGACTATTCATGCTTATAATTATAAAGTTAGTGGATTAATGTTAATAATTCAATTACTTGGGGGTTAAAGGAGATAACCTTGAAATAATTAGTGGGTTATTTTTATCATCTTTTACACTTAATTATATGACAATTAGGGTAAAAGAAAAAGGGGTTTGTATAAGAAAATAGAAAGAGCAAGAACAGAGAAAGGGAGAAACGAATGAGAAAAGGGAGAACGAAGAGGGAAACAAAGCTTTGGGGAATTAGCTCGTTTGATCGCAATTCTTCGGTGGAGGTAGGTTATGGTTTATGTTATTCGTAGTAAACTCTTAATAGCGAATGATATGTGTTGGGTAGTATTATAAAGTCTTCTATATGCTTAATTGTGTGCTTACATGATGTGATTATATAATTGTGATGAATTAGCATGATGAGGCTATTGAATCTTGAATCCTAAATTTACTTTGTTAATGATGATGCCTTGGTATAAAAGAAGGCTTGATGAACTAAAATAATGAGATTGATGATGCCTTGGTATAAAAGAAGGCTTGATGAACTAAAGTAATGAGATTAGAGGATCGAGTGTCACGTTCCGGCACCAGGATAGTATATGGATCGGAGTGTCACGTTCTGACACCAGGATAGTATATGGATCAGGTGTCACGTTCCGGCACCAGGATAGTATATGGATCAGAGTGTCACGTCCCGACACCAGGATAGTATATGGATCGAGTGTCACGTTCCGACACCAGGATAGTATATGGATCGGAGTGTCACGTTCCGACACCAGGATACTAGTAGTGGAGCGGAGTGTCACGTACCGACACAAGAGGAATAAAGATAATGAATCTTGAACTATGATAATATACTAAATTGTAAAGAACTAATTCCCAAATAAGTATGATGGGAGGCTTGAGTCCTCATTGATGTGCTTGGTGTTGTGACCAAGGGTTATGGTAATTGTTAATGTCGCCTATTAAGAATATTAGTTGATTTTTTTTATGTATTATCTGATATATATTGTTTCTATTTTGAGTTGGCCGATGATACCTACTCAATACTTGTGCCTTGTACTGACCCCTACTTGTATTTGTTTTCTTTGTTAATTGTGGAGTGCAGCAAACGTGCCATCGTCTTCAACTCAACCGCAACTCTAGCCAGTCTTCGTCAAGCCAGATTTCAGGGTGAGCTATTGCTTCTAGCTTGGACTGGATCTTCCTCTTTATGTCTTGATGCCTTGAACTTCTGGCATGGACTAGTTTTTTATTTATTTTAGCTTCTTAGATACTTTTAGATTTAGTAATTTGAGGATAGATGTTCTTGTGGTGATGACTTCCAGATTTTGGGGATAATGATTTATAAATTTTAGAAGTTATTTAATTGATTTCGTTAATGAGTTTTAAGTCTTTCGCATTGTATTTTTGTTAATTATGGTTGAAATGTGGGGTTTAGATTGGTTGGTTCGCTCACATAGTAGGATAAGTGTGGGTGCCACTCGCGACTCGTTTTGGGGTCGTGACAAACTTGGTATCAGAGCATTAGGTTCGTTGTCTCATCACACAAGAACGAGTCTAGTAGAGTCTTAAGGACGGTAGGGGGACGCCTTTACTTTTATTTGAGAGGCTATAAGACTTCAGAAAATTCCATTCTTTCCTTTCTTTCTTTCGTGCTATTACTTTGGATCCAATTGGTATCTAGGTGATACAAATTGGTATCTGACCATCTTCACTCTATTTCGCAGATGGTTAGAACTAGAGCACCGACTGTGCCAACACCAACACCGCAAGACAAGATGGCAACTGAGGCCAACCACTGGGCCTGTGCTCGAGAAGGATTAGTGGCAAGAGGCCGTGGTAGAGGTCCCGCAGGAGGACGTCCTCTAGAGGAAGAGGACAAGCACCTGGCCCATCTAGTACTAGGGCGGTGACTCCTCCACCGACTAAGGAAGTAGTAAGAGAGGGTGAGGAAGGGAAAAGTGAGAAGTGCGGAATGAGGAACTACCACCCCAACCTACCCCCAGAGATGAGTAATTCATTATCAAGTACTGCCTATCTTAGCGGGTATCTGATCAAGGCCAGACACCTCCAGTGTTTTTCTGCACCAGCACCTCAGGTTCCGGAAGTATGACAGTTCGCTGCTGAGGCTCTCTGCATGGATGCCTCATTGGAAATAGGCACGTTTCCTCCTTTGACTACAAGGGCCTATAATGACAAGTGATCAGCATGAACTTTAAGTAAGTTCTTGAAATTGAAACCTCAGTCTTCAAGGGTGCTGAATCTGAGGATGCTTATGATGTTTTTTTAGTTGATTGTCATGAGTTACTACATAAAATGGGATAGTGGAACGATTTGGTGTTGAGTTTGTAACCTATCAGTTTCAGGAATGCCAAAATGTGGTGGCGGTCATATGTTGAGTGTCAACCCGCACGGCACCACCCTATGACTTGGGCGTCATTCTCTAGCTTATTTATGGAGAAGTATATCCCCCGGACCTTGAGGGATGGAGGAGAGATGAGTTCTTGAGCCTAGATCAAGGCAGGATGTCGGTTACTGCGTATGAGGCTAAGTTCCGGGCATTATCCAGGTATGCCACCCAGCTTTGTTTTAGTCCACAAGAGCGGATTCGCCATTTTGTGAAGGGATTGAGGTCAGAATTGCGGATTTCAGCCTTACAGGTAGCGGCTACAGCAAAATCCTTTCAGGAAGTGGTAGACTTCGTGATAGAGGTGGAGGGAGTAAAGCCAGATGACTTTACCATGGCATCGACATCTAAAAGGTTTCGTAAGGGAGGTGAGTTTAATGGTTCTTACTCCAAGGGGCAGGGTTTCGGAGGTTATCCAGCCCGACCTATTCAGTCTTCACTGCAGAATGTAGTTGGGGGTCCACCGCAGACCAGTCAACATTTCTCTGAGTTTGGAGGTTATCCCCAGACTTTGTCATTCTCACAGAGACCTATGCTTGAATCCAGAGAGTGTTATGGATATGGGGAGACTGGACACATTAAGAGATATCGTCCAAAACAGAGTTACAGACCCCCAATGTCAGAGGTAGAGGTGGTCATAGGAAGAGGCCCGCATTCTGGAGGACGTGGTGGCCGAGTAATGGTGGTCACCAAAAGGGCCGGGGGACGGGCAAAACCGGAGCCACTACAGCACAACATGGTAGGGGGCAACAGGCAGACAGGTGATAGGGCTCATTGTTATGCTTTCCCCTGGCGGTTTGAAGTAGAGACATCTGATGTTGTTATCATAGGTAATCTTTTGGTTTGTGATTGCATGGCTTCTGTATTATTTGATCCTGGCTCCACATTTTCATATGTATCTTCCTCATTTGCTACTGGTCTTAATTTACATTGTGAATTTCTTGACATGCCTATTCGTGTTTCTACTCCAGTGGGTGAGTCTGTGATAGTTGAAAAGGTATATAGGTCTTGTCTGGTGACTTTCGTGGGGAGCAATACTCATGTAGACTTGGTTATTTTAGAGATGGTTGATTTCGATGTAATTCTGGGTATGACTTGGCTTTCTCAAAATTTTTCAATCTTAGATTGTAATGCTAAAAACTGTAACATTGGCCAAGCCTGGGACAGATCCGTTAGTGTGGGAGGGTGACTACACTTCCACTCCAGTTCGTATCATCTCCTTTCTTCGTGCTAAGAATGGTTAGTAAAGGGTGTTTGGCTTTCTTGGCACTCCTCAGGGATGATACTACCCAAGTACCTTCAATCGAGTCGGTTTCGGTAGTCCGTGAGTTTCTGGATGTGTTCCCTGCAGACCTTCCTGGTATGCCACCGGATAGGGATATAGACTTTTGCATTGATCTGGAGCCGGGTACTCGCCCCATTTCCATACCCCCTTATAGGATGGCTCCAGCAGAGTTAAGGGAGTTAAAGGCCCAACTTCAAGAGTTGTTAAGTAAGGGCTTCATTAGACCAAGTGCATCCCCTTGGGGTACTCCAGTGTTATTTGTGAAGAAGAAGGATGGGATCTTTCGGATGTGCATAGACTATCGCCAGTTTAACAAGGTAACTATTAAGAACAAGTACCCATCCTCTTTATATAGGCTTGAGTTAGGGCTTTAGGATATTTTGGTCGGAGCAATTTTTGACCCCTGAGCCTGAAGAATATGAGTTGGGCTCATCTTATCAACTTGATGGACTGGCCCAAGTGATTTGGGCTTCATTTAAGTCATACAATTTTGACTTAGTCTCTTATACTTGTGGACGTTTTCCAAGCGCATGACTTGATTCTTATCCATCATGCCTTCAACCCTATTAGTTAGCTTAACAATTCCAGCATATTAATCTTGAATATACTTGGTCAATACTTCAATAGCTCTTGTCAAGCTCGCAAGTTGTTCTTCTACGGATGAAGTGCTAGTCACCATCGCGTGCATTACCATAGTATGTGATGGAGAATGGTGTTGATTTTCCCAACTTTGTGATGCAAACATGTTATGTGGGGTAGATCCAGTGCTCAAGACATCATCGTCGACAAAAGCAGAAGGCTTTTCGTATGTAGATAAGCTCAGTTGGACAAGAACCCTCTCGACCATTTAGACAATGTATTCTTTTACAGCTTTCACATGAGGCTTCACACATTTTGGGGACCAACTAAAAGTAGCAGCAGATTTGGATACTCGTGAGGCTTGTTGTCCCAACAACTTGGCTTAGTTCCTTGTGATAGGTCCTATGTTTTCCGCTGTAACATCAAGGATGTTTTTCACATCATTGTAGAATTTGGATCCATCAGTTTTTGCAGAAACAAATGCGTATCCAGACGTAGATGCAGACTTTGATACATATGCAAATTTTGATGTAGATGCAGATCTAGATGTCGATGTAGACGCAAATTTGGATGCAAATACAGATTCAGATGTAGATCCAGATTTGGATGCAGATGCATATTTCGCGTTGATCTTCTCAGAAAGCGATCTCAATGTTCTTGAATTTGTATTTGAAAGAGAAAATATGAGAGGTCAGATTATCCCACTAGGCGTAGCCAATTTTGTATGCGTCTAAAGTTTTCGTCCAAAAAAAAACAACAAACAGGAAAGAAAAATAGCAAGCAAACAATGATATTTGTATTTAAATTAATGCGTTGGTTACAATCTTTATGAAATCTTTAATAAAAGATGTAATCCTCTGATTTTTCTCTTAACGAATGTTCTTGATTTGACGAATACTTGCGGCTCAACACTTGTAGCGAAGAATTCTTTTTATGCGGAAGACTTGCAGATCACCACTGAAGAGCAACTATGTATTTTTGTATGTATGTATTTTTTTGTGTGTCTTTTGGTAAAAATAAGACCTCTTTATATAGGCTTGAGTTAGGGCTTTAGGGGTATTTTGGTCCGAGCAATTTTTGACCCCTGAGCCTGAAGAACATGAGTTGGGATCATCTTGTCAACTTAATGGACCGGCCCAAGTGATTTGGACTTGATTTAAGTCATACAATTTTGATTTAGATATTAATCTGACTTTATCAACCAGTAATTTGACTTGGTCAACGTATGGTGATTTAATATTTAAACCAAATTTAATTTGGACTTATCAATAAAAACTTCATTGTCTAGAGACATACATGAGATGGACCAGGTGCATCCAAGTCTATCGGAAATTTTATGTATACCTCTTCATTGAGGTCTCCATGAAGAAACACATTATTCACGTCGAGTTGATAAAAAGGTCTTAACTTCTTAGCAACAATGGCTAAAATGCAACAAATTGTTGTCATTTTTATAACATGTGAATATGTCTCAGTAAAATCAACCCCAGCTCTTTAAATATCACAACATACTACAAGTCAATCTTTAAGTCTTTCAATGCTTCCATCAAACCTATGTTTTACCTTATAAACCCATTTGCATGGTAAAGCTCGCTTACCTTGGGCACACAATAATGTCTCAAGTTTTGTTGGCAATTAAAGTCTTTGATCTCATCATCCCTAATTGTGTGACAAATTAAGTCAAATAGCTTGTGCATAGCTATTAGGTTCAATAAATGGGAGAGAAGAATGTGATCACATGTTGGTTAGCAAAGACAAGGCTGCGAAAGGAAAATGGGTGGCTGGATGGTAGTAGAAAAATAAGAAGAGGTGAGATTAGTAAGGAAAACATTGTTTGCAGTATGTAACGACCTATTTAGTCGTTTGAGCAGCAGAGTTTAGGGAGTTAAGGCCCAACTTCAAGAGTTGTTAAGTAAGGGCTTCATTAGACCAGTGCATCCCCTTGGGGTGCTCCGGTGTTTATTTGTGAAGAAGAAGGATGGGAGCTTTCGGATGTGCATAGACTAACCGGCAGTTGAACAAGGTAATTATTAAGACAAGTACCCCATTCCTCGCATTGATGACTTGTTCGATCAGTTACAAGGTGCTTGTGTCTTCTCTAAAATTGACTTGAGATCCGGTTAATCATCAATTGAAATACGGCAACGGATGTGCCAAAGACTGCTTTTCGAACCAGGTATGGGCATTACGAATTCATAGTAATGTCTTTTGGTCTTACGAATGCCCACGCCCCTGCTTTTATGAGCTTGATGAACGGGATTTTTAACGCCATATCTGGATCTCTTTGTCATCGTATTTATTGATGATATACTGATATACTCCAAGAGTAAGAAGGAACATGAGGAGCATTTGAATGGTATTGGAGTTTTTGAGGAAGAAAAAGCTTATGCCAATTCTCCAAGTGTGAGTTTTGGCTAGATTCAGTGTCCTTCTTGGGCACGTGGTTTCTAAGGATGGAGTGATGGTGGATCCTTCTAAGATTGAAACAGTGAGGAATTGGGTAAGACCTACTAATGTGTCAGAAATAAGGAGATTTGTTGGTTTAGCCAGCTACTACCGTCGATTTGTCCAGCTACTACTCCCAATTGACGAACTTGACTAAGCAGAATATTCCATTTGTATGGTCGGATGAATGTGAGGAAAGCTTTCAGAAACTCAAGACCTTGCTGACTACGGCACCTATCCTTACCTTGCCAGTAGAGGGTAAGAATTTCATTGTTTATTGTGATGCATCCTATTCTGGTTTGGGTGCAGTGCTAATGCAAGAGAGGAATGTAATCGCTTATGCTTCAAGGCAACTAAAGGTGCACGAATGTAACTATCCGACCCATGATTTGGAATTGGCTGTAGTTGTGTTGCATTAAAGCAATGGATACACTATCTATATGGGGTTAAGTGTGAAGTGTATAGGGATCATCGTAGCCTACAGTATGTCTTTACTCAGAGGGATTTGAATTTGAGACAGAGAAAATGGGTGGAACTACTGAAGGAATATGATGTTACTATCTTGTATCACCCAGGAAAGGCTAATGTTGTGGCAGACACCTTAAGTAGAAAAGCAGGGAGCATGGGAAGCCTAGCTCACTTACAAGTTTCTTAGACGCCCATTGGCTAGAGAAATCCAAAACTTGGCTAATGACTTTATGAGGCTAGAAGTAAATGAAAAGGGACGATTTTTGGCCTGTGTGGAGGCAAGATCTTCTTTTCTTGACAAGATCAAGGGAAAACAGTTTGATGATGAGAAACTAAGCTGAATTCGGGATATGGTGTTGCGATGAGAGGCCAAAGAGGCAATAATTGATGAGGAAGGTGTTTTGAGGATTAAGGGAAGGGTATGTGTGCCCCGTGTTGATGATTTAAGCCACACTATCCTCACAGAGGCTCATAGTTCCGGATATTCTATACATCCTGGTGCAACCAAGATGTACCGTGACCTAAAGCAACACTTTTGGTGGAGTAGAATGAAGCGCGACATTGTTGATTTTGTTTCCAAATGCCCAAACTGTCAGCAAGTAAAGTATGAACACCAGAGGCCCGGAGGAACACTTCAGAGAATGCCCACATATGAATGGAAGTGGGAGAGAATTGCAATGGACTTCGTGGTTGGTCTTCCAAAGACATTGGGTAATTGTGGAAAGATTAACTAAGTCTGCTCATTTCATTCCGGTCAAGGTGACCTACAATGCAGAGAAGTTAGCCAAACTCTATATCTCATAAATTGTTCGATTGCATGGAGTTCCACTCTCCATCATATCAGATAGAGGTACGCAGTTTACTTCTAAGTTTTGGAGAACATTGCATGCGGAATTAGGTACTAGGTTGGACCTTAGTACTGCATTTCACCCTCAGACCGATGGTCAGTCTGAGCGAACGATTCAGGTATTGCAGGATATGCTTCGTGCATGTGTGATAGAATTTAGTGGTCATTGGGATAACTTCTTACCCTTAGCGGAGTTTTCATACAATAATAGCTATCACTCAAGTATTGATATGGCTCCATTCGAAGCATTGTACGGGAGGATATGTAGGTCTCCCATTGGTTGGTTTTATGCATTTGAGGTTAGACCTTGGGGTACTGATCTTTTGAGGGATTCATTAGAGAAGGTGAAATCTATTCAAGAAAAGCTCTTAGTGGCTCAAAGTAGGCAAAAGGAATATGCAGATCAAAAGGTTAGAGACTTGGAGTTCATGGAGGGCGAACAAGTCTTGCTGAAGGTTTCACCCATGAAAGGGGTGATGCGGTTTGGTAAAAGAGGTAAGCTAAGCCCAAGGTATATTGGACCATTTGAAGTACTTAAGCGAGTAGGGGAGGTGTCTTATGAATTAGCCTTTCCTCCAAGATGTTAGGAGTGCATCCGGTATTCATGTGTCTATGTTGTTTGAAAAGATACCATGGGGATGGAAAACTACATTATTTGTTGGGATTCGGTTCTGCTTGATGAGAATTGTCTATGAGGAGGAGCTGTTGCCATTCTAGATATAGAAATTCGCAAGTTGATATCAAGGGAGATTGCATCCATCAAAGTTCAATGGAAGAATCGACCAGTCGAAGAGTCCACTTGGGAGAAAGGGGCTGATATGCAAGAAAGATACCTACACCTGTTTACATATTCAGGTACTCATTTTCGCCCTTGTTTTTATTCTTGTGATCGTTCGAGGACAAACGATGGGTAAATTGGTATCTATTGTAACGACCTGTTTAATCGTTTTGAGCAGCAGAGTTTATTTTTGGAAATCATTGTCTGGGTCGACGGATCCCACGATGGAACGTCATGGGCACGACGGACCGTCGAGGGTGTCTCGTTCCAAAACACTTAGAATTTTGAAATTTGGGTACTGAAATCGACTCTCTGAACTTCATGACGAAATGGCAGGATGGACTGTCGCAGGCACAACGGACCGTCACAAATCTTTCCACAGTATTAACTCTCTAAACTTTGTGACGGACCTGCAGGACGGACCGTCACAGCCATGACGGACCATCACAGGTTGCTTAACCCTGACTGGGTCGGATTTCTATTAAAATGTTTTAAGGGGCGTTTTGGACTATTCATGCTTTTAATTATAAAGTTAGTGGATTAATGTTAATAATTCAATTACTTGGGGGTTAAAGGAGATAACCTTGAAATAATTAGTGGGTTATTTTTATCATATTTTACACTTAATTATATGACAATTAGGGTAAAAGAAAAAGGGGTTTGAATAAGAAAAATAGAAAGAGCAAGAACAGAGAAAGGGAGAAACGAACGAGAAAAGGGAGAACGAAGAGGGAAACAAAGCTTTGGGGAATTAGCTTGTTTGATCGCAATTCTTCGGTGGAGGTAGGTTATGGTTTATGCTATTCGTAGTAAACTCTTAATAGCGAATGATATGTGTTGGGTAGTATTATAAAGTCTTCTATATGCTTAATTGTGTGCTTACATGATGTGATTTATAATTGTGATGAATTAGCATGATGAGGCTATATGAATCTGAATCCTAAATTTACTTTGTTAATGATGATGCCTTGGTATAAAAGAAGGCTTGATGAACTAAAGTAATGAGATTGATGATGCCTTGGTATAAAAGAAGGCTTGATGAACTAAAGTAATAAGATTAGAGGATCGGGTGTCACGTTCCGGCACCAGGATAGTATATGGTTCGGAGTGTCACGTTCCGACACCAGGATAGTATATGGATCGGGTGTCACGTTCCGGCACCAGGATAGTATATAGATCGGAGTGTCACGTTCCGACACCAGGATAGTATATGGATCGAGTGTCACGTTCCAACACCAGGATAGTATATGGATCGGAGTGTCACGTTTGGACACCAGGATAGTAGTAGTGGAGTGGAGTGTCACGTACCGACACAAGAGGAATAAAGATAATGAATCTTGAATTATGATAATATACTAAATTTTAAAGAACTAATTCCCAAATGAGTATGATTGGGGAGGCTTGAGTCCTCATTGATGTGCTTGGTGTTGTGACCAAGGGTTATGGTAATTGTTAATGTCGCCTGTTAAGAATATTAGTTGATTTTATGTTATTATCTGATATATACTGTTTTCTATTTTGAGTTGGCCGATGATACCTACTCAGTACTTGTGCCTTGTACTGACCCCTACTTGTATTTGTTTTCTTTGTTAATTGTGGAGTGCAGCAAACGTGCCATCGTCTTCAACTCAACCGCAACTCTAGCCAGTCTTCATCAAGCCAGATTTCAGGGTGAACTATTGCTTCTAGCTTGGACTGGATCTTCCTCTTCATGTCTTGATGCCTTGAACTTCCGGCATGGACTAGCTTTTTATTTATTTTAGCTTCTTAGATACTTTTAGATTTAGTAATTTGAGGATAGATGTTCTTGTGGTGATGACTTCCAGATTTTGGGGATAATGATTTATAAATTTTAGAAGTTATTTAATTGATTTCGTTAATGAGTTTTAAGTCTTCCGCATTGTATTTTGTTAATTATGGTTGAAATGTTGGGGTTTAGATTGGTTGGTTCGCTCACATAGTAGGATAAGTGTGGTGCCACTCGCGACTCGTTTTGGGTCGTGACAAACTTAGCCTTTCCTGGATGATACAAGATAGTAACATCATAGTCCTTCAGTAGTTCCATCCATCTTCTCTGTCTCAAATTCAAATCCCTCTGAGTAAAGACATACTGTAGGCTACGATGATCCGTATAGACTTCACACTTAACCCCATATAGATAGTGTCTCCATTGCTTTAATGCAAACACAACTGCAGCCAATTCCAAATCATGTGTCGGATAGTTACATTCGTGCACCTTTAGTTGCCTTGAAGCATAAGAGATTACATTCCTCTCTTGCATTAGCACTGCACCCAAACAAGAATAGGATGCATCACAATAAACAATGAAGTTCTTACCCTCTACTGGCAAGGTAAGGATAGGTGCAGTAGTCAGCAAGGTCTTGAGTTTCTGAAAGCTTTCCTCACATTCATCCGACCATACAAATGGAACATTCTGCTTAGTCAAGTTCGTCAATTGGGAAGCAATAGAAGAGAATCCCTTGACAAATCGACGGTAGTAGCTGGCTAAACCAACAAAGCTCCTTATTTTTGACACATTAGTTGGTCTTACCCAACTTCTCACTGTTTCAATCTTAGAAGGATCCACCATCACTCCATCCTTAGAAACCACGTGCCCCAAGAAGAACACTGAATCTAGCTAAAACTCATACTTGGAGAATTTGGCATAAAGCCTTTTCTCCCTCAATACTTCCAACACGATTCTCAAATGCTCCTCATGTTCCTTCTTACTCTTGGAGTATATCAGTATATCATCAATAAATACGATAAGAAAGAGATCCAGATATGGCTTAAAAATCCCGTTCATCAAGCCCATGAAAGCAGCAGGAGCATTCTTAAGACCAAAAGACATTACTACGAATTCGTAATGCCCATACCTGGTTCGAAAAGTAGTCTTTGGCACATCCGTTGCCCGTATTTTCAATTGATGATAACCGAATCTCAAGTCAATTTTAGAGAAGACACAAGCACCTTGTAAGTGATCGAACAAGTCATCAATGCGAGGAATGGGGTACTTGTTCTTAATAGTTACCTTGTTCAACTGCCGGTAGTCTATGCACATCCGAAAGCTCCCATCCTTCTTCTTCACAAATAACACCGGAGCACCCCAAGGGGATGCACTTGGTCTAATGAAGCCCTTACTTAACAACTCTTGAAGTTGGGCCTTTAACTCCCTAAACTCTGCTGCTCAAAATGACTAAACAGGTCGTTACATTACTGCAACAATGTTTTCCTTACTGATCTCACCTCTTCTTGTTTTTCTACTACCATCCAGCCACCCATTTTTCCTTTCGCAGCCTTGTCTTCTGCTAACCAACATGTGTTCACATTCTTCTCTCCCATTATTGAACCTAATAGCTATGCACAAGCTATTTTGAACTTAGTTTGGATGATGAGATCAAGACTTTAATTGCCAACAAAACTTGAGACATTATTGTGTTGCCCAAAGGTAAGCGAGCTTTACCATGCAAATGGGTTTATAAGGTAAAACATAGGTCTGATGGAAGCATTGAAAGACTTAAAGCTTGACTTGTAGTATGTTGTGATATTTAAAGAGCTGGGGTTGATTTTACTGAGACATATTCACATGTTATAAAAATGACAACAATTCGTTGCATTTTAGCCATTGTTGCTAAGAAGTTAAGACCTTTTTATCAACTCGACGTGAACAATGTGTTTATTCATGGAGACCTCAATGAAGAGGTATACATAAAATTTCCGATAGACTTGGATGCACCTGGTCCATATCATGTATGTCTGTAGACAGTGAAGTTTTTATTGATAAGTCCAAATTAAATTTGGATTAAATCTTAAATCACCATATGTTGACCAAGTCAAATTACTGGTTGATAAAGTCAGATTAATATCTAAATCAAAATTGTATGACTTAAATCAAGTCCAAATCACTTGGGCCGGTCCATTAAGTTGACAAGATGATCGCAACTCATGTTCTTCAGGCTCAGGGGTCAAAAATTGCTCGGACCAAAATACCCCTAAAGCCCTAACTCAAGCCTATATAAAGAGGTCTTCATTTGACCAAAAGACACACAAAAAAATACATACATAAAAAAATACATAGTTGCTCTTCAGTGGTGATCTGCAAGTCTTCCGCATAAAAAGAAGTCTTCGCTACAAGTGTTGAGCCGCAAGTATTCCGTCAAATCAAGAACATTTGTTAAGATAAAAATCAGAGGATTACATCTTTTATTAAAGATTTCATAAAGATTGTAACCTACGCATTAATTGAAATACAAATATCATTGTTTGCTTGCTATTTTTCTTTCCTGTTTGTTGTTTTTTTTGGGACGAAACTTTAGACGCATACAAATTGGCACGCCTAGTGGGATAATCTTTACCTCTCATATTTTCTCTTTCAAAATACAAATTCAAGAACATTGAGATCGCTTCTGAGAAGATCAACGCAAAATATGCATCTGCATCCAAATCTGGATCTATATCTGAATCTGTATTTGCATTCAAATCTGCTTCTACATCGACATCTAGATCTGCATCTACATCAAAATTTGCATATGTATCAAAGTCTGCATCTACGTCTGGATACGCATCTTCTTCTGCAAAAACTGATGAATCCAAATTCTACAACGATGTGAAAAACATCCTTGATGTTACTGCAGAAAACATAGGACCTATCACAAGGAACTAAGCCAAGTTGTTGGGACAACAAGACTCACGAGTATCCAAATCTACTGCTGCTTTTAGTTTGTCCCCAAAATGTGTGAAGCCTCATGTGAAAGCTTCAAAAGAATACATCGCCTAAATGGTCGAGAGGGTTCTTGTCCAACTGAGCTTATCTACATATGAAAAGCCTTCTGCTTTTGTCGACGATGATGTCTTGAGCACTGGATCTACCCCACATAACATGTTTGCATCACATATTTGGGAAAATCAACACCATTCTCCATCACATACTATGGTAATGCACGCGATGGTGACTAGCACTTCATCCGTAGAAGAACAACTTCCGAGCTTGACAAGAGCTATTGAAGTATTGACCAAGTATATTCAAGATTAATATGTGGAATTGTTAAGCTAACTAATAGGATTGAAGGCATGATGGATAAGAATCAAGTCATGCGCTTGGAAATCGTCCACAAGTATAAGAGACTAAGTCAAAATTGTATGACTTAAATCAAGTCCAAATCACTTGGGCCAGTCCATCAAGTTGACAAGATAAGCCCAACTCATGTTCTTCAGGCTCAGGGGTCAAAAATTGCTCGGACCAAAATACCCTAAAGCCCTAACTCAAGCCTATATAAAGAGGTCTTCTTTTGACCAAAAGACACAAAAAAATACATATATACAAAAATACATAGTTGCTCTTCAGTGGTGATCTGCAAGTCTTCCGCATACAAAGAAGTCTTCGCTCCAAGTGTTGAGCCGCAAGTATTCCGTCTAATCAAGAACATTCGTGATGAGAAAAATCAGATGATTACATCTTTTATTAAAGATTTCATAAAGATTGTAACCTTCGTATTAATCAAATACAAGTATCATTGTTTGCTTTCTGGTTATCAAATGATACATAGTGCGATACAGTTTTTCCTTTCCTGTTTGCTATTTTTCATGGACGAAACTTTAGACACATACAATGTCGACTTAAAATATCTCTCTATGGTTTGCGTCAAGCTTCTCGACAATGGGTTGCGAGATTGTCAGCTGTTTTACAGTTCAAAGAATTTATTCCTTCACTCAATGATTACTCTCTATTTTTAAAGCATTCAAATGGTCTTCTCACTGTCATCGCCATTTATGTGGATAATATCATTATCACAGGTGACGAAGCTGCCACTCTCACTCAATTGAAGTTGTTCCTTGATGCTGAATTTAAGGTCAAAAATTTGGGGGTTTTGCACTACTTCTTAGATCTTGAAATATTCAGGGAAACTCAAGGCCATATTATCACTCAACAAAAATTCGCTCTCGAACTACTATCAGAGTTCAATTGTGAACACTTACCTCTTGTATCTTCACCATTGGATCCTTCTATTAAGCTTTCCGTTCATTCCGGTGAACTCATTACAGATCCTACTGCATATCGTCGTCTAATTGGTAAGCTCAATTACCTTACTCATACTAGGCCTGATCTGTCATATGTTGTCAAGCACTTATCTCAGTTCATGCAAGAGCCTCGTCTTCTCTATTTTGTTGCTGCTTTACATTTAGTTTGTTACCTTCGTATCAATCCTGGTCAAGGTCTATTCTTTAATCGAACCCTTTGTTTCTCTCTTATCTTTTTGTGATGCGGATTGGGGATCATATGTTGATACACGAAGGTCTGTCAGTGGTTTTTATATTATTTTTGGTAGTTCACCCATCTCTTGGAAATCCAAGAAACAACACTCTGTTTCCTTGTAATCTGCAGAAGTTGAATATCGTTCCATGAGACGTGTGGTAGCTGAACTAACATGGATCAATCGTCTTCTTCATGATTTGGGAGTTCCTCCAACGCTCCCCATTCCTGTTCTTTCTAATATCCAGACAGCTATACACATAGCCAACAACCCCGTCTTATATGAACGAATGAAACATGTAGAACTTGATTGTCATTTTGTTAGACAGTAATTTCTTGTTAGTTTGATCTCTCTTTCCTATGTTCCTGCTCCATCTCATCTTGCAGATCACCTTACAAAGCCTTTATCTGGCCTTTCACACCATACACTTTTAGGTAAGTTGGGTCTCATCTCTCCTCCCTCCAACTTGAGAGGGGGGGTGTTGAGAATCATGATGGTGATCATAATAACGATAAAGGCCAGGTCGCAGCAACTGTTCCTAACATCAAATAGAGAGCCCACGTCGTCATAGCAAATTACATTTTCACTCCAGTTTATAATTTTCATGTATACAACTTAATATTCTTTTCTTAAATGCTTCTAGAATTTGTATAGGTGTACAAAGTTAGTTACAAGTTTGTTGGCTCTTTCAATTATTTTACAACTTTACCATTTTGTATTAGCATAAATAGATGCTCCTTCTTCAATAAAAATCACTTAGAAAATTCCCACATTTTGCCTTCACTACTCTATCATTTTCTATATAAATAGAACATCGATAAGAAATAGCTTGTTGATTTGTTATTGGTTTAACATAATAAAAAATCAATAATACATAACATTGAACGAACCGATCAATGCACACTCTTATTACCTTCTTTAAAGACCTTGAGTTGGCTTAAATATTCTCTAATATTGTTGCTTATTTGAAGAGGCAAGCATTCATTATTATACTTTTTGAATTTCTTCTCTTTGTTAATTGTTAGACTTTTAATTTCTTCTCCAATTGTTTTTGTCCCTGCTAGTATTTTCAATAAATTCCCGATGCCCCGCGCACTTCTCTAATCACTCAAATATGTAGAAATGTCAATTCCAGATAATATGCCACTCGAATCACCCAAAAATGGAGGTCTAGAACTCTCATAATCGTGTTTTGGAAATAGGAAACAAGACTAAAAATCATGGAGGATTTGTTGGGAAATATCCCTCCCACATGGAGGATGAGTCCAATTTTTTTGTTGGACAACACTTTATATTTTTTATCTCTCTTTCTTGGGCTTTTTTTTATGTTCAATGCTTTTGGCCCAATTGTTGTGTCTTTCTTTTGGATAGTCCATTTATGCCTATGTGGCTAATTAAAAGAAAAGAAGAAGAGAAGATAATATATAGAGTGAGATTGGGCAGTGAACAGCTGCTGAGAAAAAGAAGAAGAAAATTGAGAGCTCATTTTCGAGCCTTTGCCCAGCAGGCTGATTTTGTGCCTGGATTGAAGGTCAAACGGAGTTCGATCGTCCTGAAATTTTAGTATGTTGTTCGTGACATTCTCCTCTTCATATTCAACGGTCAGTTTCTAGTTTTTGATGCCCGGAAGGTAGTTTTCTGGCAGCATCTTCATACCTGCGTTTTTGGTGTGTTTTCCACCTTTGGTGAAGTTTGTAGCTTGTTGTTTTGCCAAGGTTGCTCCTTGATGATTATATTTGCCTCTAGTGTTTACTAGAGATGAGAAATTGTTGTACCCACTTGGTTCTTGGTGATTAGTGAAAGTTTTGGTACCGTTGTTGAGCGGTCCCGTGGTTTTCTCCCCGATTTGGGGTTTCCACGTATATCGTGTGTCTTTTACTTATTACGTTGCTATTTATTTGTGCTTGTTGCTGCTGCTGATTTTCTATTGTGTGTTAAGACTTGTAGGCTATCTTGACAATTTGGGGAAAAGATTTATTCCGCTTCCGTGTTGCTTTGTCTGTGCTTCCCCAACAAAGTGGCATCAGAGCCTAGTTATTTTTTGGTTGGTTGTTATTGTATTGCTAACCATGGATGACAAAGTAGTTGTGCAGGGAATGGTCAGTTTGGACTCTACGAATTATTCTATATGGAAAATTCGCATAGAGGATTATTTGTGTTCTAAAGACTTGCTTGATCCGATTTTGTATAAAGATCGTCCAACAGGTGTTGTTGAGAAAGATTGGACTAGCTTGAACCGGAAAGTTGTTGCCTCCATCAGACAATATGTTTCGTTGAGTGTGTTGCAACATGTTGCTAATGAAACTAATGCTTTTGAAATGTGGAAGAAACTTGAAACCATGTACGAGAGGAATAATGCCATGGGAAAAGCCTCTTTGATCAGAAGACTTGTTAAACTACAATACAAGGATGGAAATAGTATTGTAGTGCACATGAATGAGTTTCAAGGTGTGGTGAACCAACTAGCCGGAATGAAGATGAAATTGGAGGATGAACTTCAAGCTTTGTTTACTTTCCTCATTGCCCGACAGTTGGGATACCTTGGTAGTTTCACTTAGCAATTCTGCTTCGGATGGCAAGATGACCATGGATATGGTCACAGCTAGTCTTCTTAACGAGGAATCTAGAAGAAAAGATTCAGATTTCTCTAGCCAAGTTGAAGCAAATGTTATTCCAGAATCCAGCAGGGGGAGAAGCAAGAGCAGAAATCCTCAAAATAGAGACAAGTCGAAGGGGAGATCCAATTCAAGAAGAAGAGAGTTCACTTGCCATTACTGTCAAAAGCCAGGCCACATCGAGAGATTTTGCAGAAAGAAAAAGAGGGAAATGTCCAGGTAGAGAAAAGAGAAAAATGAGAACTCCAAGCAAAAGTCAGAAGAAAAGAACACTACAGCTTTAGCATTTAGTGATAATGATTTGTTTATTATCGGTGATCATGGATTATTGAACATAGCTTGTGATGATTGCACCTGGGTGATTGATTCTGGTGCCTCTTATCATATTACTTCACACAGGGAGTACTTTTCATCCTACACTAGTGGTGATTTTGGTTATGTGAGGATGGGAAATGATGGTTCATCTAAGATCATCGATACGGGTTCTGTTTGTTTAGAGACTTCCACGGGTTGCAGGCTGGTGCTCAGGGATGTGAGGCACGTCCCAGATATCAGATTGAGTTTGATTTCAGCTGGTTTGCTTGATGATCAGGGTTATGCCAATAAATTTTGTGATGGAAAATGGAAGCTCTCCAAGGGCAGTTTGATTGTAGCTCGAGGCAAGAAACAGAGATCACTTTATGTAATGCAAGCAAGAGTATGCAACGGAGATGTAAATGTTGCAGGTGATGCCTCCAGTGACTTGTGGCATAATAGACTTGGGCACATGGGTGAAAAAGGTTTGCAGATTCTTGCCAAGAAAGATTATCTTCCCAATTTTTCAGGTATGCCTTTATACTCTTGTGTTGATTGTTTAGCTGGAAAGCAACATAGAGTTGCATTTCGCTCACGCCCCCCATTTAGAAGAAAGCATGCCTTAGATCTTATTCACACTAATGTATGTTCTATGGATGCTAAATCTCACCGTGGTGCACAATATTTTGTAACATTTATTGATGATTATTCTAGAAAATTGTGGGCTTTTGTTTTGAAAAGTAAAGACCAGGTACTTGATGCATTCAAGGAGTTTCATGTCAGAGTTGAAAGAGAAAGCGGCAGGAAACTCAAGTGTGTCAGATCAGATAATGGTGGAGAGTACAGGGGTCCTTTTGAGAATTATTGCAAGAGTCAGGGTATCAAGCTTGAGAAAACAGTTCCGAAGACACCTCAGCTTAATGGAGTTGCAGAGAGAATGAACAGAACCATCGAAGAGAGAATCCGATGTATGCTATCTCATACTAAGCTGCCAAAGTCCTTTTGGGCAGAGGCAATGTTCACAGCAGTGTACTTGATAAATTGTTCTCCTTCAGTTCCTCTTGAAGGTGATGTTCCTCAGAAAGTTTGGACCGGGAAAGATGTCTCCTATAAGCATTTGAGAGTCTTTGGTTGCAGAGCATTTATTCATGTTCCTAGAGATGAGAGATCCAAGATTGATAAGAAGACCAAGGAGTGCATTTTCCTTGGATATTCAGAGGATGATTTTGGATACAGATTATGGGATCCACGTGATAGGAAAGTGGTCAGAAGCAGAGATGTTGTGTTCTTTGAAGATCAGACCATTGAAGATTGTGAGAAGAAGAAAGCAAATCCTTCTCCGTGCATCACAGTTGACCCGACACCATATCTTCCGCGTGTTGTTGTCCCTCAGGATCATGGGGGAGATATGCACGATCATGCCGATGATACCCTTGATGATGATGGTCATAATGGTGATGATAATGATGATGTGCCAGTACAGACAGAGGAGGCACAACCACATTCAGATCCTTCACCGCCACCTCAGTTGAGAAAGTCCACCAGAGCAAGAAAACCTTCCGCTAGATTTCCAGATGATGAATATGTGTTAGTGACTGATGGGGGAGAGCCAGAGACTTATGATGAGGCTATGTCACATGTGCACCGGGAGAAGTGGTACGATGCCATGCAAGATGAGATGAAATCCTTGCATGAGAACCATACATTTGAGCTTATGGAGTTGCCCAAGGGCAAGAGAGCACTCAAGAACAAGTGGGTATACAGATTGTAGTGTGATGACACTAGATCACAACCAAGGTACAAGGCAAGGTTGGTTGTGAAGGGTTTCAGTCAGAAGAAGGGCATAGATTTTGATGAGATATTTTCTCCAGTTGTGAAGATGTCCTCTATTCGAGTTGTACTTGGTTTAGCTGCTAGCATGGACTTGGAGATTGAGCAGCTTGATGTGAAAACAACATTTCTTCATGGTGACCTTGATGAGGAGATCTACATGGAGCAACCTGAAGGCTTTCAGGTTAAGGGAAAGGAGAACTTAGTATGTTGTTTGAAGAAGAGTTTGTATGGTTTGAAACAAGCACCTCGGCAGTGGTACAAGAAATTTGAGTCTTTTATGATTGATCACGATTTCCACAAAACACATTCTGATCATTGTGTCTTTGTGAAGAACTACTCCGAAGGTGATTTTCTCATTCTCCTTTTATATGTAGATGATATGTTGATTGTTGGTCAGGATACCAAGAAGATTGCTAGCTTGAAGAAGTCATTGAGTAAGTCCTTTGAAATGAAGGATTTAGGCCCCGCTAGAGAGATTCTAGCTATGAGGATCACTCGTGATAGAAAGATTAAAAAGCTTTGGCTATCACAGGAGAAGTACATTGAGAAGGTGCTTGACAGATTCAACATGAGGAAGGCTAAACCGGTAAGTTCTCCACTTGCAGGACACATGA
Source organism: Solanum peruvianum (assembly GCA_027705065.1). Lineage (NCBI taxonomy): Eukaryota > Viridiplantae > Streptophyta > Magnoliopsida > Solanales > Solanaceae > Solanum > Solanum peruvianum. Next base: position 33,621,156 of record JAKWJD010001760.1, on the reverse strand, counting down.
AGTTGAGTATGTACCAGTGTCCCACAAGTGAGAAAGATAAGCAAGAGATGAAGAAGGTGCCTTATGCTTCAGCCGTGGGTAGTTTGATGTATGCCATGGTATGTACGAGGCCGGATATTGCTTATTCTGTTAGGGTTGTTAGCCGTTACATGTCGAATCTGGGTAAAGAGCACTGGGTAGCGGTAAAATGGATCCTCAGATATCTTACAGGCACCTCCAGAGTTTGTTTATGTTTTGGTAATGGGCAGCCTATGTTAGATGGGTTTACAGATTCAGATATGTCCGGTGACGTTGATACTGCAAAGTCCACCTCGGGGTACTTGATGACGTTTGGAGGAGCTGCAGTTTCATGGCAATCAAGATTGCAGAAGTGTGTTGCTTTGTCCACTACTGAGGCAGAGTATATAACAGCTGTTGAGGCAGGCAAGGAGTTGTTATGGATGAGGAATTTCCTTGAAGAGCTTGGTTTGGATCAAGAAAATTATCTTCTTCATTGTGATTCTCAGAGCGCCATTCACCTTGCTAAGAATGCCGCTTTCCACTCTCGAACCAAACACATTAAGAGGAGATATCATTGGATTCGAGAAGCTATAGAAGACAAGTCATTTGAGCTCATCAAGATTCACACAAGTGAGAATTGTTCGGATATGATGACTAAAACTTTGCCGAAAGAGAAGCTTGTGCTATGTCGAGAGAAGACAGGTTTGTTTGAGCACTCCATGTAGGAGTGAGGGGGAGATTTGTTGGGAAATATCCCTCCCACATGGAGGATGAGTCCAATTTTTTTGTTGGACAACACTTTATATTTTTTATCTCTCTTTCTTGGGCTCTTTTTTATGTTCAATGCTTTTGGCCCAATTGTTGTGTCTTTCTTTTGGATAGTCCATTTATGCCTATGTGACTAATTAAAAGAAAAGAAGAAGAGAAGATAATATATAGAGTGAGATTGGGCAGTGAACAGCTGCTGAGAAAAAGAAGAAGAAAATTGAGAGCTCATTTTCGAGCCTTTGCCCAGCAGGCTGATTTTGTGCCCGGATCGAAGGTCAAACGGAGTCCGATCGTCCTGAAATTTTAGTATGTTGTTCGTGACATTCTCCTCTTCATATTCAATGGTCAGTTTCTAGTTTTTGATGCCCGGAAGGTAGTTTTCTGGCAGCATCTTCATACCTGCGTTTTTGGTGTGTTTTCCACCTTTGGTGAAGTTTGTAGCTTGTTGTTGTGCCAAGGTTGCTCCTTGATGATTGTATTTGCCTCTAGTGTTTACTAGAGATGAGAAATTGTTGTACCCACTTGGTTCTTGGTGATTAGTGAAAGTTTTGGTACCGTTGTTGAGCGGTCCCGTGGTTTTCTCCCCGATTTGGGGTTTCCACGTATATCGTGTGTCTTTTACTTATTACGTTGCTATTTATTTGTGCTTGTTGCTGCTGCTGATTTTCTATTGTGTGTTGAGCCTTGTTGGCTATCTTGACAATTTGGGGAAAAGATTTATTCCGCTTTCGTGTTGCGTTGTCTGTGCTTCCCCAACAGGATTAATCTTAAAAAGACCAGAAAATCGTTCATCGCTAGTGATCTCAATGGGTGGCAACCGCATTGAAGAAAGAACGAATTTTTAGAATTGTTTACAAGGGTTATGCATGATAGCAATGAACAAAATTCTAGGCACCAACAAACCAAGAAAAAAATTAGTTAGTTCAATAGGATGCTCCAGATTCATTGGAGACCCCGTGGGCAGAAAAAAGTCAACATTATGAACTCAATGGAACCATAGAAACTTTCATTGGAGGTCGTCTTTGTAAGCAGTGACGACATATCACATGGTCCAATTTTAGTTAAAATCCACAAAGAAGGTCGAAATGATTCTGAAAACCTCGACATCCAAACCAAAAGTCTTTCTAGATAAAAATCAACATTTTAAAGGTAATAAAATTGTCAAAATTCCATGCCCAATCAACATCCTCCAAAAGCTCCAAAATACGAAAACTTGTACAAACTCAAACGAACAATCAGACGATCGAATTCTTAGTCTCATTAAATGATAAATGACTTGAAATTAATATATAATATCTTTAAATATTGAAAAGATCGAAAGAGGGTTATTATAGAGTTAGTCAGATTGTTAAGATCTGTAAGAGTAAAGTAGTCATTGCACTGTGTTAGTGATAATAACCTTTCCACTAGATAGTCATGGTAGTTACTAATTGAAAAGGAAATAATATATATATATATATATATATATATATTATATATATATATATATATATATATATATATATATATCATTTTTCCTCTCTGCATTAAGTAGTCTATGAACTCAATCAATGAGAATTTCTCTCTTTAGTTTTTTTCCTCTTCTCTTTAAGTTTGAGTTTCTTCATTTGTGTTCATTAAGAATATCGTCTATGAGTAAAACTAGGTAACATATGTATATATTGAGTTTCTACACCTAATAGTATAAAAATGCGAGTCAATACGCCTATACGTTTTAACACCGAAATTAATTTGGTTGTTCAAATTTGACAGCTCTAAAAGAATATCTAATCATTTGTCGCTCAACAAAGAAGCCATTTGAATATATCTATCATTTGCAACTTCTATATTTTGGTTGAAAGTTTAGAACATTCATTACAATGTGATGTAATATAACTTACACAGTATGTACGATTTGTATGGGATAGGGGTGCACATGACCGGGTTGGTTCGGGTTTTTCAGATATCAAACTAAATCATTTGTGTCAGATTTTTGAATTTATATACAAAACAAAACCAATAAAACTCGGGTTTTTCAAGGTTTCTTTGGGTTTTTGGGGTTTTTGAGTTTTTTCGATAAAGTATTCATACAAACATATAATTTACTTCTACTTCAAATATTTCTTTAGTCCTACCAAAATGCAACTATCTAAATTATTTCTCAAGAAAATAACAAAAAGATATGATATGATTAATGATACTAAAATATCCAATAAAATAATAATAATAAAATCGCGTAAAAAATATTGCAAATTAATATGTCATAATGAAATTGATCATAATTTAAACAACTAAATCATACTAAAATAAGTTTAGTAAGTATTAGTTACATGACTAACTATTAAAAGAAAGTAAAATTAGATCACATATTTTAATTGTCCGAATCTATGTGAAAGTAAAAAACGAATATTCAATATTATTGTCATTCTTAGTGTTTAATAGGTTTCTTTTTGCATTAGTATTAATTTGATTTTTAATTAAACTTTATTATAATTACCAACATGTATGGACTGTAATTTTTATTAGATTATTAAGAATTCTAACTTCTAAACATGAAATAAATTTATTAAAGATAAAAACTATGAAAAAATATAAGAGATATTTAAAAATTATATCAAATAAGTATTTTCACGTATAAAATAAAATTTTAAATTTATATTTATAATGTCGGGTTGGTTTTTTTTAGTTGAAACCAAACCAACCCAAATATAGTCGATTTTTTTTCCAACACCAAGCCAAGTGAAACGAAACTATTAGTTGAGTTTTTTTTCTAATTTGACTCAATTTATAGATTGATTCGATTTTCGATTCGTGTACACCCTTATATGGAACACACGTGTAACAACGTATTCAAATCTAGTGTAAGGTCAAATGCCTAAAAATGTGTCTTAGAGTTTAAAATGGGTCGAAGACTTAAAATTATCTAATTTCCAGGTCCTTCTAAACCTTGCATCAATTTTGTTATCATTTTTCCAATGTATTTTAGTCATCCTATTTGGTCCCATCCTATTTCTATGGTAGTGTCTTGTAATTTAATTGTTGCTGACTTCTATTAGAATAAAAAATGTAATCTAAATAATTTTGTCATTGCAACTTATTCAAAGTCGCTTTACTTCTTAATAGATTGTTCAATTATCAGATTTCAAATATCAATCAATTTTACCAATCACTTGTTTAAATTCTTAAAAGAAAAAAAGGTTTAATATACCCCTCAACTTTGTCATTTGGAGTTAATATACCTCTCGTTACAAAAGTGGCTCATATATGCCTTTATCATTATAGAAATGACTCATATATACTTTTGTCGTTACAAAATGAGCTCACATATACCCATCATTTAATGGGAGTTAAAAAATTAGTTTTAAATTTATATTTTAAAAATTAGTTTTAAATTTATATTTTTTACTTTTAATTTTTTTAAAAATTATTTAGGGTTATATATGATTTTTCTATCAAAGTTCAAGGTATATTTTAAATTTTTTCATACATAAATTATTTTTTGACTTCTTTTATTATAATTATTTGAGTTTCTTATTCTTATTATATTTTTTTTCTTTCATTCCTTAGTTTAAAGATAACAAATTTAATCTATTTTTATTTGTCTATATTGTAATTTGATATTTTGTATTCGAAGAAAAAAATTTGTTCATTTACAATAAGTTTTACAAGAATATTAGTGAAACATAAATAAATTAGATTATCAAAATAATAATTCTAAATTAGTCATTGAAACAAAAAAAAGTCAAAAAAAAAATGTTTAACGAGGATTAAATTTACTTATATGAGATTATGTTTTTTAGAGAAAAAAAAATTAGATTAAAATTAATTTTTCTTTCATTCCGTTAGAAGAAAAGGATATATGGAGTCATTTGTTTATAAGTAGAAATATATATGAATCAATTTCATAATAAAGGATATATCAGCTCTAAATGATAAAGCTAATGGATATATCGATCCTTTTCCCTTCTTAAAAAATGAATTCAAAGGGACTCTTCTTCACTACTCGAAATAAAGGATTTCCTTTCGTATTAATTCAAATCTTTCCTTGACTTGTGATTTTCCTGAATAAAACTAGACAAGTTTTTCCTTAATCAATTAAAATTAGCCCAAAAGATTTATTTGTTGTTAACTACATGTTTGTGGACACTTGTAAGTGCGTAAAACCTTCTTGTCAGTGTCATCGCAACTATTACACGAATTTTTGAATTCTGAAAAAAATATTTAAATTTGTTGATCTCTAATAAAAGGTTTTCTTAATTTTTTAAATATCAAATGACGACTTTATTTTAAATTTAATATTTTCTCCAAGTTGAAAGAAATAAGTTGAGACTTTAAACTATGTTTTCAATTATTTTTCCAACTTCTCTGTTCAACATATTATTTCCAAACATAAACCCTATCAACCAATAAACTAGATAAATTACTCAATATCAGTTGTCATCTTAAATTTATTTTTTATTTTTTAAAAAAATTATGTAGGGTATATAGATCCTTTTTACACACTTTTTTAAATACTTTTTTGACTCATTATTTCAGTTTCTTTTTTTAATTATTAGTATTTTATTTCATTCTTTAGTATAGAAATACGAAGGGGAAAAGTGTGCATGAAAAAAAGAATGTTAAATTAATTATCTTTTTGGGTATATTGTAGTTATTTTTTTTTATTTGTAAAAAATATTCGAGGTTATATTTGATAAATTTTAGAAGAAACTTAGTGAAAAAATAAATTTTACGATAGATTAAAATTAGTCGTTGGATAAAAAAAACAAACAAAAAAATCATGTGAGAAGTATCAAATATACCGTTTCATGAATATATATATATATATAATATATATATATATATATATATGTATATATATATACATATATATATATATATACATATATATGTATATATACATATATATATATATAATATATATATATATATATCTATATATATATATATATACATACATATATATGTATATATATATACATATATATGTATATATATATATATATGTATGTATATATATATATATACATATATATGTATGTGTATGTATATGTATATATATATATGTATATCCATATACATATACATATACATATATACATATACATATACATACATATATATGTATATATATACATATATATGTATATATATATATATGTATGTATATATATATATATACTATATATATATATATCTATATATATATATATATATGTATGTATATATATATATATAGATATATATGTATATACATATACATATACATATACATATATATACATATACATATACATATACATATATATACATATATATATATATAGATATACATATACATAGATATATATATATATATAGATATATATATATATATATATATATATATATATACATATACCTACACATTCATACATATATATATATATACATATATATGTGTACACATATATATATGTACATATGTACACATATATATGTACACATATATATATTATTTGTGTAACAATATGAGTTACTTTTATAATGAGAGTATCAACTCTAAATGACAACTTGGATATATATATATATATATATATATATATATATTATATTCAATTTTTTACTTTCATCAGAGGAAAAGGATATATATATTATTTGTGTAACAATATGAGTTACTTTTATAACGAGAATATCAACTCTAAATGACAACTTGAGGGGTTAATATCATCAGAGAGTGGTAGGAACAATGTGACAGAGAAAATTGTGCCACAAAAGGAAAATATGAGAGACTTTGAGTGCATGGTACAGTATATTTGACTATAGTTTTCACATACAATTTGTTGTATTAAAAGTTCACATTTTCATGTCTAAACCAAAAAACACTCCATAGTAATTAATAAATTGACAAAAGACTTGACTGACTTTCACTAATTAATCTAAACCAAACAACACTCCTAGTGTAATTTATAGAATGAATTAAATAGGTGTTCTAATTAAACATTATTGATTTCAATTTTTGTTTTAGCTCAACATATATTATACAGTTATGGGCAGAATTAGTTGCATTGTCCTCTTTGGTTTTGCAGTTTTGATTCTGCTTCCTAACCAAACTTCACTTGCTACTGTTCCTAATATTAGCACTGATGAAGCTGCTCTCTTTGCACTGAAATCACACATTTCTTCTCATCCTAACAACATCTTAGAAAGCAACTGGTCTTCGTCCAGCCCCGTTTGCAGCTGGATTGGAATCACTTGCAGCTCCCGCCACCATCGAGTCACTGCTTTAGACATTTCTAACATGCAACTTCATGGTACCATTCCTCCACACATAGGAAACCTCTCATTTCTTGTTTCCCTCAGGATCAATTACAACGCTTTCCATGGAAATTTGCCAGCAGAGTTGGCTCATTTGAAGAGGTTGAAATTGATTAATGTTAGAAGTAATAACTTCACTGGAGCCATTCCATCATTTTTGAGTTTGTTACCAAACCTACACACTGTGTCCCTCTGGAGCAACCAATTTTCGGGGAAAATTCCATCTTCCCTCTTCAATCTAACAAAGCTGCAAGTGTTGAATTTGCAGAGTAATTTTCTCGTAGGAGAGATCCCTCGAGAAATTGGTGATCTTCGTTACCTGACTGTCCTAGACCTGCAGTACAATCAGCTTACTGGCCCTATACCACCATCAATATTTAACATTACGACAATGCAAGTGATTGCTCTAACCAACAACAATCTTAGTGGAGAGCTTCCAACAACTATATGTGACCATCTACCAAACTTGGAAAGGCTTTATCTCTCAAGCAACTCCTTAGATGGAGTTATTCCATCAAACCTTGAGAAATGCAGAAAGCTTCACACATTGTCATTGTCATTCAATGATTTTATTGGAACTGTACCGAGAGAGCTAGCAAACTTAACGTCTCTTATAACATTATTTCTTGGACAACAACACTTGGAAGGTACGTAGTATGATATGATATATCGTTACAACATATCTAAAAGGTAATTACTCACATATATATATTTCAAACAATTACATTGACAGGAGAGATACCTGTGGAGCTAGGTAATCTTAAGAAACTAGAGAAGCTGGGATTAGCCGAGAATGAGCTTACTGGTTCGGTCCCTACAAGCATTTTCAACATATCAGCACTGCAGGTCCTAATACTTTCACTAAACAAGCTTTCAGGTACTCTACCTTCAGATTTAGGTCGTGGAATGCCGAACCTAGAAGAATTTTACTGTGGAGGAAATAGTCTGAGTGGTTTTATCTCTGATTCAATCACGAATTATTCGAGACTGAAAATGCTTGATCTCTCATTCAACAGTTTCACAGGTCCAATTCCTAAATCACTAGGTAAATTAGAATACCTTGAGGCTCTAAACTTGGGATACAATAGTTTTACCAGCGATTCAACATTAAGCTTCCTTGCATCATTGAATAACTGTAGGAATCTAAGAAATCTCTGGTTCTATTATAATCCTTTGGATGCCATTTTTCCGGCATCTGTTGGTAATTTCTCAGACTCCTTGCACGGTTTTGAAGCAGATGGTTGTAAACTTAAGGGCATGATTCCCAATGAAATTGGTAAACTTACTGGTTTGACAAAGATGAGTCTATATAACAATGAGTTCACCGGATTTATTCCGAATACCATCCAAGGCATGTTGAGCCTTCAAGAACTTTACCTAGATGGAAACAAGATACAAGGACCCATACCAGATTATATCTGCAGTTTACAGAATCTTGGTGCATTGGACTTGTCACAAAATAAATTTTCTGGTTCCGTGCCACCATGCTTAGGAAAACTTACCCGTTTGAGGATACTTCATCTTGATTACAACAGGCTGGATTCTAGATTACCAGAAAGCTTGGGAAGCCTTACAGATCTTTTAGAATTTAGTGTTTCATCCAATTTATTAAGTGGGCAAATTCCATTTGAAATTGGTAATTTACAGGCCGCAACAATCATTGATTTGTCAAAAAATGATTTTTCTGGTACGATTCCTACCACTCTAGGGGGTTTAGATAAATTGATTCATCTTTCTCTAGAACATAATAGACTAGATGGGCCTATTCCAGATTCATTTGGCAAAATGTTGGCATTGGAATTCTTAGATTTGTGCTACAACAATCTTGTTGGTGAAATTCCAAAGTCATTAGAAGCTCTTGTGTCTCTAAAATACCTTAACTTTTCATTCAATAAACTAATTGGAGAGATTCCCACTGGTGGCCCTTTTTCAAATGCCACAGCTCAATCCTTCTTGTCTAATGATGCACTATGTGGTGATGCCAAGTTTAATGTGACAAAATGTGTCATCCAAACACCCAAGACGAAAAAGGCTAACTTAGTTTTGTACATCAGTTTGGGAGTGGGTATGTTACTTCTTATATTAGCCCTTGCATATGTATATGTAAGATTGCGAAATACAAAAAAGAATACAGGTCAAACAAATGTGTCTCCGTTAAAAGAGCATGAAAGAATTTCCTATTATGAAATTGAACAGGCAACAGAAGGATTCAACGAAACCAATTTGCTTGGCAATGGGAGTTTAAGCACGGTCTACAAAGGGATACTTAAAGATGGTACCCTTTTTGCAGCAAAGGTATTCAATGTGCAATTGGAGCGTGCGTTCAGAAGTTTTGACATAGAGTGTGAGATACTCCGAAACCTTCGCCACAGAAATTTGACCAAAGTCATCACCAGCTGCTCCAACCTTGATTTCAAAGCCCTAGTGTTGGAATACATGCCCAACGGGACACTTGATAAATGGTTATATTCTCATAACTTATTCTTGAACTTATTGCAGAGATTAAATATAATGATAGATGTTGCATCTGCAATGGACTATCTCCACAATGGTAATTCAACAGCTGTGGTGCATTGTGACTTGAAGCCAACCAATGTCTTGCTAGATCAAGAAATGGTTGCTCATGTCAGTGATTTTGGCATTTCAAAATTGTTAGGTGCAGGGGAGGCTTTTGTTCAGACAAGGACAATTGCGACCATTGGATATATTGCTCCAGGTATACTACAAATTTTCAAAGTTTTCTCATATCGTTTAAATACTCAAATCAATTCTTCCCCCTAGGTATAAATGAATTTTCTATGTTAGTTTGCATATTCCATTTTAACTAGCGAACTTTTATAATTGTGATTTCAGAGTATGGACAAAATGGAATTGTATCGACAAGCTGTGATGTTTATAGTTTTGGCATCATGATGATGGAGACGTTCACAAGAACAAGACCAAGTGATGAAATATTTATCGGAGGCTTGACCATACAGCGTTGGGTTAGTGATTCCTTTCCAGGTGAAATTCATAAGGTGGTGGATTCTAATCTGGTACAGCCACAGGATGAGCAAATTGATGCAAAGATGCAGTGCTTGTTGTCTATCATGGAATTAGCTTTGAGCTGCACTTTTGTGACACCCGATGCAAGAATTCCTATCGGAAATGCTCTTTCAACGCTGAAAAATATTAGGCTCCGGCTTGTCAGTAGTTGACACTAGGTGGAATTGGACCGGCTTCTCTTGTATGCTATTTGATTTACTATGCCAGTGAAATTAAACTTTCAATTTTGCTAAAGTACGTAATTGTGTTTATTCAGGGTTGTATGAAGCAACTCGTTTCTTAATATATAAATATATATATATGAAAGTTGAAATATGACTAAAAAAGATAGTAATAATTGCATGTGAAATCAAAGAGAAACAAACAGACAATTAAAAAGATGTCACAACAAAGAGAAATGGATCTCTACATCCCTCAAGAGAATCTATAACATGAGTTAATACATGAAAATCACTTTTACATGGCGAAAAAGAATAAACAGATTTACCCTTCTTCAATTCTAGTACTTAGCTTGACTGGAAAACAGGTTCTTTAGACTAGCACATTATGCATGGTAGGAAGCTTGGTTCTCCAGTTTGGATGATAACTCGCCAAACAAGATCTGAATAGCAACACATTGGTGTTTTATATAAAAGAGGACAGAAGTAATTAACAATGTGCTATATATCATGCAGGTTGCTTTCACGTGACCATTTTGATTTTGTAAATATCTTTTTAGCACTTTTTACAACTAGCTTGCTGAGCTGATGACCTCATGAAATTAATAGCAGTGCAGTGGTGACTTTGTTTAATTCATGTCGGAAGAATAGACTGTGTGATCTATATCAACTGGGATATATAGATGAGATCCCTGCACCCTTAACTAAAAAGGTCTTGGAATGGAGAAACCCTGGATAACGAGAGTTAAACCCTTACAATTTCAACCGGAGCCATTCCCTCATTTTAAAGTTTGTTACCAATTTTCGGGGAAAATTCCAACTTACTTTTCCAATCTAACAAAGCTGCAAGTGTTGAGAATACAGAGAAATTTTCTGTATGGATATACAACCATTGATCTTTAAAATACACGCAGGGGTTATAGTGTCCTTACATCAATTTTGGTCGGCCAAAGTTGGGATAGATTTCAATCCATTTTCCCAAAAAAAACGATTGCTTATAATGATAGTGAAATTGCCAAGACGGTAGAAAATTCAATTGTGATGAACATGAAAGATGATGAATCTACATTTTATCGGTTTAACCTTTACAATCATAAAACCCAAACTCTCCTTCCATCTTCTTCTTTTCTTCATACTTAGCCTATTGTGATTGTTGCTTTGCCCTTCTACCTTATCACCTTACTCCTCTCCTAGATTTATAACAAAAGTCTGTAGAAATATTAACTGACCTAAAAATTTTAACAAGTACTATTTCATCTGGTGCGATGTATAAAATTATTGTATTATAGATTTTTGTCCTAAATTAAAAAATAACAGGTGGACGACTAGCTGAATGGAATTTTTTACTAAATTAAGTCATTATATAAAATAATTTATCAAAATAATACATTTTAAAAAAAATTTATAAAGTAGTATAAAAGTATATCACAGTAACGTTTTAGGGTATATTTCAATTTTTAAAAACTAACAGCGTTATGTTGATATACGTTATTCATAATAATATTTTACTCCTAAAACGTTACTTTGACTAATGTTTTAAGAGTAAGACGTTACTCAAAGTAACGTTTTAGGAGTAAAATATTATTATGAGTAACGTATATCAATCTAACGCCGTCAACTTTTAAAAAATAAAATATACCCTAAAACATTACTGTGAAATACGTTTATACTAGTTTTGTAGAATTTTTAAAAAATATATTATTTTAGTGAATTACTTTATATAATAGCTTAGTTTGGTAAATACTTCGAATGAAATGAATGCAACAGGTGAAATGCATTGAGAAAGCTAAAATTATTATATGATTAGAAGATATAAGTTAAATATCATTAACTAATTATAAAAGTCTGCTCGATCTCTAAGAGCTTAAGTTATTAAATAAAACGATCACACGCTTCAACAAAATTCCAAAAGAGTCAAACTTATATATTCATTAAAAAAATCATCCACTTTCGTCAATCAACATCATTAAGATACAAACATATATTTCATCTTGTCCATCAAATGAGCATGATGAAGAAGAAGGCCACAAATCTAATTAAAGGGAAGCCCAACAAAGGGCTAGCTAGTTTTGGAAGGTGGATCTCAACCTATACATTAATTAAAGCAAAATATTGGTATCTAACTGAACTAATTGTACAAGTAACAAACTAGTACTATTATTGAACTCACAATAGCCACAACTTGACTTGCCTTCCAAAATGAATTAGTTCCTATATGTCACATCCTGAGGTTAGACATGAGCATTGAACCTTTTCATTCATCTATGAGATTTTCTCATAGGAACAAACATCCTGTTTCAAAAAAGAGTGTTATGCTGTGATATATAAAGTTAACGAACAGTTTGTTGCGCTAAAGTTCCCGTTATGTTGTGCTATATAATCAAGCACAACTAAATACACAAAAATTAACGGAGTAATACAGAAAAACTATCCTAAATTAATGTCTCTTATACATCAGACAGTAATAATCTATTGAATCTGCCAGAGCATTTGGAATCATAGTATTTCTTTATGTTAAACGTTTTTACGTTCTTTGTTAAATGTGTATTTATTGCTATTAAAATTATTTTTGTTAGTGTTAGAGCATAAGTATCGAAAAACCATACAATTGAACAGAATTAATTAATTATTCAGTTTGGTTCTCGGTTTTAGGGTCCTAATACTTCGGTGCACCCAAGAAACGAAGTATTATACTCCCTTCGTTTCAAAAAGAATGTTCCCACTTTCTTTTTAATTTGTTTCAAAAATAATGACCCATTTCTTTTTTTTTACAACACTGTAATTATAACTTTCCACGTGTGTTTAAGACCACAAGATTTTAAGGTATTTTGATATATTTGACATAACTTTAATTTAAAACCATAAAATATCAAGTCTTCTTTTTTTATAAACTCCCATTTTAAGTCAAACTGAACAATTCTTTGTAAAATAACTTTTTTTCTTTATCAAAGTCAGCATGAGACTAATGCACTACCACATATCATATATTATTATAAGCATGAAGCTCAAAATATAAAAGTTGAATTACCATTTTATCCCTACATTTAATGAAAAGGCTATAAAATATTTAATTAAATTCATCTAATATAATTAATTAAACATTTTTATCTTTACATAAAGAAAAAACTTCTTTAATACCCATGCCTTAGCATAATACAATGAGCTCAATGTGTTTTTTTATATACATACATGCTAATTCTGTGGACTTCTACATTATTAGTCCTCTAAAAAAACATTAGGTTATTCTCAAAACTTTAGTAAATTATATTAAATATAATTTGTGTAAAAAAGATGTAAACATATGTTTAAATACATGCTAAGTATCATATTGACTACCATACAATAAATGTTTTAACAGTTTCAAAATGATTCTTCATATTCTTTTATGTGTATTTGTACATATGTTGAATACTTATAGTTATACGTTTTAACTTTAAAGAATAACTACAAATTTGGATTTTAATAGTTTTGGAAATCTAACCATTTTTATAGAATAAAATATAAAGTGTCTTTTCACTTCTTTAATAAAGAGATTTAATGATATTTTAATGATCTTTTTCTAACTTGACTTTTGAGTTTTTATATATCTTGGCTATAAATACCACTGTGTGCTCACTAATTTTTCGATCTGTAAATTATGTCATGATATATATTGTCTTAGTTTTGATGATAGCTACTTCTCTTCATTTATTGTATCTTAATATTTATTGATAATTTTAATGTAGATTAACTAAGAACTGCTAAGATTTCTCTTTATGTGTTCAAGTGGAATTTTTATTTTGTGTTATTATATAGAAACGAAGATATTATACATTTGTTGATGTTCATAATAATATACTTGTTACTTTCACTTTTCATCCATGAAATGGTTAATGACATATTCATGACAATCCTTTGAGTCCCTCATTATATCCTATCGAAGAGATTTTGAATAATTGAAAGAGAATAAAGAAAGTTGTCATCTCTTTTTCTTTCACATTGTTACTACTTTTTTCTTTCACATTGTTAATTTTAGCTTCATTTTATAATATATTTGTTGATTTTTTAGAGGTGTTCTTTTATTTACCATTAAAAAATTTCTATTTTCTTTCCTATTTGATAAATAAATAACTACAAATAAAATATTATTGTACACAATAAGACTTTGAGTTTTATGATTTAAGTCTTTGCATGGTTGATAATTGTTCTTGCTTTGATAACCACATAAGTTGTATAGCTTTTAAAGTACTTTTTCTTGATTTACTATTTTATTTTACAAACTTTATAGTAAAAATAGAATTATTAGTTCTATTAAAAGTGTGAAGCAACAAAGTTAAGGTTAGATTACTAGAATTATCCTATAAATTTGTATAGAGTATAACACTCTTTGAAATTATAAAATTTGAAGAAATTGAAGGGTTACTTAATAATTAAATACACTTAATTTAATATATTGACCATATTCATCTACTAAAAGTCTCTAGCTACATGTGAAATATGTAAAGATGTTTGAGACTTTGATTCCTATCCTTCATTTTCTTTCATTTAATTCATTTTAATTCTAATATGAAGTTTAAGTTCAAATTGTCCAATTTAATTAATTACTTTTCTCTTAGTTAAGTTAAACCGTCTTTACAAGAAAAATGTACATATATCTTCCATTACAAAAGAAAGACTTTTTTGATTTTCTTGAAAAGAAAATTTGAAAGTTTTCTTATAAATGTGAGTTTTCTTATATAGTGGTATGCCTTCTATTTTGCCTAATATTTTCTTATATATGTGAAAGTTTTCTATACATTTTTCTTAATTAATTATTTTAATTTGTAATTATTTTTTTGTTGATTTATTTTTATTCTATCAGTAAATTACTAAATCAAAATGTACGCACCATTTAACATATAATTATTTTTATTTCACAATATTTGTGGTTTCTTCATCTTTAATATCAAAGAGGTCATACAAACACATCGTTACAACAACTTCATGCAATTTAGCTTGGGGAACACGTGCAACGCACGTGTCTGGGACTAGTATATCTTATAAACCAAAGTTTGCAACAAATGTCTTAAATTGGACCGTCAATGATATTGCCCTGATGCCCCATTACGATTTTCTGGATTAGTTAATACTTAATACTACTTATTTGATTAGAGCAGTAAGTTAATTCAATTTATTAAGGAGAAACTTAGTAATTATACTATTCATTACCATATATATATATATATCATTATTACTTATGCTTTCAAAATATTACATATTATATTATTAATTTAAGAGTTTTATACATCTAAATATATGTATTTTGCTATCAGATACAATAAAACAGAAAGGAAGTGAACGAAATTTATCATGTATTTCAAATACATGTGAATTATACCATATACCAATCATATAGGAGAGTGACAAGTGAGATTTGTTATTTATCTTAAATAAATAAGCGTATCACTTGAATATGGTGTATCCAATAATAAATTATACTTAATTTTGATCTTATATATCTTGAGATACATATATCTCAACATATCTGAATATACTGGACGTACTAAAATTTGATATGATGCCTAATATACAAATTAAATTACACCTAAATAATTAGCTTTAACACTAATGAAATTTATGTAAATTTCCTATTTATTACTTATCACTTCATGAAGGCTAAAAAGTAAAATCATATGGTCCTTGAGATAAGCATCTATAAATTCAGTATCTAAAGGCTAAAACCAAAAGAGTCTGAATCATTAAACAGTATCTAGGTGACTCTCTTAGCATGGATTGCACACAAGTTGAACATCCTTGGACATTTTATTTTCCTTGTTATTGTTAATAATCTTCATCATAATTGCAGAATCGAATTTTAGAAATTAAATCGAATCCAACTGGACTAGTTTGATTTGATATTCAGTACAAATTATTGAAAAATCAAAAATTGAAGAACTAACTAAATGTTCACCCCTATCTATATGTGAAAAAGAATTAGTAAAAAGAAAAACAAATCAATTTGCACAAAGATCTACAATCCCAAGATTTAAACTCACAACTAACTTGTTAAAACAAAGAATATATAGTAACATAAGTAAAAGGTAGAAGCAGAATGAATAAATTTAAATGAATCAAGTACCTGGTTTGACATGCTTCTCAAAAGTTCCAAATAAAATCCATTCATTCTTCATAAATTCCTCCCTACAATACCAAACTATGAAACTATATATTATATTTACTTTTCTAAAATAGAGTAAAAGGAAAGCTTATACAATGAAAAATGTAAAAATGCATACTGTTGGTCTTTACACCTCACTA
Organism: Solanum peruvianum; assembly: GCA_027705065.1. NCBI lineage: Eukaryota > Viridiplantae > Streptophyta > Magnoliopsida > Solanales > Solanaceae > Solanum > Solanum peruvianum. The sequence goes on along the minus strand of JAKWJD010001760.1, from coordinate 33,604,633 downwards.
CTTTATAATTTTTCCTCCAATGTCTTTATGTGTCGGATTAGATTGATACATGTCGTGAGTTAAAGCAACAGCCATAGAAATGTCACACTTATGGACTAATTAATCATCATTTTATTTCAAATACACTCAAAGTCAAACTTACTATAGCCTATATTTATTTTATTTTTGGAAGCCACTCCTATTAGGACCACTACTCATCTTTATTATAACACCATTGAAATGGAAAAGCTATAAAAATTAATCATTACTTGGTGTATTATTGGAGATGTCATTAACATAGGTAGGACCTCTTCAACTAATATCCGGCCTGGAAAGTTGTCTTTCTTTTTATTTATTTATTTATATATAATATAGATCAATTAATTTAGATTCTCCTAGTTTATTCATCAATTACTCCATATTTGCTTTTTTTTACGGTTTCCACTTGTACTAGTCATGAGTAGATTATTTTTTTATGTATCGTTAATTTAGTGTATTAAAAATAATATATATTGTAACAAAATATTTATTTACAAAAATATCATTCATAATTATATATGGTGAAAAATATGTAAAAGTTCATATGAAGGGTAATTAGTCTTTAATAATGCTAATTCATGTAGTAGATCTTTTGTATTACTAATACCTAGAAATCTATGACATTTGAAATACACATTCTCATTTTCAATACACAATATAATATTATGTATAACTAACATAAATATTAGTTATATATAACATAAAAAAATATATTAAATAAGATATTGCCAATACATAAAGTCAATTTCATATAATATTTTTACTAATACATTTTTATCAAAATCCGAAGATCTCAAAAAAGAATGATACAGATTTGTTTCACTAAAGGCATTGACAAATGAGATTAATCTCATTATTAAAATGAGCACCTTTATAAAGGCCAAAGTTTACTCTCAGTGACTCAAAAGTTGGATAATGTACGAACCTCTAGTGAGTTGCCACGTAAAAATGAAGCTGTATGATCCCCTACGCACACATGGCCTTGTCTACTTGGGTTAAATGCGACCAACTTCGAAAATTTAGGTCGGACACTTCATTCGGATGAATTAACTTGGAAAACAATATTTATCAACTTTGTATCTAAGATGACACTCTTCTCTAATTTGATGAAATTACAATTAATTTGAGTAATTGTTCAAGCTAAATCAAAGTTCTACTATTTATTTATTTGCAAATCTGAAAATTGGGATACATTTTTGAGTCTCTTAATTGTGTGCTTCATATAATCATTTATACGAAATTCTTTCAAAGAAATTATCGTGAAACAAACACCTTGACTGAAATAATAAACACATCAAAAACTCAATACATTTGGGACATTTCTGCAATGTATAACTTAACTCAATCTTTCATATGTGACTCACGGGCGGAGCCACTGCCTAGTAAGGGTGGTTAGACGAATATTTTTTTTTTCAAAAAATTATATCGAATATATAAACAAAATATACTCTAATATTTGGATATATTATATATTCAATATTCTTCGACACAACAAATGTAGATAGACCGGCAGTAGGCACACTTATTTACCTCAAGGAGGTTTGGGTTCAATCCTCACAATTTGTATTTTTTAATACAAATCTCTTCTTAAACCAAAAAACACAAAATAATTTGTGACCTACTAATCGGTAAAAAGATGTTTTACGTATTAAAAGAAATTATCAACTCTTTAATATTTTAATATTCTTAATAAAATTTCTGACTCTGACACTAACTGATGTAACTTTAGCTATTAGATGACCAAACGTGAGTCAAAGGTCCTTAATTTGTTGGCATTACTAATCTTAGTAATCCTTAGTTCTTTGAATTCCTTCATGATTTCTCTTAGTCTTTCAAGGTTACTGTTGAGATCATGTAAATAAGTAGTGTAAATAAATTAGTTAGTTGTTGTAGTTAGTTACAAAAGTTAGTTACAGAATTAGTTACAAATTAGTTAGAGAAAGAATCTTAGTTAGTTATTTTTCTTCTCATCATTTTGAATATATATCAACATACAGATTGAATGAAACATAATTTTTCATTCTCCCAAATACTCTCTAAAGCTTCTTCACTCCCATTAATGGAGATTCTCAACATGGTATCAGAGCAGTAGGATTTCTGCTGTAATTCTCTGCTAAGTATCACGTTTCTTCTTCTCTGTTTTCCCTCAGTTGAAGATCAGGTGTTCATCTTCAGTTTCAGTGCTTTGTTGCCATGGAAGTTGAGGAAGAATCTGTTGTTTCCGGTGAGGTTAGAGTTTCTACTTCAATCGATCACAATCATCCTCTGTTTATTCATCCTTCTGATACTCAAGGTTCTCTGCTTACTTCAATTCAACTTCTAGGATCTGAAAATTATTCCTTATGGAGTAAATCTTTGAAGCTTGTATTACTTGGTAAAAATAAGCTAGGCATTCTATTAGGAACCTGTACTAAGAGCATGTATCCTTCTTCTATGCATGAACAATGGGAGAGATGCAATGCTATTGTTTTAGGATGGATTATGAATACTGTTTCTAAAAGCTTAGTTAGCACTGTGATTTATGGATCTGATGCACACACTGTTTGGGAAGATCTTCGAGAAAGGTTTGATAAGGTTAATGCTTCTAGAGCATTCTATCTTCACAAAGAAATTGTTACACTGTCTCAGGGAACTGCATCTGAATCGAATTATTTTTCAAGACTAAGAGAACTTTGGGATGAATTTGAGACACCTATACCACTTCCTTCCTGTGCATGTCCTGAATCCAAACAGTATGCAGAACATTTTCAGTTTCAGAAGTTATGGCAGTTTTTGATGGGTCTAAATGAGTCTTATGCTCATGCTAAGAGTCAGGTGTTAATGCAGATTCCTACACCAAATGTTAATCAAGCTTATGCTATGATCATTAACGTAGAAAGTCAAAGAGTGAATGGTGCTAGTAGTAGTTCATTTTCTACAGAAACTTCTTTAGAAACTGCTCTTATGAGTAATAGAATGTCTGGTCATAGTAATGGGTATCATAACAGTAGTGGTTCTAGCTCAGGTTCTGCTTACTATCCTAGCAATGGTTCTAGTGGAAATAGTGGTTATAAATCTAGAAACCATGGTGACGTACGACAAGGAGGAAGGTCAAATCTCTATTGTGATAACTGTCATTACAGAGGACATACTAAAGATTCTTGTTACAAACTTCATGGTTATCTTAAGAAGAAATGAGGTTCTTCTTCTCATGCTAATAGTGTTGCTGCTGGAGGATGTTAGTCTCCTGAAAATGGAACCTATGATAATTCCTCTGGAAATACTAATGTTAAGTCTTTTGGTACTTCTTCTAACAATTTCTCAGGAGGTACACAAGGCATGTCACTTTTTACACATGAACAATACAATCGGATTTTAAAGATGTTGAGCAAATGAAAAGGCAAGGAAGTAGATTCCATGGATAATGTTGCAACTGCAAGTTCCTCAGGTAATCTTATAGCTCTTATGTCTGATATGGTTCATACAAACTGGATTATAGATACAGGTGCTTCAAATCATATGGTTCACAATCTGAATCTTATGAAACATTGTACAGATCTTGGAACTAGAAATGATATGAAAGTAAATTTGCCTACTGGTGCTCAGGTGGTTATTAATCATGTTGGAGATTCACTAATTCTTAAGGATAAATTAGTGAAGGATGTTCTCTATATACCAGATTTTCAGTATAATCTGTTATCAGTCTCTCAACTAACTAAACAATTAAAGTGTGCAGTACTATTTTTCCCTGACTTCTGTGTCTTTCAGGAACTCTTCAGTGGGAGGGTCCTGGGGATTGGTAAGGAAGATCAAGGATTATATCTTCTCAATACAAACATACAACCAAGAACTTTGCAAGACAAGATTACTAGGAACTTATGTATCAGTTTATGTATCAGTTGTCCTATCAGTTTTACTTCTGTTTGTTCACTACATAGTCTTTGGAATAAGAGACTGGGGCATGCTTCTTTCACAGTTCTCAGTAGAATACAATGCTTACAAAATGTACCTATGAAAGATCACAATTGTACTGTTTGTCCTATTGCAAAGCAAACAAGATTACCATTTCCTACTAGTGTGTCTCTATCCAATGCTTGTTTTGATATAGTGCATGTTGATGTATGGGGCCCTGTCGAGTTTCTAACTATGATGGAAATAGATATTTTTTAACATTAGTAGATGATAAATCCAAATATACTTGGATTTTCTTAATGCACACTAAGTCTGATACTATTGTCTTGCTGAGAGATTTTATCTATATGATCAAGACACAATTTGACACCACTTTCAAGTGTGTAAGATTAGATAATGGAACAGAATTTTTCAATTCCCAGGTAGATGCTTTGTTCAGAGAGCATGGGATTCTGCATCAAAGTTCATGTGTTCATTCTCCTCAACAGAATGATGTTGTTGAGAGGAAACATAGATCTATTCTTGACATGGCTAGAGCCTTAAGATTTCAGGCATGTATTCCTATTAGATTCTGGGGTATGTGTGTGTCTGCAGCAGTATACATTCTTAATAGGTTACCTACAAAATTACACAAAGCCAAATCTTCATATGAGGTGTTATATGGTCAGGTTCCTTCTCTTGATCATGTGAGAGTTCTTGGTTCTTTATGTTATGCCACTAATCCAAAAAGACTTGATAAATTTGCTCCTAGAGCTACTCCTGCTATTCATATGGGTTATTCTTCTACTCCAAAATGATATATCTTATATGATCTCAGCTCTAAAATTTTTTTGTAAGTAGAGACATTGTATTCAAAGAAGATATCTTTCCTTTCAAAGATCTTAAATCCTATCATGAGTCTTTGTTTCCTATTATTGATCTTCTTGTTGATCTTGATTCTGACTTACCTACTCCTAGTTCCACTTCTTCTTCTCAGATTCTTCCATATAGTAGAGGTGTTGTTCCTTCTGAAAAGAATGATTCTACACGCGTGAAGATCCTCTAGGCAATCTAAACCTCCTGTTTGGCTAGACTCTTATGTTACTCCAACAACAAAGAATACATCTCTATATCCTATTTCTACCTATGTTTCCTATAAAGCGTTATCTCCTACCTATAGAGTTTCTCTTGCTGCTTATTCTGCTACCTCAGAACCTCATACCTACTCAGAAGCATGTCAAGATCCTCTTTGGGTGGCTGCTATGCAGGATGAAATTACTGCACTTGAGAATAATGATACTTGGTCTATTGTTTCTCTTCCTACCAATAAAGTTGCTATTGGTTGTAAATGGGTGTTTAAGATTAAATACAAAGCTTCAGGGGAGGTTGAGAGATACAAAGCAAGACTTGTTGCTAAGGGATACAGTCAACAAGAAGGCCTAGACTTTACTGAAACTTTTTCCCCTGTTGCAAAAATGGTTACTGTCAGGTCTGTTATTGCTCTTGCTTCTTCTTGTGGTTGGTATACATTTCAAATGGATGTTCATAATGCCTTTCTACAAGTTGATCTTCTTGAAAAGGTCTACATGCAGATTCCTAAGGGTTTTGCAAACCAGGGGTAGAAACACATGGTTTGCAAGCTTCACAAGTCCTTGTATGGACTAAAGCAAGCCCCTAGACAATGAATCTAAAACTTACTGAAGCACTGATTGATATGGGGTTCTTGCAATCTCATTATGACTATTCATTGTTTACAAAGAGAGTAGGGAAAGAACTTTTTGTCATACTTGTATATGTAGATGATCTTTTGATCACTGGGAGCAACTTAAAGTTGATACAACAAGTTAGAAAAGACTTACAATACAGGTTCAAAATGAAGGATCTTGGAGAGTTGAAATATTTCCTTGGAATTGAGTTTTCCAGAAATGCAGATGGTATTCTTATGAATCAGAGAAAATATGCACTTGGACTTGTATCTGAACTTGGACTTGCAGAATGTAAACATGCATCTACTCCCTTAGAGTTCAATCACAAGTTGACATCCACTGTGTTTGATAAATGCACAGGAATGAATGCAGAAGATAAAGTTCTTGATGATTATGGAAAGTATCAAAGGTTGATAGGCAAACTATTGTACTTGACTATGACTAGGCCTGATATTGCCTTTGTGGTTCAAGTACTTAGTCAATATATACACTGACCAAAAAACTCTCATATGGAAGCAGCACTTAGAGTGGTGAGGTACATAAAAGGTACAGCAGGCCTTGGTTTGTTCATGCCAAGCAACAACATGTCTGAGCTTGTAGCTTATTGTGACTCAGATTGGGGAGCATGTATAGAATCCAGGAAATCAGTGACTGGCTACATAGTAAAGCTGGGAAGTGCTTTAGTGTCTTGGAAAGCAAAGAAACAAAATACAGTCTCAAGAAGTTCTGCAGAAGCAGAGTTCAGAAGCATGGCTAGCACAGTAGATGAGATAATCTGGCTAAAAGGTTTGTTCAAAGAATTGGGAGTAGAAGTTAAGTTGCCTATTCAACTATTTTGTGATAGTAAAGCTGCCATTCAAATAGCAGCTCATTGTGACGTCCCGCCACATTTTCAGTCGGTTTGCAGCATACGAAGGGGGCAGGCGGCCCTAGAGCCTTGGAGAGGCTTATGCAAGACTCTAGAACCTTCTAGATTCTTGGAGAAGACTAGAGAATTCCCTTCCCTAGAATTCTCTAGAACATTTTAGAATGTGGAAGAAGTCTTTAGCATATTCTAGACAATGTAAAATTCTCTAGACTATGGACTAAAGTGTAATTAGTAGAAGGACTTGTATAGTAAATTTTATTTACACTAAGGCCCTTAGGATGTAGTATAAATAGGAGGGCATTTCATTTGTAAATCATCCAACAATCCAACCAAGTAAAGAAGTAATACAAGGTTCCTTCTTCTAAAGTTCTCTTTGCCTTTTCTAAGTCTTTCTTTGCATTCTCTTAGCATTCCTAGTTTAAAGGCTTACTTGAGCTTACGAGATCGTGAAAGAATCGTGAGTAAGTTGTCAAGTGCCGCACGGAGTCTTAGCGAATACTCTAAGTCCGTGACATCATCCTATCTTCCATGAATGGACAAAACACTTTGATATAGACTGTCATTTTGTAAGGGAAAAGATCATGAATGGACTCGTTCAAACTCAACACATAGGAACTAAAGAGCAGCAAGCTGACATACTCACTAAAGGACTGTGCAAGCCTCAACATGAATTGCTGATTGACATGCTTGGAATGAAAAATATATTTTTCAATTCTCAGCTTGAGGGGGAGTGTTGAGATCATGTAAATAAGTAGTGTAAATAAACTAGTTAGTTGTTGTAGTTAGTTACAAAAGTTAGTTACAAAATTAGTTACATGTTAGTTAGAGAAAGAATCTTAGTTAGTTATTTTTCTTCTCATCATTTTGTATATATATCAACATACAGATTGAATGAAACATAATTTTTCATTCTCCCAAATACTCTCTAAAGCTTCTTCACTCCCATTAATGGAGATTCTCAACAGTTACTATCATATAACTTTTCTTCTTATAATTACGAGGGCTAATTTTACTATCATATATCCTTAATGACCATAGAATGTGTGTGAATTAACAAAAAAGTTGTTTAAATTTATTTTTGAGTCATATTTTCATTTTCGAAAGTGTTTGACAAATATAAAAAATAATTTAAAACAAGTTAGAAAGTATTAGTCAAGGCTAAAAGAAAAAGTTTAAAATAGCTTATAATACGTTAAAAATCAAAAGTAAACCCCTCCCCAAACTTTTTATTTTTAAATTAAAAGTCATTTAAGTTTGATTTTTATTTTTTGACTTAAAAACTATTTCTACGTATCCAAACAGCACTTAGTAGCAATCTCCTTTAGATCTTCTCCTTTAGATGTCTTTTACTCTTGCTAGTCGTATTGTTACTTTCAAGGGACTTTAATTTACTCAACATAATTTAGGAACTCTAAGTACACTAGGTCTACGACACTCAATTGTCATTTCCATCTTTTGTATCTAGCAATTAATTCCTTGCAATTTATGTGATATTTTTTATTTTTCGAGAGTTAAACAGTTTAAATAATTTAATTGAAAATTTGCACATTAAATCTTTAATTTTTTTAAATGTCATTTATATATTTATAAATTACATAAAAAATATTATTAAGTCACAATAATTGACTATTCAAAATAATTAAATAACTAGTCTTCAGAACGTGCGTTGCACGTTTATTTTAAATTATTTAATATAAATTTTGTACTACAATCAATAATTTGTAAATTGTACATATCTAGTATTGTACATGTTCTACACCAATAATTTTATAAAGTCCAAATAAGTAACATCTATTTAATTATTTAAACATAAAATTCTTTATATAAATCGAGAACATATTTAACTTAAAATGAATAAGAAGAGAAACATTATAAAAGAACATTTAAAACAATTATGAAAATAACTTTCAAATGGTCATAGCTATAATCACTTTACATAAAATAGTACAAACATTCATTATTTGTTATAATTCATATAACATGATTAAAAAATATTATTTTCTTTTAAACATTCTTTACAATTAATCATAATGTCTTCGATCCGAATACAACAATAATGTTATTGCCTTTAACAATTCTATAGAGATTGATGACAACTTTTTTTCAGCAGTCTATGACTATAATCAGAAAGGAAATGAAAAAAGAAGAAAGAGATGATATACCAAAAATGAGAAAATGGATCTTAATTTATAAGAGAGAATTGACATATTAACATACTTTAGTAAGAAGATCAGATGAGATTTATAAGTTAATTTTCATTTCTATGTGACTTTAAATAGGAAAATTTTAGGTGAGGGGAGATGAAAGGAAAAAAAATAAAAGAGACCTATCAGTTTTCTAATTAATTTTGTAACATTTAGTCTTCACCTTTAATTCATTGAACAATATCATTAGAAGCCTTTTTGTCTTCTTGATAATAATTGTTTCTAACAATTTAATATTAATTAACCATCAACATAAATAAATTGTAACCGGAAGAATTTGATAAATTTGTTATTGCTTAATGTGTAATCCTCCCTTATAGTAATTTCAAATTTCTATTTAATATTTAGTTAACAATTTATTAGACGATTAATATTTTTTTATATGATATAGGACAAAATGTAATCTATTTTTTGCCTAATATTCCTTCCACGTTTAGTATATTATTATTATGATGATGCTTATTATATGATATGATGGAGATTAAATTAAATATACATATAGATATAAATGATAAATATTATTAAATTAGATATTTTAATTAGAAATTAATCTAAGGAAGTACAAAAGTTATTAATATTTTTATTATTAAAATGAGACATTTAATATTTAAATTAACTAATTAAATGTTAAATAATTAATCAATCTTTCAATTTAGTACAAGGTCAAAATGGTAATTTCCCAAAAGAATTTGAACCATTGTGTCTAGAGGCATGAATTTAAATAAAAAAAATATTATCTAATATTAAATTAATTATATATCAATATTTATTTAGTTTTAGAGATAAAATAGGGCAAAATAGTAATTCAACTTTTAAGTTGAGAGCTTCATGCTTATAATAATATATGATATATGAAAAAATTTAAGATCAAAGATAGATTTGTTTAAATTTTGAAATTTGAAAAGTGCTACATAAATTAGGACGGAGGCAATATTATTCTTTTATAAAGTTTGTTTATTTGGTTAGATTGAATAAACAACTGAGTCTATTTTAATAGTTTTACAACTTATGAAATCCTTATGTTTATGAGAAAATATATAACACATAATTTTCATATCGCATGTCAAACAAAACTTCAACTTCGTTACATGATATCATATCATGATTCCTTATAATATGACCGAATAGGCCCTACATTTATATTTGCGCTAAAAAAAATTCATATTGGAACAGAACATTCCCTAACTTTGGAAAACTTTGAAGAATGATTAATCTGCAATGTGCAGATTCTCAGAAGAAGTTTAGAAGAAGAAGAAAACTCATCTTTTCATTATACAACTGTTTAAATCTTTTCTACATGTAACTAACATGTTTAGTTAGTATTTATACAAGAAAAGAGAAGATATTTTGTAACTACTTTAACTACCTATTGCTAACTACTCCTCTAATTTCTACTAATTACATAATGAACCTCAACTTACTAAGTAATACCATCTTTAATACTCCCCCTCAAGTTTGTAGGAGTGAACAGATTCAATACTCCAAACTTGGATAATAAATATTCATGTTGAAACTTGTTAAGACCTTTAGTTAGTATATCAGCCTCTTGCTCTTTGGTATGCAGATATTCAGTCTGATTAGACCATTCTGATGTTCCTCTTATGAAATGACAGTCCAATTCTATATGCTTAGTTCTCTCATGTAATACTGGATTGACAGCAATTTGTATAGCTGACTTGCTATCACTATAAATGATGGTTGGGGTTACTATATCAACTCCTAGTTCCTTGAATAGTTTTGTTATCCATACTACTTCAGCAACAGCACTTGCCATGCTTCTATACTCAGCTTCAGCTGAACTTCTAGATATAGTTCCTTGTTTCTTTGATTTCCATGATATTAGTGAATCTCCCAGCTTAACTATGAATCCAGTAACAGATCTTCTGGTGTGTAAACAAGCTCCCCAATCTGAATCACAATAGACCTTTAACTGTTTGTTGTTCTTGCTGGATAATAATACACCTAGTCCTGCTTGTCCCTTGACATATTTTACAACCTTAAGTGCAGCATTGAGATGAGATTGTTTAGGTTGATGAAGAAACTGACTCAGTGTTTGTGTAGCAAAAGCAATGTCAGGCCTGGTAACATTTAGATACAACAATTTTCCAACTAATCTTCTATATGCTGTTGGATCCTCTAGTAACTTATTTTCCTTTCCTGTTCCATTTGTTTCATCATACTCCTTTGTAGTTAACTGTACTTAAGGATCAATAGGTGTAGAAGCTGGTTTAGCAGCTCCAAGTCCAGCTTCAGAAATGATTTCAAGAGAGTATTTCCTTTGATGCATGACAATCCCTTCTTGTGATCTAGCAAATTCAATTCCTAGGAAATATCTGAGTTCTCCTAGGTCTTTCATCTTAAAAGTATCCTGCAAAACTTCTTTGGTTTGTTGAATAAGACTAAAGTCATTACCTGTAATCATCATATCATCAACATATACTAGAAGTATAACCAATGATGTTTTTGTTCTCTTAATGAACAATGAATAATCTGCATGACTCTGTGTAAATCCCAATCTGATGAGTGCATCTGTGAGCTTCACATTCCACTGTCTAGGGGCTTGCTTAAAACCATAGAGGGATTTAGTGAGCCTACACACTGGTTTCTCCCCCTGCACAATAAATCCCTCAGGAAGCTGAAAACCTTGAGGTAGATTCATATAAACTTCATCAAATAAGTCCCCTTGAAGGAAGGCATTTGACACATATCTGATGAATATGCCAATTTTCAACAGCAGCCAAAGCCAACACACTTCTGACTGTAACCATCTTAACAACAGAGAAAAAAGTTTCTTTATAATCTAGTCCCTCTCTTTGGTTAAAGCCCTTTGCAACTAGTCGAACTTTGAATCTTTCAACCTCCCCTGAAGCTTGATATTTTATTTTAAAAATCCACTTACAACCAATGGCCTTTTTTGTGAGGTAAAGGTACTACTTTCCAAGTCTGATGAGTTTCCAAGGCTGAGATTTCAGCTTGCATGGCTTCAACCCATCTGGGATCCTTACATGCTTCTTCAATAGTACTAGGTTCAACCTCATGACCAAAAGAGGAAAGAAATGCCTGATAGGACTTAGACAGATAATCATAGCCAAGATATTTGTCAATAGAATATAGTGGTCTGCTAGGAGTGAGATGAGCAGAAGCAACATAATATTGCATCCATAAAGCAACTTTGGTACTCCTTTGTGATCTTCTAACCTCAGAAATTTGAGCATTAGACAATTCTGTAGACTGTTCAGTGGACTCAACCACACCAGATGGGGACACAGCCTGTGATTCTTCTAATGGAACATTAACAGAAGGAAACAAGTGCCATTCAGTGGTAGAAGAAACTGCAAATGGAAATGTGGTTTCCCTAAATTCCACATCTCTACTAATAAAGAACTGTTTTTCCTTAATGTTGTAGAGCAGATAACCCTTAGTAGTAGTACTATATCCCATATGAACAGCAACAATACTTCTTGGTTGAAACTTATCATGTATATACATATTCTTTGCAAAACATAGGCAACCTAAAACTCTCAAATGTTGTAGAGTAGGTTTAGTTTTATGGAACACTTCATGAGGAGATTTACCATGTAACACAGGAGTAGGTAACACATTTATTATGTAAGCAGCTGCAAGTATGCATTAACCCCAAAACTTGATAGGAATATGTCCTTGAAATTTGATTGCTCTAGCCACTTCAAGAATATGCTTGTGTTTTCTCTCTGCAACACCATTTTGCTGAGGTGTATGTATACAGGTTCTCTGATGAATAATACCTAAGCTTGTAAATAGTTTGTGACACTCAGCATTTACAAACTCAGATCCATTGTCAGTTCTAACCATTTTAACTACAGCATTGAACTGTGTTTTAGCAAGGATGAAGAAGTTTTTCAAAACAACACAAACATCACTCTTCATTCTTATTAGAAACAACCATAGTAATCTGGTACAATCATCAACTATAGTAACAAAGAATTTATGTCCATCATAGGTAGGGGTGTTAAAAGGACCCCAGACATCAATATGCAATAGCCGGAAAGGAGAACTAGAAACAGTAGTACTATTTGGAAATGGTAATCTATGTTGTTTTGCCAAGGGGCAAATGATACAATTATGTAGATCTTTAGAACATTTACTAGGTGAAATATCTAATAGATGAGCCAGAACATTGGAAGAAGTATGTCCTAGCCTTTGATGCCACAATAAAGCTTGTGTATCTGTAAAGTGACTGTCTTCATGAGCTAAATGTGATGAACATTTTTCATTTGTGTTGAGAGGAGATAAGGAGTTGTTAGGCAGTATATAAAGACCATCATGTTCTCTACCAATCACCTTCACCTGCCCATTGGAGAGGTCCTGGAGAGTAACAAAATTAGGAAAGAAGAGCACACACACCATTTAAGATCTTTAGTAATTTGTGAAACTGATAGTAAATTGAATTTAAATTTCAGGAATAAGAAGAACATTCTTAGAGTGTTTTGAGAAGTTATATTGCAGGAACCTATATGAGTAATTTGATTTGTTTCACCATTGGGTAATTGAACATTTCTAGGTTTGTTACTAGGAAGTGGATGTTTATGAGTAAGAATATCTGAGTTATGAGTCATATGATTTGTTGCACCAGAATCTATTATCCAGCCATTCTTGGTTGATGTTACAATAAAAGCAGCTTCATTACCTGCTGATTCACCTGCTGAGGAGCACTTAGCTTGGACTACATTAGCATTGTGGTGTGATGTAGATGCTCCTTCTGAATTTTCTTGCTGCATATTAGTTTGTCCAAGCATGTGTAGGATCTGATTATATTGTTCATGCAACATAGTCATGCCTTTTTGATATTCAACATGTTCAGTGTTTATTGATCCTCTTCCATAACCCTGACTTCTTGTATTTTTACCTCTATTAACACCTATATCACCATCACTTACTGCATTGTGAGCAGTAATATTTTGCCTCCTGTCATTGTTAAACCTTCCTCTTCCATGATACTCATTACTCGATCTTCCTCTCCCCTGATATGTATTGTTAAGATTCTTCTTCTTTCTTTCAAATCCTGGGGGAAACCATGAAGCTGATAGCAAACAGCCTGTGTATGACCTGTTCTTTTACAGTAATCACAGAATGCATTTAGATCATAGCTAGAATTGTTGTAGGGTCTTGATCTAGGCACCATAGCATTAGTATTGTTTCCAGAAGTAAACATGGCATTTAGTTCAGAACAATTAGCACTACTGGAGATTTGTGACATGGTTCTCTGGCTTTCTTTTTCAATTAAGATTGAATATGTTTTGTTCAATGAAGGTAGAGGTATCAATATATGTCCTCTAGCTTGTTCATATGAGTCATTCAACCCCATAAGAAACTGAAGTAACTTCTGATTGTGTACAAATTTCACAAATTCTCTTGAATTTACACACTCACAACTTGGAACAGGAGTTAGACTATCATATTCTACCCATAGCTCACGTAATCTAGAGAAATATGTTGAAATTGAACTAGTACCTTGACTCACAGTGGCAATTTCCTTGTGTAGTTGGAAGATACGAGATCCATCAACTTTATCATATTGTTCAGCCAGATCTTTCCATACAGATGCAGCATTTGTAGAATAAACAATACCTCCAAGTAACTCTTTTGAAACACAATTCATGATCCAAGATAATACAATCGCATTGCATCTTTCCCACAGATTCACCAGATTTGGACCATATGCTTCCTTTTTACATGAACTATCGATAAATCCCAACTTATTTCGACCTATAATTGCAATCTTTAATGCTTGACTCCATACTGAGTAGTTATCAGCTCCAGTCAATTGAATTGAACTGAGCAATACACCAGAATTGTCAATGGTGTTCAAGAACAGAGGATGATTATGGCTTAGTTTTTCCGGCAGCTCGTTATCAACTGTTGCCATGGATTCGTCTGTTGCTTATGTAGATGATACGCAGTGATTTGAACAA
>JAKWJD010001760.1:33441576-33589916 GCA_027705065.1 Solanum peruvianum | reverse complement strand
CTATTTTGTGTAATTATTTTAAATATGTTTCCAATTGATCATAGCATATGTTTGTGTTAACAGAAAAGTGCCGAAAATACCCTTGAACTATTTGAAAAAGTCTAAAAATATCCCTCACCCACCTATCGGATTAAAAATACCACTCCATTCACTTTTTTGGTTCATCTTTACCCTAAACTAACAGCCAACTTTTAAAAAATTATTATTATTATTATTATTCGTTACATGTCATTTTCTTATTGGATAAATTAAATTTCAATCCATTTTTTTTTCTCCAACCCATCTATTCCAGTGAACATGACAACCCCACCCAATTAGAAGACCCATTAAAAATTAAATCACTGAATCTTTCTCCCCTAACCCCCAAGCATCTTTCTTATTCCCTCATTTCTTGAAAATTTTAAATAAGAAAAAGGGAAGAAGAAAGATGCTTGAGGTTAGGGGAGAAAGATTCAATGAATTTAATTTTTAATGGGTCATCTAATTGGGTTTGGGTCATGTTCACTACAATGGATGGGTAGGAGTAAATTAAATGCGTTGAGATTTAGTTTATCCAATAAGAAAAGGGCATGTAAATAATAATAAAAATAATTTCTTAAAAATTAGGTGTAGTTTTAACGATAAAGATGAACCAAAAAGGTGAATGGAGGGGTACTTTTAGCCCGATAGGTGAGTGAGGGATATTTTTAGACCTTTTTAAATAGTTTAAAGGTATTTTTGACCCTTTCCGTTGTGTTAATTATATTTTTATCGTGAGATGGCATAGAAGAAATTGGATTAATTTCCTAGTGTTCTCTCGGACTCTTTGCAGCATTTCGGTGGGTTTGAACTTCTTCTACTTGGTCAATTTTTTTTTAATTTAGAAAATAATCACGTGTTGTAATTCGATAACTCAACCTTCCTCTTGGTTGTTATAATTTTGCATTATTTAAGCATTCTCGTTTGTAATATCATCATAGAGTGTATTACAAACTTTGTGGTGATCACAAAATATCTAGTTCTCTCTAGCTCGTATTTTCTTCATACTTGTTAGTTAATAGAGGTTTGTAATCGCATTAGAATTGGTAAAGTAAGATCTAGCCCTACTTTGCTTGTACTTATTCCTATTGAGATTTTTATTTCTTATAAAAGGCCGCTAGACACTGTCTAGTGGTAAAAAAAGAAAAAGTGAAAGTCTATATCTAAACTTTGAATCCAAGATGAGTTATGTTTTTGCTACAGTTTAAAGAGTAATTCTCTTATTCCTTTTGAAGAATCAATTCACTAAAAATAGTCCCTAAAATTTTAATTTATTAAACTTTTGAATTGAATGGGCTCAATTTTGGTCGATCTTTTGGCATACTTGTTTTGTTGAGGTTTTAATAGGTGGAGAGGGGGAGGAGAATGGGCTGGGAAATTAGGGGAGGAATTATAAGGTATGGAATCGAAGGTAACCAACATGATCAGGCCTTGGCGCTTTTGATATTTATCATCGGGTATTCTTGTTCTATTGCTCAACTTATTAGTTATGTTTACTTCCTATTTTCTTCTTTTGTATACCTAAATTTGTTGTATTTTCGTCGTAGGTCTTTCAGGACACATTCTTTCTATCTTCACGAGGTAGTGATAAAGCATGCATACACTCTATTCTACGGTGATTGTGACTCCATCAATATGATGTTTATGTGCAAATCACCACTATAATGTCACTTCATAATGAATTGCTCTTTTAGTATTGAAAATGGAAGCATATATTTTTTTCTCTTTGCCTCATCCATAGATGGTCATGGTATGAGAGCTTGTATTCATCAGAGGATTGTCATTTGCCATGGCAGTAAATAGAGGGAAGTCAGAATTTTCAATAAGGGGTTCATAATGTGTAGAAATAAATAGTCAAATGGGATTCGACATCTACTATACATATATATATATATATATATATATATATATAAACTTATTTTAACCATAAATAAATAATATAATTTTCCACCGAAAGGGTTAATGGACCCCCTTAATGCAATGTGCTCCGCCCCTGCCAGTAAACGTACACTCTTCCAAAAGTGTACATTTACTATAGTTGTTCAAAGCACCCATATTTTGTCTCAGGTTTGTCATACTTCTCCATATTCATTTTTTTGGGATTGACGTCAGAGTCTACTTGATCTTTTTTTAAAATATTCCAATTTCATCACCTTGGAAGAAGAAAAAAATTGATTTTGGTCGGTTGTGTAGAAATTTAAAAAGTTTAAAAAGGAAAAAAATTCTAAAAAGAAGAAAAGCTAAGGTAAAACATTGTCCACTTTTGGCGATGTTTCCATGAGATCAAAAAAAGTTGCATGCTTAAATTCCGTGTTAATTGTGATACAAGGAAGATAATTGATTGCTTTTGACAAGTAGGAGAAATCAAATTCCTCCATTTTTACCTTCTTAACTATAATACAGCACCTAAAACATGCTAAACAACTCAACGGAGTTCTATTCCAATTTCCAAATCAATTCCATTTGCTCAAAAATGTACATTCCTATACCGAAACGAAGAAAATCATCCGAGCAAGTTTAAGAAAAGGTTACATATGAGGCAAAAGTGGTCCTGGAAATGCTAGTTGCACGTACAAGGGTGTTTGCCAATCATACATAGGAAAAAGGGTGAGCTTAACTATGATTTTCACCTTTGGTTTGGAACTTTTGAGACTTCTTACGATGTTGTGCAACTTTTCCTGATCATGTGCGCACAAAAACCAAGCTCATAATTTAACTGGCTCAAGCAGTTTGACACACAATGGGGTTCTAGAGAGGACTATGGTTTGGGTCGCGAATTTCAGATACCCATTTCCCTTGGTACGTTGCCGAAGAACACCTTTTTAGGTGCAACTGGCATTCTGAGGGCCAATTTTGCCTCGCATGCAACCTTTTCTGAAACTTGCCGAGGTGATTTTCTTCTTCTAATATAGTAGTGCAATATTAATGTTGAGGAGGCGAGATTGATTCGGAAGAGAACTGAGTTAAGTTGTTCAACATGTTTTTAGGGGCAGTATTTGTAATTCAGAGGACAGAAAATGGAGGATTTGATTATTCCTATGTATCTGTATAATGTGAACTTAGAATATTTACTTATACTTGTAAAAACAACATCTTGCTTGTAGCAGTAATTAGCACGAAAGTTACGCATGCATATTAAAAAGTTACACAATACACCTCAGAATACTTCTTTTTTTGATTTTTTTTCCTTTTTAAACTAATCCAATTTTAACACTGCTGACCAAAATTATTACTTTTTTTGTCTTCTTTCAAGGTGAATGAATTTGAATGTTTATATAAAAAAAATTAAGCAGACCCTAACGTTAGCGCTGAAAAAGTTGAATGTGGATAATTATGGATTAAAGAAGCTGATTTACGGACTCGTAGTGTGTTCTTTTTCTTGAATATTTAGCTTAGACAGATGCTATTTTCTTTGCGACCTTTGTATGGGACCAAACAAAAAGTTGCATGCATAACTTCCATGTTAATTACTATAGATAGAAGATCTTTGATTGCTTTTGACAAGTATTAGGTAATTTCATAAGTTCACACACACATATATATATATAGACAAGTAGCAGAAATCAAATTCCTTTAATTTTTTTATGTCTCTTTAACTACAAATACAATCCTTAAAACATGCCTCCAACTCAATCTGTTGCAAATCCCTCTTTTACCAAAATATTACACCTTTATACATGGAAGAAGAAAATCAACCAAACAAGTTTCAGTGTGAGAAAAAGGTGGCCCTGAAAATGCTAGTTACACCTACAAGGATGTTCTATAACGTACGTAGGATAAATGGATGGCTGAAAATCATTAGCCTAACCGTGGCCCTCACCTTTGGCTTGGTACTTTTGAGACTTCTTACGATGTTGTTGCCATTTAAACTTTATGGTAATAAGGCCCAATCAATTATTTTGATTAGGGTTGTCAAATGGGCGGGTTGGGTTGAAATTGGAAATATTAAAATGGGTTGAACAGAAATCGGGATGGTCGGTCTTGACTCGCCCAAGTTAAATGGGCTAAAAAACGGGTTGGGTTTTCACCCGCCCAATTTGATCCGATTAATCTCAATAACTTAACATATTGATATTTAAATAATCACAATTTGAACTTTTGCTCAATAATTTTTTGTTAAAAATAGTAAAAAAATGGATAGATAAATCCTAAAAGATGTTAAATCGATAATAATTCATACCTTCACTAAAGGAACATATCTTAAAAAAAGTTCTAAAATGAGTTGAAATTGGAGATTGAATTGGACTCAACTGAGAAATTTATTTAAATCGGTTTAAGCTTGAATGGGTTGAGATCGAATCTAATTCAAATTATCTTGAGCCCAACCATTAAAATTTTGGACAGGTTGAGCGGATTATCTATGTTTGGGTTTATTTTTTACACACGTAATTCTGATCATGTGCACACCAACAAGAAAACCTAGTTATTTTGAAAAGTTAGAAGAATTTTGTAAAAGTGTTATTAAATCGAGATATTTAGATTCTTAACCACTTACAAAATGAGTAAAAACAATAAATAATTTTTCAGATCTCTTATATCTAGCTTGTTATTTAAAGATAAAAACATTAACAAAAACTTTATAAACTACGAGGATGCAGACGTTATCAAATTAAAATAAAAACATTTCAAACAAACCAAAGTGTTTTCTATTCCAAAACACAATATATATGTTTTGATATCATACAATAACTATTAAAGTTGCATTAATAATATCCATATGCAACATAATTTATATTCTTGCTTGCTTGCTTGGTGCAAGTTATTCATTCTACTCAGTTTTTAATATATAAATTAGTATAACATAATTCCTTGTTGCATCTATTGAACACATCCAACTACCTCTCACTGTGATCGAATCTATCTCCTCAAATCTTCCATCCCCAACTGGTTCCTACAAATTTAGAGATACAACATTCAATAGATTCCTCTGAGTTCAAATGAGAAGTGTGGATTTCATTGTATAGAAGAATTTATATTTTGATATCTCAAGATAAGTACATGGGAAAATCACATTTAACAGAACTAAAATAATACTCTCTCTCTATCAGTTTATGTGATACTTTCCGTTCTTCATGAGTCAGAAAATTTAAGTTTGATCAGAAATTTTGCGCATGAAATTTTCAAAAATTTTAAATGAAATTTATATATTTATAAACTATTATTTTTTCGATACGTGCAAAGCACGTTATTATCAATTTAGATAATTTATGTGAAAAATTGGATAATAAGCATTGCACAAAATAATACTGCACACTCTTTGTGAATGTTTAATGCGGATCATATGAAGATGGTCAATGCAAAATTTATTAGTTAAATGCAATACTATATATAGTTATTTCAATTTGATGAGGTTGAATCATGTAATTAGTCGTATTTCACTAACATTACCTATAGATGATATTTGTTGTGTATTTTTCTTGTCATCTAACCAGATGTGTTGTGAACGTGTATTCCACTTAATCTAATTAGATGTCATATGATCATGTGGAGAGCAATTACATTTTAATTTTGTAGAACTATTTATGTATATTAATATTTATTTTATAAGTTAAAGCAATTAATATGTCACAACCTAATAGACAATTAGATTAAAAAAATTTTAAGAAACAAACTTTCAGTGCTAATCTTTAGTCAAAATTAGTGTTTTTCTACATATTCACACAATTGATGAATAAAAATATGTGGGCGGTAACTTGTTGAGTGGAAAGTAACAGTAACCTAAGTTCATTCTTTCATATAGTGATAGTAGACAAGTCTTAGTTATTACTTTTCCTAAAATTTTAAAGGTAATATGATATAATTTTAGTGTATAGAATAATTTCTATTTTGATATCTCAAGATAAGAACAAGATGTATGAAAAAATTACATTTAACAAATCTAAGTACAAATTTATGTGACATTTTTCATTTTTCGAGAGTCAAACAGTTTAAGTTTGATCAGAAATTTGCGCATGAAATCTTCAAATTTTTTGAATGAAATTTATATATTTATAGACTACTAGCTTTCGACACGTGTGTTGTACGTGATTATCAATTCAGAAAATTTAAGCAAAGATCTGAATAATAAGTTTTTCACAAAATAATATTGCAGATTCTTTTGCGAATGTTCAATGTAGATTATCATATATATTTCTTATTCAGACTAACCTATGAAGATGGTCAATGGAAAATCTTATTAGTTAATTGCAATAATGTATATATTTATTTCAATTTGTTGAGGTTGAATCATGTAATTAGTCATATCTCATTAATATTAATTTATAGATGATATTTGTTGTGTATTTTTCTTGTCATCTAACCAAATGTGTTGTGCACGTATATTCCATTTAATCTATTTAGATGTCATATGAACATGTAGTAACTACATTTTCATTTTTAGAACCATTTATGTATATTAATGTTTTATGTGTGTGTGCGTGTGTATGTGTGCCGCATGTGTGTGTTCGTTCGTGTGTGCGCGTGTGTGTGTTCGTGTGTGTGCCGCATGTGTGTGTTCGTTCGTGTGTGTGCGTGTGTGTGCTCGTGTGCGTGTGTTGTTTGCATCCCTAACAATATATATCTCATAAAAAGTAGCTATGGCGTTATAAGAAGTTGTATGAATTTTTCTTCATCTAAAATATTGAAATATTAAGAAATAATAAATTAATAGAACAAAAGGCAATGTTTACATGATAATAACTATGTTAAAGCAAATTCTTGACATTATAAATCACATAAGTAGCATTGATTTATAAAGTTATTACTTTTTCTTAAGCAAAAAAAGAACAAATTGTGACAATTCTCTAACTCTTGAAAAGTTAAATAATTTTGAGAAAATATATTTAGAAACATATATTTACATCATAAGAGAAATTGTTGACAAAAAATGATGTTATACTACAATATATATTGCTTATACAAATTACAACTGATATTATTACAAGTCAGATGAATTTTTCTATATAGTAATAAATATTTTGAAGAAGTCTTTCTCCGCTAGAATAGCTAGTCACTTCACCAATTGGTGAAAACATTAACAGTGCAATATCTGGGTCACATAGAACTCCCAACTCATTTGACTTCTTAATAATGCTATCCTTGCGTTTTGAATGAAACTGTTTACGCGATTCTGGATCCACTATTTTTTTTCATCACAACCCTATTGCGATCAATGAAATTAAATGATGCAACTTACTAGAATTGAGAGTTAGATGCACTGTTATTTTTTATTAAACTGAGAAATATATAGCTCAACACAAAAGAAAAAGGAAAAAGAATAGCTCAAAGAATTTATTGCAACAACAAGCCATTTTTAAGTTAAAGCAGATGATAACAATAACTCCTTCTTTCACATAATGATAATAGGCAAGTCCTATTTATCACTTCTCCTAGAATTTTAAAGAAAATATGGTATAATTTTACTACATAGAAAGAATTTTTATTTTGATATTTCAAGAAAAGTACAAGGCGTATGGAAAATTTACGTTTGACATAATTAAAATAATACTTTTCTAATCAACTTATGTGACATCTTTTTTAGAGTCAAGTAGTTTAAGTTTGATCGGAAATTTACGTATAAAATCTTCAAGTTTTTAAAATGAAATTTATATATTTATAAACTACTTGTTTTTGGACACGTTTGTTACACGTGATTATCAATTCAAAAAATTTAAGCGGAGATTTGAATAATAAGTTTTGCACAAAATAATATTGCAGATTCTTTTGTGAATTTTCAATGTTGATCATCATATATATCTCTTATTCATACAAACCTATTAACATGGTCAATGAAATAATTATTATTTAAGTGGAATAATGTATATATTTATTTCAATTTGATGAGGTTGAATCATGTAATTAGTCGTATCTCATTAATATTAACTTATAGACGATATATGTGTTGTATATTTTTTTTGTCATCTAACAAGATGTGTTGTGAATAATATTCCACTTAATACATTTAGATGTCATATGAATAGGTGGAGAAAAATTACATTTTATTTTTTAGAACTATTTATGTATATGAATTTTTATATGTGTGTGTGAGCGTATGTGTGTGCGCGTGTTTGTGTTTGCATTACTAAAAATATATATCTCATAAAAATTAGCTCTTAAACTTCAACTGGCGTATTAGAAGTCATATAAACTTTTCTTTGTAAAAAATACGGAAATATTAAGAAATAGTAAATTAGTTATACAAAAGGACAATGCTAAATAGTAATAACTATTTTGAAGTAAATTTCTAAAAATATAAATCAAATAAGTAGCATTAATAAAAAAAAAAGTGTTATTTTTTCTTGAGCATCAAAAAATAAATCATGACAATTATCTAAATCTTGAGAAATTCAATAATTTTGGGAAAATATAATTCAGAAACATATATCTACATCACACGAGAAATTGTTGACAAAAACAAATGACGTTATACTACAATATAAATTGAACTTATACAAATTTCAGTTGACGTTATTACAAGTCATATTAACTTTCTTTCGTTGAAAATACTGAAATATTAAGAAACAATAAATCAATAAAACAAAAGGGCAATGTTTATCTAGTAATAAATATTTTGAAGCAAACTTTCTTACAATCTAAATCACACAAGTAACATTGATAAATAACGTTAGTCTTTTGTTTTGGGCATCAAAAAATAAATCGTGACAATTCTCTAACCCTTGAGAAGTTAATAATTTTGAAAAAAGATATCCAGAAGCATATATCTAAATCATAAGAGAAATTGTTAACAAAAACAAATGAATTTAGACTATGGTAAAAATTAAACTAATACAAATTTCAATTAGCGTTATTACAAGCCATAAAAAATTTTCTCCGTCGAAAATACTTAAATATTAAAAAAAAAGTAATTAATAAAACAAAAGGGCAATATTTATATGTGTCACGACCCAAAATGAGTCGTGAGTGACACCCACACTTACCCCCCTAGGTGGGCGGACCAATAAGTCTGAACCCCAACATATACCAATAATTCAATTATAAATAGCAAAAATAATGTGGAAGCTCCAAAAGTTATTAAGTAACCAATTTAAAAAAGTTTCTAAAGTTTAATACTTATTATCCAAAAATCTGATAGTCATCACATCAAGGACATCTATTGTCAATAAGTGTTTAAGAAACCAAAATAAGCAAAAAGATGGCCCATGTCCGAAATTCAAAGACATAAAGACGTGAATGAGAGAATCCAGCACGAGTTAGAATTAATAGCTCACCCTGAACTCTGATATGCTGGAGATTGGCTAGAGCTGAGGGCGAGTCAAAGTCGATGGTACACTTGCTGCGCACTCCACAAAAGAACATAGAAGAAAATACAAGTAGGGGTCAGTACAAGGAACACGTACTGGGTAGGTATCATCGGTTAACTCAAAATAGAAATCAATATATAATGAATAATAATATAAATTCAACTACAATACTAAACAGGTGACAAGCAACAAACACATGAATCATTGACAACAACAACACCATAATAGGTACACCATCAATCACAACATCAAGCACACCTATGAGGACTCATGCCTCCACACCATACTCATTTGAAAAATAGGTTACTTGAGATTAAGTATATTAAGTTACTTCAAGATTCCTTACATTTAATGTTATTGTGTCGGAACGTGACACTCTCCACAATACCGTGTCGAAACATGACACTCTGATCCCATAATATCGTGTCGGAATGTGGCACTCCGATCCAATTATCTCATTAGTTTATTTCAGCAAGCCTTCTTTATACAAGGCGTCATTTTAATAGAGAGGGTTCAAGATTAGAAATTCAATAGTCTTATAATTTTAGGTCAACCACAAACCACACAATCAAGACATATAAGATACAACCACACAATCAAGTACATAGGAGACTTTACAATATCACTCAATACATATCAATCGCTATTTAGAGTTTATCTATCAAATAGAAATAAACCATAACCTACCTCCGTCAAAGAACCGAAGTCAAACAACTATTTCTCCAACGCTTTTCCTTTCCTTATTGCCTCCGAACTCTTCCAATATATCGAGTATATATATGCATAAGGTGTAAGTTGACAATCCCATAAACACTCAGATTATTCTATGTCTAACCTATACCCATCAATTCACCTAATTCTATAATCATTTTCTTAAAGTTCAAACCTAACGGTAAGTCTTAATTCATTCAATTTGCATAACCTTAATGATATTCAAATCATATAAAATACTTCTAATATTTAATTTCTTAACTCAATATATTAAAACATAAATTTATTATGTAATAATATAAGAAACATTAAAATTCCATCTAATTATACGAATCGAGTATTCTACTTCCAACCTGGAATAAGCAGAACCTTATTTCTTCTAATGACCCATTCATGGGCCCCATTACGTTGTCATCATCATTTAGAGTAATTTTTTTCCCCACTATTTTATTCCATTTCCAAATTAACACCACGCATATGACAAATATAACAACAACAATATTTAATTATGAGATTAGTTAAGCCCTAATTAAATTAACACATTACACCTTGAATTTCTACTCACATTGGCACTTAAATTTAATATAATCTCACTTAAAATTAACATATTAATGGGAGTCAATCTTGTCCAACCCAACGCCACTATCTACACTCAAATCCAACCTAACCTTAATAATAATAATAATAATAATAATAATAATAATAATAATAATATAATAATAATAATAATAATATGACCTCTATGTATATAAACAAATACATGATTAAGGAAATTAATGCTTACATGTTCGTCGCTCTTCTATTCAATTTGTTTTCTTTCCACCGATATGCGTCTCTCTTTTAATTTTCCTCTTTTCTACAAATCAGTTACTACCCTAATTATAATATAACCAATTATAAAAATAACAAAAGTGATCCACCTTACTTCTAATGTTACTTTTCTGAACCACCAACTAAATAAATTATTCAAAATTACCCCACTAATTCCATAATTATAATTATGAATAGTCCAAAACACCCACTTAAATCTATCGGAAGGTATTTTCTAATATAATAAGTTCTAGTGCTCAAAACGACCGAAAATGGTCGTTATAATATGATAATTTCTGCCCATCTAAATTACACAAGAACATTGATAAATAAAGTTATTATTTTGTATTGAGCATCAAAAAACAAATCTTGACAATTTTGTAAATCTTGAAAAGTTTAATATTTTTTTAAAAAGATATTTAGAAGCACATATCTACATCACAAGAGAAATTGTTAACAAAACAAATGGCTTTAAACTACATATGTTAACTTCATATATTGACATTCGATACTAATGTGTATATTAAACAAAAGAATAATTATTATATCATCGGAATTATTTTCCTCAAGTACTCAAGGTTAAAGAATATATCCTCTAGGATAGAACAATTTACTTCATCAGAATAGTGGTAACTAAATTCCGCTAAACATCGAACTCACTCAACAACGACAAATTGCATGAATTTCTTAAAATGCAAGAAGAGGAAGAGTAGAAGATTAAAAAATTGTGTTTAAAATGAAAGGAAATCCCTCTATTTATAGTCAATAAATGATAGTATGAACAAATATTTTTTTGTATCTTATCTAAAATTCCATTGACTTTTCCAAGAAGTCACAACCATTTTGAAAAGTCACTACTTATTGAGAAAATAACACTCATATAAAAAAGTCAAAACATAAATTAGGGTATTATAATAATTTAACATTCAAGTTAGGATTTATGTTTTTAAGATAATATAGATATAGATATAGATATAAATATATGTAAAAAGTACTTAAGTCACAATAATTAAAATTTTAAAATGTTTAAAAGATATATGAAAACTCGACGATCAAAGATAGATTTTTTTTAAATCTCGAAATTTAATATGTCACATAAATTGAGATGGAGAGAGTATATTAGTAAAATAAATTTATATCAATATGGAGTAAAACTATTTATGTTAAGTATGCTTATAGCATTGACCATAGAGAAACTAAAATGTCTACTTCAATGTTGGATTTTAAATTTTAATAAATTCATAGAATCTGAATTTTAATGAAGAACGTCGATTCAGATCAATATATTTTATTTGTTACATGTGTTTATCGATATAAATATAAAGTTTGAACTAAACCTAATAAGTACTACTGAACACATAACTTATGATACTTAAACAATACTTCTTGTCTCTTGACATCCTCCTCAAATTAAACAATATTGATTTTGATCAAAAGTGGAAATGAAGGCACAAGATAAGTTTACAGAAGGATAATAGCAAATATTATTTTAACCGAAATACAGAAGAATATTATCTCTTCAATATGTTTAACAGTAATAATTCGTATTTCCTTCTTTTGTAACGTATGCTATCGATAGAGACTTTTGTGGAACTATTTTGTAATTTAGATTAGTTCCAATTTGTAAATTCACAAACGGATTTTAATATATATGATAATAAAAATAAAATCCTTCTGTTTTAAGAAGAAAAAAATAGACCCTCTTCCTAAGTTGCGTATCGGTCGGTTTAATTTTGTAGTTTATCAATTTGATTTATCAATTATGAATTTGGTGACTTGCTAAACCGTTAAGATATTGACTTATCGATCATTAATTGTTATCGGTTTAATCGTGTTAAGATTTGGCATATTAAAAAATTATGAAAAAATTACTTAGAAATGATGTGTCTAACAAAATGAACCATGCATGTGAGTTTTCAAAATGCATCTGGCTCAAAAACAAACATTACTACATTTTAGAATAACGGAAAGTTCGAAAAAATCTTAAATTAAATTATGAAATTACAAACACTTTGTTTGGTTCATTGTTACTCATTTTCTCATAATGTACTATTATATATACTATACTATATTGTATTATTTTGTATTGTACTGTATGGTAGATATAATGTTTAGCTAGACTATATTGTTTGATGTTGTTTAATACATTTTAATTTATTGTTTTGTTTGACGATATTATAACTTATTAATTTACTAAACCGTCCTTAATTCTCCTAGATTAAATCACATAGAGTAAAGGGAAAATAGTATAATTATAAATTGTTAAGTAAGGATAATATTGAAAAAAGAAATTAAATAACAATGGGAACACATCAAATCAGTTGTTCCATATAATGTGGATTTTCATTGTTACGTAACAACAAAATTTCAATACAATAGAATACATTTTAAGTAACTTTCAAAAGAAACATTAGATTGTTCAATTTACAGATGTCTGAGAATGGATCCGTTTCTGATCATATAAACGAGTTCAATATGATTGTGAGTCAACTCAATTATGTGGATATTAATTTCGAAGATGAAATTAAGGTGTTGATTTTGATGTCATCTCTGTCCGAGTCTTGAGATACTATTGTTGCTGCGATTAGCAGTTTCCATGGATCTAAGAAACTGAAGTTTGATGAAATCCGTGATGTTGTTCTTAGCCAAAGTATTCACAAACGAGAAGTGGGAGATTCATCGGGCAGTACCTAATAGGAATCATCAATTTTCTCAACCTAAGCCTATTCTTACTTTTTAAATAGGATGAGGTTTGGGTGGTTGGAGGCTTTTTTTTTTAGAAAATAGTAAAAAAGAAAAATTAATTGTTGAAATATTTATTTGAATTAGTCAAATATGTTTAAATTAGTTTTTCGTTTTACTTCTTATAATTTTAAATTATTTTACGACCAAAATATCATAAGTTCTCATTTAATTCGCTACTTTTGACATCATTTATATTACAATATACAAATTTATACTTTTAGGTAATTGTTAAAAAAAATATCTCTAGTTCGTCAAAAGAATTTCTGGTAGATACATATTTTGAGTTATTTAAATGTTCAATATGAACATATCCAACTTCAAATGTCAAAATCAAAAATATAGAGAAATTTTTCAAATGTCAATATGAAAAATGTTTGACAAATTTAAAACGACTCCTGTGACTTTACCTATTTAGCTTTTACATGTCTTTGCTTCATAGTGAGAGGAAATAAAAGACAAAAAAAAATTATTATCTTTTTTAATAAGTCAAAAGTAATAAACAAAATAAAAATACATTTTAAAAAAATTGTGATTAAAAATGAACGGAAAAAGTAATAAGCAAACTAAT
This sequence comes from Solanum peruvianum, assembly GCA_027705065.1. NCBI lineage: Eukaryota > Viridiplantae > Streptophyta > Magnoliopsida > Solanales > Solanaceae > Solanum > Solanum peruvianum. The sequence goes on along the minus strand of JAKWJD010001760.1, from coordinate 33,575,825 downwards.
GATATGCTATTAAATATTGTAACATAAAGATGATAAATTTACCTCCTTAATAGAAGTTGAAGTTGTGAATTCTGCAATTCACAAATCCTATCAAAATGCAACTCAACAGATCAAAGAGGCTATCGTAAGCAACAAATTTTCATAAGGTATAATATAATATTATTTTTATTTAGAAATATAGTGATGTTTGTAAAAAAAAAAAAAAAAGAGAGTACAAAATCTTCATAAGAAAATGAATATCTATTTTTAAAACATAAAATACTTTAAATTAAAACAATCAAATCTTCATATGAGTAAATAAAGGTTTTTAAAAATAGATCTAAGGTAATACATCATGAATACATGACCAAAGTCTATTGAGATAAATTAATTATTACCATTATAAGAATGATATTGCTATAAAAAATAATATCACTATAAAAGATAATATTATTATAAGATGTTTATGTTTTTTTATTCAATTTTAACTAATTTTATCAAACAATTATTGCTAAAAAGAAAAAACAATTCTTATTGAATTTTGTTAGTGCACGTTAAAAACACCAGGTCGTCGTTTCGTCTTTATCCATTGGTGTCATTCTAACGAAATACTTTTGAAGAATTAATATTTCTGAGAAGAGAAATTTTTCAAATTCCATTAGATAATAGAAATATCAAAATTCTAACTTACTTGATCGATAATTTTCTCCGCTACTATTATGAAATATTTAATTTTAAACAATCGCTTTATGTTTGTATTTGCTTGCATGATATACTGGTCTATTAGAATTGATTCTTCCATGATAATTTACATGTTTCTTTCACTTTTAAAGTTCTCACAGCATGATTAATCATGACTAGTATTGAACATGATTTTCTTTTTCTGATTTTCAATTGTGAAAATTTCTAATATGACATATATTAGACTAATATTTTCAAGTTATACCAGTAAAATTAAACTTCAAGTTGTAATATAAAAAATTTCAGGTTATAATAATTTATTAAATAAAATAGAATAATAATAATAAAATTTGATTTTTAAAAAGTAAAATAACGATAAAAATGGATCTAATTGTAGTAATTAATTTGAATACATTAATGTTAATTAATAATTGCCATAAATTTAAGAGATTCAAAAAAAATGTGAATTATTTCAAAAGACAATTTTTTTTATTTCAAACGTTTCTCTCTCCTATATTGTTGATTTCAATGTTCCTCTCTGCTCGAATTAGTTTTTCTGTAATTGTCGTCATTTACGACTAGTTTCAAATAGTTTTAGTTCAACAATCTTCAATTTTTTTTATAATGAAATATGTATTAATTAACATGATGGTAGATGGCATCCTTCTGATTAATAGTATTTGTGGTTTATTATTTCAATGAAACGTACAAAAAAAGTAAGAATAATGAAACTGAAAACGAAATTTTCTGATTTTATTTGTGTATAATATATTTAAATTCTAAAAAATTTTGTATGATCATTTTTTTTATATTACATAATAATATTTGTGAAACTTGAATTAATGTTGGTATAAATAATTGAATGCCAACTATATACAGTTTGGATACCACGTATATGGTGTTCATTTTGGTCTCCAATTAAATATCAAAACTAAACTGTTTATGTATTCAATTGCTATGTAGTTTGTGATATTCAGAAATGTGTATCCAATTGATATACAATTTGTACATAACTAATATATGAGAGTCAATCTATAAAAACAGTGCATGCTTTATATAATTCAATTCTTAAAACTGCATAAAAAATAAATATATATCGTCCAAAAGTTAAAAAAAATACATAAAATACTAAAGAGTCTAAGTTGCAATCAACTATTTCAAATTTGATCTTCGTAGTCTTGGGGTAGGATAGTTGTTGGTATCCGGCACATGTTCTTTTGCTATGCAAGGTTCACAAAATTTATTAGCAACAGTCCAAGTTACTTCACTGATCGCGCCATTATCGTTTTTTATTTTTTCCGCATTGCTATCAACCTAGTTGGAGAAATTGAAAAGGAAACCTTCCTATTATAAAAAAATGGTATTATAAAAAAATATCTATTACATACCAACATTAGTCATAATTTAAAAAAAAATAAAATAAAAAATGAGTAATTTTAACAAACTACAATCAATTCACATAATTAGACCACTGATATCATACCATTTTTTGATAAATATAATAGACAACTTAAATCAAGTTTCTTACCAACAATAAATCAGTTTCATCATATTCATAAATTGTATATTAAGTCTCATATCAATATTATCCACATCATACCAATTTTGTACCAATTCATATCAACATTAAACAAAATTCATACCATACTCATAAATCGTAAATTAAGTCAACTTTCATACAATAATATGCATAATATAACATTTTTAACAAGAATATCTACTAAATTGAATAATTATAAAATAAATTAAATATAATATTAACTTAACCTTTTTTTTTGTCCGTCTTTTTTGGATGTTGGGATTTCGTTGTTGCTCTTCTTTTTGATGGTTTTGGAGACTTCATGTATGGACTTTGGTTGATCTTTTTGTTTTTCTTCTTCTTCTTCTTCTCACTTATAAAATCTGAGTATGAATCAGCAGGGGGTTCTAACATTTTCGTCTCTGACATTTTCAGATTCAAGAATTATCAAATACCGCAATAGTTGACATTGAATTTTTAGGTTGTGCAAGTCATAAAATACACAAAAGGTGTTTGATACATAAATTGTTGAAACCTCTCTTGCTCGATGAAAAACAAAAAATCAACAAACAGACTCATGTTTGAACATAAAGTCATGTGTGTATATCGTCCTTGCTTGTAAAATAAAATTGTTTATACTAAATTACAACATACTTCATAGAAGTAGTATTCAAGTTTCATTAGAGTTACTACAATGTAACAACCCATTTAGTCGGCTTGAGTAGTAGAATGATTTTAATAAATTTACTGAGTCGACGGACCTAGCGAAGGATCGTCGTGGTCACGATGGACCGTCGTGGACTCCGTCGTCCCATACTTGTGCAATTCTTCTGCTGCTCTCTTCACTACCCTCGACGGCAAGTATGACGAATCGTCATAGGCATAACGGTCCGTCGAGCTCCTTCGTTCTAAAACACTTACACTCTTGAAATCTGGGTGCGGGGATCAATTCTCTGAACTTCGTGACGGACCTGCAGGACGGACCGTCACAGACCCGACGGACTGTCACAGGTTGCGTAACCGCACTACAGGAATTAAGTCTTTGAACTTCGTGACGGACCTGCAGGACGGACCGTCACAGATACGACGGACCGTCACAGGTTGCGTAATCCCACCCTGGGTCGGACTTCCGTGAAAATTTATATAGGTGGTTTGGACTATTCATGATTATAATTATAAAATTAGTGGGGTAAGTTTAGTAATTTATTTAGTTGTGGGTTAAAGAAGGTAACGGGGAAATAAATAGTGGATTACTTGATCATAATGGATTATATGACAATTAGGGTAAAAAGAATCTGCAGAACAAAAAACAAAAAGAAGAGAGGAGGAGAACGAGCGAGAAGGAGTGAAAGAAAGAAGAGAGCAAGCGACCTAGGCTTCAAATTGAAACGATTCAAAGGCATTGGAGAGGTAGATTGATTGATTTCGGTTCTTCAGTGGAGGTAGGTTATGGTTTATTTCTATGTGATAGATAAACTCTAAATAGTGATCGATATGTATTGGGTGGTATTGTAAAGTCTTCTATGTGCTTGATTGTGTGTTTGTATGTTTTGATTGTGTAGTTGTGGTTGGTTAGAATGATGAGACTGTTGAATCTTCAATCTTAAATCCTTTCTATTAAGATGACGCCTTGAATAAAGAAGCCTGGATTAAATAAATTAATGAGATAAGTGGATCGGAGTGTCACGTTCTGACACGATATTAGGGGATCAGAGTGTCACGTTCCGACACGATATTAGAGGATCGGAGTGTCACGTTTCGACACGGTATATGGGATCGGAGTGTCACGTTCCGACACGATAATAATAAAAGGAAAGGAATCTTGAATTATATTAATATACTCAAATTCAAAGAACCTATTTCCCAAATGAGTAGGGTGTGGAGGCATGAGTCCTCATAGGTGTGTTTGGTGTTGTTGCCAATGGTTCATGTACTTGTTGCTTGTCACCTGTTAAGTATTGTGGTTGATTTTATATTATTATTCGGTATATATTGTTTTCTATTTTGAGTTGGCCGATGATACCTACTCAGTACGTGTTCCTTGTACTGACCCCTACTTGTATTTTCTTCTTGTAATTCTGTGGAGTGCAGCAAGCGTGCCATCGACTTTGACTCGTCCTCAGCTCTAGCCAGTCTTCAGCACTTCAGAGTTTAGGGTGAGCTATTGTTCCTAGCTCGTGCTGGATTCTCTCCTTCACATCTTGATGTCTTTGGATTTCGGACATGGACCATCTTGTCACTTAGTTTGGTTTTATTAAATACTCTTAGATTTAGTAATTTGAAGATAGATGTTCTTGATGTGATGACTTCCAGATTTTGGGGATAATAAGTGTTAAATTTTAGAAGTTTATATTTGGTGTATATTAATAAGTTTTGGATCTCCGCATTATTTTGTTAATTATAGTCGAACTATTGGTAAATGTTGGGATATGATTGGTTGGTTCGCTCACCTAGTAGGCTAAGGGTGGGTGCCACTCACGACTCATTTTGGGTCGTGACAAACTTGGTATCAGAGCGTTAGGTTCGTTGGTCTCACATCACACAAGAACAGGTCTAGTAGAGTCTTGAGGAACGGTATGGGGACGCCTTTACTTTTATTTGAGAGGCTATAGGACTTTAGGAAAAACTCCATTTTCTTTCTTTCTCTCGTGCTATTACTTGGATCCAATTGGTATCTAGGTGATACAAATTGGTATCTGACATCCTCACTCTATCTCGCAGATGGTTAGAACTAGATCAACAACTATGCCAACACCAACACCGGGAAGACAGGGTGCGTCTGAGCCAACCATTGAGGCTGTAACTCGAGGAGGAGCAGTGGTAAGAGGCCGTGGTAGGGGTCGTAGGAGGGTGCCCACTAGAGGTAGAGGACAAACACTTGGTCCAGCGAGGAATAGGGCAGTGACTCCTCCACTGACTGATGAGGTAGTAAGAGAGGGTGAGGAGGGGGAAAATGAGCAGGTTCAAGATGAGGAATTACCACCCCAGCCTACCCCAGAGATGATTAATCAGGTTCTTGCTTATCTTAGCGGGTTATCTGATCAGGGCCAGACACCTCCAGTGTTTTCTGCACCAGCACCTCAGGTTCCGAGAGTACAACATGCAGCTGATGTGGCTCCCCGCATGGAGGCATCATTGGAAGTAGGTACATTTCCTCGATTGACTACAGGGTCGATAATGACAGGTGATCAACATGAACTTTTCGTTAAGTTTTTAAAGCTGAAACCTCCAGTCTTCAATGGTACTGAATCTGAAGATTCCTATGATTTTCCGGTTGACTGTCATGAGCTGCTACATAAGATGGACATAGTAGAACGATTCGGTGTCGAGTTTGTGACCTACCACTTTCAAGGGGATGCCAAAATGTGGTGGCGATCGTCTGTTGAGTGCCAACCAGCACAGGCACCACCCATGACTTGGGCATCATTTTCTAGGTTATTTATGGAGAAGTATATACCCCGAACTTTGAGAAATAGGAGGAGAGATGAGTTCCTGAGCCTAGAGCAAGGAAGGATGTCTGTTGCTGCTTATGAGGCTAAGTTTCGTGCACTATCCAGGTATGCCACTCAGCTTCGCTTCAGCCCACAAGAGTGGATTCGTCGCTTTGTGAAAGGATTGAGTTCGGATCTGCAGATTTCAGCCTTACAGGTAGTTGCTGCAGCAAAATCCTTTCAGGAAGTGGTTGATTTTGTGATAGAGGTAGAGGGGGTGAAGCCAAACGACTTCACCACAGCATCGACATTTAAGAAGTTCCGTAAGGGAGGTGAGTTTAGTGGTTCCTACTCCAGAGGACAGAGTTCAGGAGGGTACCCAAACCCGTCTATTCAGTCTTCACTGCAGGCTGTAGCTGGGGGTTCCACGCAGACGGTCAGCAATTTTTGAGTTTGTAGGTTATCCCCAGACTTCGTCATTCAACAGAGACCTATGCTTGACTCCAGGAATTGTTATGGTTGTGGGGAAACTGGACATATTAGGAGATATTGTCCAAAACAGAGTTACAGACCCCCGATAGCTAGAGAGGTGATCATGGTAGAGTCCACCGTTCTGGAGGACGTGATGGTCAAGGAAATGGTGTTCACCAAATCAGTCGGGTGGCGGACAAGTTGGAACTACTGCAGCTCAACCTGGTAGGGACAATGGACAGACAGGTGATAGGGCCCATTGTTATGCTTTCCCTGGGAGGTCTGAAGCAGAGACATCTGATGTTGTTATCACAGGTACTCTTTTGGTCTGTGATTGCATGGCTTCTGTATTATTTGATCCTGGATCCACATTTTCATATGTATCTTCCTCATTTGCTACTGGCCTTGATTTACATTGTGATTTGCTTGACATGCCTATTTGTGTCTCTACACCTGTGGGTGAGTCTGTGATAGTTGAGAAAGTGTATAGGTCTTGCCTTGTGACTTTTGTGGGGAGCAATACTTATGTAGATTTGATTATATTAGAAATGGTTGATTTTGATGTAATTCTGGGTATGACTTGGCTTTCCCCAAATTTTGCAATCTTAGATTATAATGCTAAAACTGTGACATTGGCCAAGCCTGGGACAGATTCGTTAGTGTGGGAGGGTGACTACATTTCCACCCCAGTTCGTATTATCTTTTATTCGTGCTAAGAGGATGATTAGTAAGAGTTGTTTAGCTTTCTTGGCTCATCTCAAGGATGATACTTCCAAAGTACCTTTGATTGAGTCTGTTTCGATAGTCCGTGAATTTCTGGATGTGTTTTCTGTAGACCTTCCTGGTATGCCACCGGATAGGGATATTGACTTTTGTATTGATCTGGAGCCGGGTACTCGCCCCATTTCTATTCCCCTTATAGAATGGCTCCAGCTGAGTTAAGCGAGTTAAAGGCCCAACTTCAAGAGTTGTTAGGTAAAGGTTTTATCAGACCGAGTGCATGCCCTTGGGGTGCTCCTGTTTATTGAATTGTGAAAGAGAAAGATGGAAGTTTTCGGATGTGCATAGACTACAGGCAGCTGAATAAGGGTAACTATTAAGAACAAGTATCCCATTCCTCGCATTGATGATTGTTCGATCAGTTACAAGGTGCTTCTGTCTTCTCTAAAATTGATTTGAGATCCGGTTATCATCAATTGAAAATACGGGCAATAGGTGCCAAAGACTGCTTTTCGAACCAGGTATGGGTATTATGAATTCGTAGTAATGTTTTTTGGTCTTACGAATGCCCCTGCTGCTTCATGAGCCTAATGAACGGGATTTTTAGTCATATCTGGATCTCTTTGTTATTGTATTATTGATGATATAACTGATATACTCAAAGAGCAGCAGGAAAGAAAGAACATGAGAGCATTTGAGAATCGTATTAGAGTTGTTGAGGAAGAAAAGGCTTTATGCCAAATTCTCCAAGTGTGAGTTTTGTCTAGATTCAGTGTCCTTCTTGGGGCATGTGGTTTCTAAGGATGGAGTGATAATGGATCCTTCTAACATTGAAACAGTGAAGAGTTGGGTAAGACCTACTAATGTTTCAGAGGTAAGGAGATTTGTTGGTTTAGCTAGCTACTACCGTCGATTTGTCAAGGGATTTTCTTCTATTGCTTCGCAGCTGACAAATTTGACTAAGCAGAATGTTCCATTTGTATGGTCGGATGAATGTGAAGAAAGTTTCCAGAAACTCAAGACCTTGCTGACTACTGCACCAATTCTTACCTTGCCAGTGGAAGGTAAGAATTTCATTGTTTATTGTGATGCATCTTATTCTGGGTTGGGTGCAGTGCTAATGCAGGAGAGGAATGTAATTGCTTATGCTTCGAGGCAACTAAAAGTGCATGAACATAACTATCCGATCCATGATTTGGAGTTGGCTGCAGTTGTATTTGCATTAAAGCAATGGAGACATTATCTATATGGGGTCACGTGTGAAGTTTACACAGATCATCGTAGTTTACAGTATGTCTTTACCCAGAAAGGTTTGAATTTGAGGCAGAGGAGGTGGATAGAACTATTGAAGGACTATGATATTACTATTTTGTACCACCCAGGAAAAGCTAATGTCGTGGCAGATGCTTTAGGTAGAAAAGCAGGGAGCATGGGTAGTCTAGCCCACTTACAGGTTTCTAGACGCCCATTGGCTAGAGAGGTCCAGACTTTGGCTAACGACTTTATGAGGCTGGAAGTACTAGAGATAGGAGGATTTTTGTCCTGTGTGGAGGCAAGATATTCTTTTCTTGACAAGATTAAGGGAAGGCAATTTGATGATGAGAAGCTGAGCCGAATTCGGGATATGGTGTTGCGAGGAGAGGCTAAAAATGCAATATTTGATGAGGAAGCGTTTTGAGAATTAATGGAAGGGTATGTGTGCCACGTGTTGATGATTTGATCCACACTATGCTTACAGAGGCTCATAGTTCAGGATATTCTATACATCCTGGTGCAACCAAGATGTATCGTGACCTAAAGCAACATTTTGGTGGATTAGAATGAAGCGTGACATTGTTAATTTGTGCCCAATGTCCAAATTGTCAGTAGGTAAAGTATGAACACCAGAGGCCCGGAGGGACACTTCAAAGAATGCCCATTCCTGAATGGAAGGGAAAGAATTGCAATGGATTTCGTGGTTGGCTTCCAAAGACATGGGTAAGTTTGATTCTATTTGGGTGATTGTTGACAGGTTAACTAAGTCTGCTCACTTCATTCTGGTCAAGACGACTTACAATGCAGAGAAGAGAAGTTAGCCAAACTCTATATCTCAGAAATTGTTCGATTGCATTGAGTTCCACTTTCCATCATATCAGATAGAGGTACGCAATTTACTTCTAAGTTTTGGAGAACCTTACATGCTGAATTAGGTACCAGATTGGATCTTAGTACTGCATTTCACCCTCAGACCGATGGTCAGTCTGAGCGAACAATTCAGGTGTTGGAGGATATGCTTCGTGCATGTGTGATATAATTGGGTGATCATTGGGATAAATTCTTACCCTTAGCAGAGTTTTCATACAATAATAGTTACCACTCAAGTATTGATATGGCTCCATTTGAGGCACTGTATGGGAGGAGGTGTAGGTCTCCCATTGGTTGGTTTGATGCATTTGAGGGTTAGACCTTGTGGTACTAATCTTTTGAGGGAATCATTAGAGAAAGTGAAATTTATTCAAGAAAAGCTTTTAGCAGCTCAGAGTAGGCAGAAGGAATATGCAGATCGAAAGGTTAGAGACTTGGGATTTCATGGAGGGTGAACAGTCTTGCTGAAGGTTCACCCATGAAAGGTGTGATTGCGTTGGGTAAGCGAGGTAAGCTTAGTCCGAGGTATATTGGACCATTTGAAGTACTTAAGCGCGTGGGGGAGTGGCCTATCAATTGGCATTGCTCCAGGGTTGTCAGGAGTGCACCCGGTATTTCATATGTCTATGCTGAAAAAATACCATGGTGATGGAAACTACATTATTCATTGGGATTCAGTTCTTTTTTATGAGAATTTGTCTTATGAGGAGGAGCCTGTTTCTATTCTAGATAAGGAGGTTCGCAAGTTGAGATCAAAGGAGATTGCATCTATCAAGGTTCAGTGGAAGAATCGTCCAGTTGAAGAGTCCACTTAGGAGAGTGAGGTTGATATGCAAGAAAGATATACACATCTTTTTACAAATTTAGGTACTCTTTCTCGCCCTCGCCTTTCTTTTTGATCGTTCGGGGATGAACGATGAGTAAATTGGTATCTATTGTACAACCCATTTAGTCGGCTTGCCAGCAGTAGAATGATTTTAATAAATATATTACTGAGTCGACGGAACCTAGCGACGGATCGTCGTGGGTCACGACGGACCGTCGTGGACTCCGTCGTCCCATACTTGTGCAATTTTCTGTGCTCTCTTCACTACCCTCGACGGCAAAGTATGACGAATCGTCATAGGCACAACGGTCCGTCGAGCTCCTTCGTTCTAAAACACTTAAACTCTTGAAATCTGGGTGCGGGGATCAATTCTCTGAACTTCGTGACGAACCTGCAGGACGGACCGTCACAGACACGACGGACCGTCACAGGTTGCGTAGCCGCACTACAGGAATTAAGTCTCTGAACTTCGTGACGGACCTGCAGGACGGACCGTCACAGGTTGCGTAATCCCACCCTGGGTCGAACTTTCGTGAAAAATTAAATAGGTGGTTTGGACTATTCATGATTATAATTATAAAATTTGTGGGGTAAGTTTAGTAATTTATTTAGTTGGGGGTTAAAGAAGGTAATGGGGAAATAAATAGTGGATTACTTTATCGTAATGGATTATATGACAATTAGGGTAAAAAGAATTGCCAGAAAGAAAACAAAAGAAGAGAGGAGGAGAACGAGCGAGAAGGAGTGAAAGAAAGAAGAGAGCAAGCGACCTATGCTTCAAATTGAAACGATTCAAAGGCATTGGAGAGGTAGCTTGATTGATTCGGTTCTTCGGTGGAGGTAGGTTATGGTTTATTTCTATGTGATAGATAAACTCTAAATAGCGATCGATATGTATTGGGTGGTATTGTAAAGTCTTCTATGTGCTTGATGTGTGTTTGTATGTTTTGATTGTGTAGTGTGTGGTGGTTAGATGATTAGATTGTTGAATCTCAATCTTAAATCCTTTCTATTAAGATGACGCCTGAATAAAGAAGCCTGGATTAAATAAATTAATGAGATAAGTGGATCGGAGTGTCACGTTCCGACACGATATTAGGGGATCGGAGTGTCACGTTCCGACGAGATATTAGAAGATCGGAGTGTCACGTTCCGACACGGATATGGGATCGAAAGTGTCACGTTCCGACACGATAATAATAAAAGGAAAAGAATCTGAATTATATTAATATACTCAAATTCAAAGCTATTCCCAAATGAGTAGGTGTGAAGGCATGAGTCCTCATAGGTGTGTTTGGTGTTGTTGCCAATGGTTAATGTTGCTGGTCACCGGTTTATTGTGGTTGATTTTATATTATTATTCGGTATATATTGTTTCTATTTGGAGTTGGCCGATGATACCTATCAGTACGTGTTCCTTGTAATGACCCCTACTTGTATTTTCTTCTTGTTATTTTGTGGAGGTGCAGCAAGCGTTGCCATCGACTTCGACTCGTCCTCAGCTATAGCCAGTCTTCAGCACTCAGAGTTCAGGGTGAGCTATTGTTCCTAGCTCGTGCTGGATTCTCTCCTTCACATCTTGATGTCTTGGATTTCGGAAATGGACCCATTTGTTACTTAGTTTGGTTTTCTTAAATACTCTTAGATTTTAGTAATTTGAAGATAGATGTTCTTGATGTGATGACTTCCAGATTTGGGGATGATAATAAGTTAAATTTAGAAGTTTATTTACTTGGTTATATTAATAAGTTTTGGATCTTCCGCATTATTTTGTTAATTATAATCGAACTATTGGTAAATGTTGGGATATAGATTGGTTGGTTCGCTCACCTAGTAGGCTAAGGGTGGGTGGCACTCACGACTCGTTTTAGGTCGTGACATACAATTTAAATATAGTTATAATTAAATTATATCATATAAATTAAATAAAAAATAACTCATAATCATATAAATATTAATTAAAAAAATCACATCAATTTTATGCAAATATCATAACAGTTTCATGTGCACTATGACATTCATCAATGTACTTTCATAATACGCTAAAAATAATTTAACAATTTTAATACATTAATGGATGAATTGAAAAAAGAACTTTATTAATAAGAAAAATCCAATTTCATATCACTATTAGAGAAATTAAACAATTTATACAATTTGCATAACAATATACATCAATCAAACATTAAATTCAGAATCCTACACATTTTATTTCAAACTAATTTGATGATTTTTTTTAAAAAAAACTGTTCTTATAAACATTTTAAAAATTAGTGTGATAAGTATTTTATTTTATTTTTTAGAATAGATTACTCTTTGGAGTTTTGCTCACTTTTCTAGGCGGCATTGAACCAATCAGCAGCCTTTTAAAGTGACATTAATTTTCACTTAGACACCTCAAATAGACTTTGTTCATGTTAAACACACTCAAATACCAAATGTCAATTTTTAATTAGTCATCATGTCATGTGTAACGACCACTAGATCATTTTGAAAACTAGGACTATTTTGACTCTTTTCGGAAAAATTAAAGAGGACATTTTTAACTATTCGATAACTACGAGTACTTAGTCGATGAAACTTTTATTAAATAAGTAATGTAGATAATAGGTTAGTGGAGTTTCACAGTTAATATACTCTTGTTTAGAAAAGGAAAAAAACAAGAAATTTGCGTGCAAAGTTTGGTGGCACGTCATAGCGAAAGTCGACTCCTAGAGGTAAGAAAATTTTAATAAATTTTTCATTCATGTGGGTACACATGAAATTGCTTCGTACATGAGTATTGCTATTATATTATTAGGTGGAAAATGTTAAATTGCTGATTTTATGAGTACAGTGCCAACATAGATGAGTGAGAATATGAATTATTTTTGAGATTTGGACCGTCGATCCTTGTGAAATTGATAGTATAGTTGTTGTAAATTATAGAAATCGAAAAAAACATTTGGGGGTCATATTGAGGGGCATTAATGAAGAAAAAAAATTGTGTTTTTAAGGATCGTCATGGGTTAAATTCAAGTGTTAATAATAAAACATAAAGTTACAGTAATATGTATATTTATAAGTGAGGTTATACCAAGTGTAGTAGAGATTTTCTTAAGGTCATAAACTGATTTGAATTTGGGATAGTTGCAGGGCTGGGACGTTTTGTTTCCTAGAGTTATTAGGATAATGAGGGACTATAGTTGGACGCCAATTATTAGGCAATCATATGCCAATAATTGGAAATGGTGGTAATATTTAAGAAAAATTGACAATTTGCAGAATAGTTTAAGAAAAAGAATGGCCACGTTTCAATGTTTTATCAGTGGGTGTGAATTAGTTCTTATTTTATTCATTTACAAAATTAAGACACTAGTTTTTAATAATATTGAGATGGGTAATTAATTATTAGGTGTATATTATATGATTCAACCTTGTTGGAGGGATTAAAGTTAAATTCTTGGCTTAAATTTTAGTAATATGAATCTTTGACATATAAAATATATCAAGAGTAGGAGCTTAATTGGAGATATGAGTGAGTTTTGGAGTTTAGGTTAGACATATTATAAATTGAGTACCTATGAACTCGCTTACTTACGAATATTGCACAATTGGTAGGTTGGGAACATTCCGAAGCTTTGCGAAAGGGAAAGGAAAAGTTGTGAAGATTCGTGACACGAGGTTCAACATCTAAGGCATGTTAATACCTTTTAGACTTGTTGAAGGACGTTTTCCTAATTAAAGATTGAAAATAAAAATAGACAACGCGGTAAGGGCGAAAGATAAGGTCTCGTGTCAATGGTGTGACGGGTATTGGTACGAGTACCAGTGTTATAAAATGGAAAGTTACTACTATAGAATACGGATTGCAATTTGAGAATTTCCAAAGACATATGGCATTAGCTGATATATTATTGACTTGAAATTATTGTGTTATTGTGTTTTCTTTATTATACCCGTGTAGTTGTGATAATTGAGGTGGTTATGTATTATGTTGATATTGATCTAGTGAGATGCATCATCATCCCCTTATATTTAAATAATATTGTATACATGCATTGACATGAGATTGAGTATAAGTTGCGCACGTGGAGATCGTCCGTGCTGGGGATGGTGAGATGTTAAGATTGTAATTTGGGTACGTGAAAACCATCTGTGTGAAAATTATTTGATATTATGATAGTACGTTGAGATCGTCGGAAAAGACACACGGAGATCGTCCGTGCCGGTATATGGACCTCGCGAGTCCCCCATGGGTCATGAGATCTCAATGTATTTCCAAGGAGTATCATGTATATACGGTTGAGCGAGTACTGGGTATTCTGAGACATGTCATTACATGGTATCATATTGCATTGCATTTCATCACATCATCATTTTTTATGATTATGTATTTTGTTTGGTGTTTGGATAGTAATTGATGTCTAATTACCTTATTGATGAAACTTAGATAGTAAGTGTAAATATATATATATTATATATATATAATATATATATATATATATATAATATATATATATTATACATATACTTGTATAATTTAAGAATTTATTTTTCTTATTTAAACTCCCGTCACTACTTCTTCGTTGTCGGTCAATGTAACATACTGAGTACGCGTGGTTTCGTACTCATAACTACACTTGTTGTACTCTTTGTGGTGCATATTCGATTCCGAGTAAGAGCACATCTCGCGAGGAGAAGTTTGAGTCTGAATTTGGAGTGTCTTGGAATTGTGGTGACCTGCTTGGCTGTTCCGTGGCCCACACCTCCCTCTATCTTTTAGTTATTCTAGTTATTCAGTATTCATACAGGATATCCTTTATGTTAGATTCGCCATTTTAGTTTCAGACTTGCATCGTATTTTAGAAGCTCTTATACTTATGACACCAATTCTTAGGTAGTACTTTTTTTTAGTTTTCCGAATTCGTACTTATAAGGAACTGTGTGTTGGAGATTTGACTAATTGTTGTCTTTTCACTCATTAGTTAGTTAAGTTTGTTAAAATATGTTGGTTGACTTACCTATTGGTTAGGAACATAGGTCTCATCACGACTTATGAATTTGTATCGTGACATAATGTCAAGTATATTACACACACTTTTTAATTGTAAAATTAATTATTAAAAAATAATTAATTTTTCAACAAAAATAAATAAATAAAATTACCTATTTTCTACCATCCTACCGCAGTCAGCCCCATCTGTCTTACGTCCCTTTGCCTCCCCAACCCTACAATCATTTTTTGTTCTTCTTAAAAAAATTTAAAAATCATTAGATTTTAAGTTTTTCCTTTCTTTTTTTTGTGATTTGTATTTGAAAATCATATATGACATTCTTCTTCTATCTTTTTGAAAAATAAATTGAGTCTCTTGTTCTAAAATATTCCTTCAAAACTAGTGTGATGATTTTTTTTTTTAAAAAAATATTCTTATAAATATTTTAAAAATTTGTGTGATAAGTATTTTATTTTAAATTTTAAAAATAGATTACTCTTTGTAGTTTTGCTCACTTTTTTAGGTGGCACTGACCCATCGGCGATCTCTTAACGTTGACATTGATTTTCACTTAGACACCTCAAATAGACTTTGTCTATTTTAAACACACTCAAATTCCAAATGTTAATTTCTAATTAGTCATCATGTCATGTAAAGTGTATTACACACACTTTGTAATTTTAAAATAAATTATTAAAAAGCAATTAAATTTTCATCAAAAATAAAAAAATAAAATTACCTATTTTCTACCATCCCAACCTATCCCGCCCCTATCCCATCTACCTTATGTCCCTTTGCCTTCCCAACTGTACAACCATTTTTTTTGTTCTTCTTGAAAAAAAAATCATTACATTTTAGGTTTTTTCTTTTTTTTTTGGGATAATGCACATATACCCTCTCAATGTATGCACGAAATCTCAGAGACACACTTATACTATATTAAGGTCCTATTAACCCCCTAAACTTATTTTATTAATAATTTTCTACCCCTTTTTAGCCTACGTGACACTATCTTGTGGGCCCAACGTTGGTTGACTTTTTTTTCAAACTAGTGCAACGTAGGCAGAAAAGGAGTAGAAAATTACTTATAAAATAAATTGGGGGGGGGGTAATAGGAATAAGCGTGTCTCTGGAATTTCAGACATAGGTTGATGGGGTACTTGTACATTTTCCCATCTTTTTTTGTTGTGAATATGTTTTTGAAAATCATATATGACATTCTTCTTCTATTTATTTGGGAAAAAAAGATTGTGTCTCTTGTTCTAAAGAAAACCTTTTCAAAACTAGTGTGATGATTTTTTTTAAAAAAAAAAAATTGTTCTTATAAATATTTTTAAAATTAGTGTGATAGGTATTTATTTTATTTTTTATATTTTGTAAATTTCTTTATCATGATTTTTCATGGTGGAAGTTGAAATAAGAGGTAGGGCTAAAAACTGAAGAAGAATAGGAATATTTTTTTAAAAAAATCCAAAAAAAAATCTCACGCACTCAACAAGGGTGCATCACACACAATATACAAGTCAATGAAACATGTCAAAATGACAAAGTGAGACTGAACATGAAGTGTCTAAAATGAACAAAGCCTAATTGATATGTCTAAGTGAAAATTAACGTAAATTTTAGGGGCTACCGATGGATTCAGCCTTTCTAGGTTTGGAGCTGAAAATTTGGAGCAAATATGTGAATTCTATAAATTCACATATCATATCAAAATACAACCCAACAGATCAATAAGGCTATGCCAAGCCAACAAATTTTATATTATTATTTTATTTTTGCTTAGAAATAATGATGTTCGTAGAAAAAAAGTCTTCATGAAAAAAATGAATGCCTATTTTTTAACATAAAAATATCTAAAATGTTAAATTAAAATAGTCAAATCTTCCTATGAGTAAATAATTTTTTTACAATAGATCTAAGCTAATATATAATGAATACGTCACAAAAATCTTAATAACATAAATTAACTATTACCATTATAAGAAAAACCTTTTTTTTTATAAACAGTAATATTAGTATAAAATGTTGCAAGTTCTTTTACTAATTTGGCTTTACTTGTCTAGTTTTATTATACAATTATTGCAAAAAAGAAAAGAAAACTTTACTATCGAATCTTCTAAGTGCGCATCAAAAACACTAAACGGACCTTTTTAATGATATATTGTGTAGATTTGTATGTAAAGTGAAAGAAGAAGAAGATGAAGAAGATATGGAAGAAGAAGAAGAGTAGAAAAAGAATATTTGTTATTTCAAAAAAAAAAAAAATTATTGAGTTACATTGTAAAGTTCCTATTTATAGTAGTTGTGATATCTTGATCACACTTAGTTATTCTAACTGACTTATAACTGATTGTGATCAACTTAACTAATTAATGGAAGTAAGTTAGTTACACTATAACAGTGATGTAGGAAAAATGTACAAGGACCAGGTTCATACAATTTGTTCTTCTTTGTTGTTTTCATTCTCAACACTCTCCCTCAAGTTAGGAAGTGAAAAGATGTTCAGAACTCCTAGCTTGGAGCTAAGATGTTACAGTTGCACTTTTGTAAGTCCTTCAGTAAGCAGATCAGCTGGTTGATTTTGTGTAGGAATGTACTTGGTGGATACTAACCCTTGTGTGATTTTTTCTCTTATGTAGTGACGATCAATCTCAATGTGTTTTGTCCTTTCATGATAGACTGCATTGACTGTACATAGCAGATTTGCTATCAGTATGTATGTTGATAGGTAGTGAAACTTCAATGCCAAGCTCCTCAATTAAAACTTTAAGTCATATAATCTCTGTTATAGTGGTAGCAATGCTTCTGTATTCAGCTTCAGTTGAGCTTCTAGAGACTGTTTTTTGTTTCTTTGACTTCCATGAGAACATAGATCCTCCATACTAAACCAAAGTAATAACAGATAGTATTAAATAATATTAGTATTTACTGTGTAATAATCCTAGTCCTATTAGGATTAGTACTCCTTAATCCTAGTCCTATTAGGATTAGTACTCCTTCCTATATCTCTATATATATATCCATTGTATTCCCTATTAGGTTAACACTTCAATACAAATCAATATTCCTTCATGGTATCAAGAGCCAGAAAACCTAGATCTTCTTTTCTCTAGGTTTTTTTTTTCTCTTTCTCTGGGGCACCGATCGTTTCCTCTCTTTTCTTTGGCGGCGGCAGCCATGACAACCGAGGTGGATCTCTCGATTCACTTCCTTCTGGCGTTAAACTCCTTCTCAGGCATCTTCATGCCCTGATTCCTGAAAAAATTATCAGACATTAAATTACCCTACATGAAAAATCACCGTTCTTACAGCCCTTGAGGCCATTACCTTCTCAAATACGTCGATGGAAGCACAGAACCGCCGCCGGCAGTATCACCACCACGGACAAATCAGAAAATACCAATCCGGCTCATGCCGCCTGGAAGGAAAGCCGTGGATGCCAGATCCGATCATGTTTGATTTCGGTCATCTCTCCCACGGTTCAGAAACATGTCCGATCCTACACAACTGCTTTAGCCCTGTGGACGGCCCTCGCAACACTCTATGCATCAATTTCCCACTCTCATATTTTTCAAGTGCGTGATCGCCTCCACACAATTACCAAAGGCACGAAAACTATGGTGGAGTATTTAGACGAGGTCTCCACCATCATCACAGCCCTCGACACTGTGAACGAAATCATTCCCGAAAAAGATCTCGTCATGTGCGTCGTTCGGGGGCTCCCATCAGCATACTCCTCCATTAAACAGGCGGTTCGCATCAGTCCAACGCCCGTTGACCTGACTACTCTCTCCTCGTGGCTAAAAAGTGAAGAAATCAACGTGGATCTGGAGAGCAAACTTCTTCTCCGAGAAGCCGATGTTATGGAGCCGACCACCGCCCTCACCGCAAGCCAGAACTATCGCGGGGGGCGTGGTGGCGGACGGCAGTGGAGCCGCGGCGGCTATGGCAGAAACAGCGGAGGCCGCGGGAGCGGCGGTCTGAAGGGCAGTCGTCCGCCGTACAACGGTCAGCAGCACGACATCAACAATAGCCTGCACTCCTTCGGCAGCGGCGGGCAGTCATCTTCCAGCGGCGGCAGAGCACTTACGAGCGGGATCGTCCAACTTGTCAAATATGTCAGAAAACAGACACAACACACCGCTGCTCGTTGCTGGTTTCGGTATGAGGAGAGCCGAAATAGTGATAACATGCCAATTATGCATCTCAAGCCGGCCTTCCTCTGAATGGTTATTGGATACTGGGGCCAACATGCACGTTACTACTTCTGATCTATCCAAGCTTAACGCTCCAAATACATATCATGGCTCCAATGGTATTACTGTTGGCAACGGTGAGTCCCTTAATATTCTCACACATGCACGGGTACCATTAAAAACCCCACCGCTATCTTTCACCTAGGTAACCTTACCCAGGTCTCTTCTATTAAATCCAATCTCCTTTCAGTTCACCAATTCACAAAAGACAATAATTGCTCACTCTTGTTCACCTCTAATGATTTTTAAATCATAGACAATACTACCAAGAGGGTGATTTTTCAAGGCCCCTGTGAGCATGGTCTGTACGTTATTCCTGGCACAAGTTCGTCTACCCACCCAGTTTCAGAAAGCGTTCCTATGGCTCCGGTGGCTCTTTCGGCTGATGGCCACAGTCTGTTGTGGCACAGTCGTCTGGGTCACCCGTCTACTCAAATAATAAATTCTTTAATGTCTCAATTAGGTTTTTCTTCCATTCATGTAAACAATTGTGACTCCTGTTCAATTGCTAAATCTCATAAATTACCTTTTACTTTATCTGAGAAGCGTACAACTGCACCTTTTCAACTTATTCATTCTGACCTATGGGGTCCTACTACTACTGTTCCTTCATTTGCTGGTTTTCGCTATTATATTTGTTTTGTGGATGATTTTACAAAATACACTTGGTTGTACCCACTAAAACACAAATCACAGGCATACACCACCTTGTTCACTTTTGAAAAAATGGTCAAAACACAATTAAATTCTCATGTTAAACTTTTTCGAAGTGACAATGGAAAGTAATATGTCAATAACATCTTTGGCCAGTTTCTGCATTCCTTGGGAATTATACATCAAACCTCCTGTCCATACACTCCCGAACAGAATGGGGTGGCTGAGCGTAAGCATCGCCATCTCATTGAAACGGTTGTTACTCTTCTACATCAATCTCATCTCCCTGTCTCCTTTTGGGTAGAAGCTCTAGCCACCGCAAACTACCTCATTAACAGAATGCCCAGTCACACTCTCTCCAACAAATCATCCTATCAACTCTTTACCAAGAACTTCCCAATTATACCAACCTCCGCGTCTTTGGGTGTCTTGCCTACCCTTGGCTACGCCCTCATATTACTCACAAATTACAAACCCGATCCTGTCCTTATATTTTTTTGGGCTATCATCCTACCTCCAAGGGTTATCGCTGTCTTGACCCAAAAACTCATAAAGTCTACATATCTCGTCATGTCAAATTTGTCGAAAATGAGTTTCCCTACGAGTCTATTCCTCCTCCACAAATACATCATTCATTGGCGTCCTTCCCATTTTTCCAACATACTCACAGGGTCCCTCACCACCTTCCCCCACACCTCCACCCACTACCAACCACCCCTCATCACCCCTTCGACCGTCACCCACAATACACTCGCAACCACCACCCACACCCACAACCAACCCGAACCACCCCATACCCACAACATCTCCAGCCCGATCCGTTTTGGGTCCTTCCCGGCCACCCCCGAATCACCACCGCCCGTGCCACTCCCCAATGCTCATCACATGTTAACCCGTGGCTAAGCCGGTATCTTTAAACACAAAACCTTTCAGGCTACCATACTACCAAATACACCCCTTCCCGATAGTGAACCAACAACCTACTCTGTTGCCTCAAAAATTCTTATTGGCGTCATGCTATGGATGACGAGTTTAAGGCTTTGACTGATCAGAAAACTTGGGTTCTTGTACCTAAGCCACATGGGCGGCACCCAGTGGGTTGTAAATGGGTGTACAAATTAAATACAATCTGGATGGCAGTATTTCCAGGTACAAGGCTCGTTTGGTTGCTAAAGGCTACAATCAGGAGTATGGTCTTGATTACTCCGAGACATTCAGTCCTGTTATTCGGCAGGACCATTCGTCTGGTACTGTCACTCGCCGTGCGCAACAATTGGCTCATCAATTAGTTGGATGTTTCCAATGCTTTTCTTCATGGCATGCTTGATGAAACTATCTACATGACGCAACCACCGGGCTATGTTGATCCCCGCTTCCCTCAACATGTTTGCAAACTCCAGAAGTCTATGTATGGGCTCAAGCAAGCCCCCCGTGCTTGGTACACACGTCTAAAAATGTTCCTCCAGGGACTCGGCTTCACGTGTTGTGTACACGACACGAGTCTGTTTACCTCGACATTCAGCACACGGTACAGTTATTCTTCTTGTCTATGTAGATGATATCATATTACATACAGGCTCTACTGCAGCTCTCATTCAGGATGTCACTCGAGCTATGCATACTACCTTCAAAATGAAGGACCTTGGCCCGTTACATTATTTTCTGGGAATGGAGGTTCTCGGACAGCAGCGGCTTGTTTCTTCATCAGTCAAAATATGCTCCAGATCTGTTGCAGAAAGCTGGACTGGAAAAAAGCACCAGTCAACCAACACCGATGGCAGTCTCTTCGTCTATGAATGGAGGCGGCAGGCTCTGGATAATAACAGATAGTATTAAATAAATAGTATAAAATAATATTAGTATTTATTGTGTACTAATCCTAGTCCTATTAGGATTAGTACTCCTTAATTCTAGTCTTATTAGGATTAGTACTCCTTCCTATATCTCCTATATATATCTCCCATGTATTCTCTTAACACTTCAATACAATCACTATTCCTCGTGGTATCAAGAGCCAGAAAACCTAGATCTTCTTTTCTCTAGGTTTTTTTCTCCCTTTAGGGCACCGATCGTTCCCTCTCTTCTCTTGGGCGGCGGCAGCCATGACAACTGAGGTGATCCTCTCGATTCTTCCTCTTCTCTTAACGATTCCCGCCACAGCCTCTTCCTGTTATTAGCATCTCCATTCCTGATTCCCGAAAAATTATCACACATAAATTACCCTACATGAAAAAATCACCGTTCTTACAGCTCTTGAGGTCAATTACCTTCTCAAATACGTCGATGGAAGCACAGAACCGCCGCCGGCAGTCATCACGGCCACGGACAAATAAGAAAAAACCAACCGGCCCATGCCGCCTGAAAGCCGTGGATGGCCAGATTCGATTATGTTTGATTGCGGTCATCTCTCCCACGGTTCAGAAACACGTCCAATCCTACACAACTGCTTCAGCCCTATGGACGGCTCTTGCAACACGCTATGCATCAATTCCCACTCTCATATTTTTCAATTGTGTGATCGTCTCCACACAATTACCAAAGGCACGAAAACTATGACGGAGTATTTAGACGAGGTCTCCACCATCATCACAGCCCTCGACACCGTGAACGAAATCATTCCCGAAAAAGATCTCGTCATGTGCGTCGTTCGGGGGCTCCCATCAGCTTACTCCTCCATTAAACAGGCGGTTCGCATCAGTCCAACGCCCATTGACCTGACTACTCTCTCCTCGTGGCTAAAAAGTGAAGAAATCAACGTGGATCTGGAGAGCAAACTTCTTCTCCGAAAATCCGCTGTTATGGAGCCAGCCACCGCCCTCACTGCAAGCCAGAACTATCGCGGGGGGCGTGGTGGCGGCCGGCAGGGGAGCCGCGGCGGCTACGGCAAAAACAGCGGAGGCCGCGGGCACGGCGGTCGGCAGGGATGTCGTCCGCCGTATGACGGTCAGCAGCACAGCAGCAACAACAGCCTGCACTCCTTCGACAGCGGTGCGCAGTCATCTTCCAGCGACGGGCAGGGCACTTACGAGCGGGATCGTCCAACTTGTAAAATCTGTCAGAAAACAGGACACACCGTTGTTCGTTGCTGGTTTCGGTATGACGAGAGCCGAAATAGTGATAACCGTGCCAATTATGCATCTCAAGTCGGCCCTTCCTCTGAATGGCTGTTGGATACTAGGGCCAACATGCACGTTACTTCTGATCTATCCAAGCTTAACGCTCCAAATCTATATCATGGCTCCAATGGTATTACTGTTGGCAACGGTGAGTCCCTTAATTTTCTCACACTGGCACGGGTACCATTAAAAACCCCACCGCTATCTTTCACCTAGGTAAACTTACCCACGTCCCTTCTATTAAAGCCAATCTCCTTTCAGTTCACCAATTCACAAAAGACAATAATTGCTCACTCTTGTTCACCTCTAATGATTTTCAAATCCTAAAAAATACTACCAAGAGGGTGATTTTTCAGGGCCCCTGTGAGCATGGTCTGTACGTTCTTCCTGGCACAAGTTCGTCTGCCCACCCAGTTTTAGAAAGCGTTCCTGTGGCTCCGGTGGCTTTTTCGGCTGATGGCCACAGTCTGTTGTGGCACAGTCGTCTGGGTCACCCGTTTACTCAAATAATAAATTCTTTAATGTCTCAATTAGGTTTTTCTTCCATTCATGTAAACAATTGTGACTCCGTTCACTTGCTAAATCTCATAAATTACCTTTTACTTTATCTGAGAAGCGTACAACTGCAACCTTTTCAACTTATTCATTTTGACCTATGGGGTCCTACTGTTGTTCCTTCATTTGCTGGTTTTCGCTATTATATTTGTTTTGTGGATGATTTTACAAAATACACTTGGTTGTACCCACTAAAACACAAATCACAGGCATACACCACCTTTGTCACTTTTGAAAAAATGGTTCAAAACACAATTCAATTCTCATGTTAAACTTTTTCGAAGTGACAATGGAAAGGAATATGTAAATAACATCTTTGGCCAGTTTCTGCAATCCCTGGGAATTATACATCAAACCTCCTGTCCATACACTCCCGAAAAGAATGGGGTGGCTGAGCGTAAGCATCGCCATCTTATTTAAAACGGTGGTTACTCTTCTACATCAATCTCATCTCCATGTCTCCTATTGGGTAGAAGCTCTAGCCACCGCAAACTACCTCATTAACAGAATGCCCAGTCACACCCTCTTCAACAAATCACCCTATCAACTCCTTTACCAAGAACTTCCTAATTATACCAACCTCCGCGTCTTTAGGTGTCTTGCCTACCCTTGGATACGCCCTCATATTACTCACAAATTACAACCCCGATCCCGTCCTTGTATTTTTTTGGGCTATCATCCTACCTCCAAGGGTTATCGCTGTCTTGACCCACAAACTCATAAGTCTACATATCTCGTCATGTCAAATTTGTTGAAAATGAGTTTCCCTACGAGTCTATTTCCTCCTCCACAAAATACATCATTCATTGGCGTCCTTTCACTTTTTCCAACATACTCACAGGGTCCCTCACCACCTTCCCCCACATCTCCACCCACTACCCAACCACCCCTCATCACCCCTTCGACCGTCACCCACAATACAACCGCAACCACCACCACACTCACAACCAACCCGAACCACCCCATACCCACAACATCTCCAGCCCGATCCGTTTTGGGTCCTTCCCGGCCACCCCCGAATCACCACCGCCCGTGCCCCCCCCAATACTCATCCCATGTTAACCCGTGGCAAAGCCGATATCTTTAAAACCCAAAACCTTTCAGGCTACCATACTACCAAATACACCCCTTCCCGATAGTGAACCAACACCTACTCTGTTGCCTCAAAAAATGCTTATTGGCGTCATGCTATGGATGACGAGTTTAAGGCTTTGACTGATCAGAAAACTTGGGTTCTGCTGTACCTAAGCCCCATGGGCGGCACCAAGTGGGCTGTAAATGGGTGTACAAAATTAACACAATGCAGATGGCAGTATTTCCTGGTACAAGGCTCGTTTGGTTGCTAAAGGCTACAATCAGGAGTATGGGCTTGATTACTCCGAGACATTCAGTTCTGTTATTCGTCAGGAAACCATTCGCCTAGTACTGTCACTCGCCGTGCGCAACAATTGGCTCATCAATCAGGTATCAAGAGCCAGAAAACCTAGATCTTCTTTTCTCTAGGTTTTTTTTCTCTCTTTAGGGCATTGATCGTTCCCTCACTTCTCTTGGGCGGCGGCAGCCATGACAACCGAGGTGGATCCTCTCGATTCACTTCCTTCTGGCGTTAAACTCCTTCTCAAGCATCTCCATTCCCTGATTCCCGAAAAATTATCACACTAAATTACCCTACATGGAAATCATCCACCGTTCTTACAGCTCTTGAGGTCAATTACCTTCTCAAATACGTCGATGGAAGCACAGAACCGCCGCCGGCAGTCATCACGGCCACGGACAAATAAGAAAAAACCAATCCGGCCCATGCCGCCTGGAAAGCCGTGGATGGCCAGATTCGATTATGTTTGATTGCGGTCATCTCTCCCCCCACGGTTCAGAACACGTCCAATCCTACACAACTGCTTCAGCCCTATGGACGGCTCTTGCAACACGCTATGCATCAATTTCCCACTCTCATATTTTTCAATTGTGTGATCGTCTCCACACAATTACCAAAGGCACGAAAACTATGACGGAGTATTTAGACGAGGTCTCCACCATCATCACAGCCCTCGACACCGTGAACGAAATCATTCCCGAAAAAGATCTCGTCATGTGCGTCGTTCGGGGGCTCCCATCAGCTTACTCCTCCATTAAACAGGCGGTTCGCATCAGTCCAACGCCCATTGACCTGACTACTTCTCTCCTCGTGGCTAAAAAGTGAAGAAATCAACGTGGATCTGGAGAGCAAACTTCTTCTCAAGAAAATCCGCTGTTATGGAGCCACCACCGCCCTCACTGCAAGCCAGAACTATCGCGGGGGGCGTGGTGGCGGCCGGCAGGGGAGCCGCGGCGGCTACGGCAAAAACAGCGGAGGCCGCGGGCACGGCGGTCGGCAGGGATGTCGTCCGCCGTATGACGGTCAGCAGCACAGCAGCAACAACAGCCTGCACTCCTTCGACAGCGGTTCGCAGTCATCTTCCAGCGACGGGCAGGGCACTTACGACGAGCGGATCGTCCAACTTGTAAATCTGTCAGAAAACAGGACACACACCGTTGTTCGTTGCTGGTTTCGGTATGACGAGAGCCGAAATAGTGATAACCGTGCCAATTATGCATCTCAAGTCGGCCCTTCCTCTGAATGGCTGTTGGATACTAGGGCCAACATGCACGTTACTTCTGATCTATCCAAGCTTAACGCTCCAAATCTATATCATGGCTCCAATGGTATTACTGTTGGCAACGGTGAGTCCCTTAATATTTCTCACACTGGCACGGGTACCATTAAAACCCCCACCGCTATCTTTCACCTAGGTAACCTTACCCACGTCCCTTCTATTAAAGCCAATCTCCTTTCAGTTCACCAATTCACAAAAGACAATAATTGCTCACTCTTGTTCACCTCTAATGATTTTCAAATCCTAAAAAATACTACCAAAGAGGTGATTTTTCAGGGCCCCTGTGAGCATGGTCTGTACGTTCTTCCTGGCACAAGTTCGCTGCCCACCCAGTTTTAGAAAGCGTTCCTGTGGCTCCGGTGGCTTTTTCGGCTGATGGCCACAGTCTGTTGTGGCACAGTCGTCTGGGTCACCCGTTTACTCAAATAATAAATTCTTTAATGTCTCAATTAGGTTTTTCTTCCATTCATGTAAACAATTGTGACTCCTGTTCACTTGCTTGCTAAATCTCATAAATTACCTTTTACTTTATCTGAGAAGCGTACAACTGCACCTTTTCAACTTATTCATTTTGACCTATGGGGTCCTACTGTTTTCCTTCATTTGCTGGTTTTCGCTATTATATTTGTTTTGTGGATGATTTTACAAAATACACTTGGTTGTACCCACTAAAACACAACAATCACAGGCATACACCACCTTTGTCACTTTTGAAAAAATGGTCAAAACACAATTCAATTCTCATGTTAAACTTTTTCGAAGTGACAATGGAAAGGAATATGTAAATAACATCTTTGGCCAGTTTCTGCAATCCCTGGGAATTATACATCAAACCTCCTGTCCATACACTCCCGAAAAGAATGGGGTGGCTGAGCGTAAGCATCGCCATCTTATTTAAAACGGTGGTTACTCTTCTACATCAATCTCATCTCCATGTCTCCTATTGGGTAGAAGCTCTAGCCACCGCAAACTACCTCATTAACAGAATGCCCAGTCACACCCTCTCTTCAACAAATCACCCTATCAACTCCTTTACCAAGAACTTCCTAATTATACCAACCTCCGCGTCTTTAGGTGTCTTGCCTACCCTTGGATACGCCCTCATATTACTCACAAATTACAACCCCGATCCCGTCCTTGTATTTTTTTGGGCTATCATCCTACCTCCAAGGGTTATCGCTGTCTTGACCCACAAACTCATAAAGTCTACATATCTCGTCATGTCAAATTTGTTGAAAATGAGTTTCCCTACGAGTCTATTTCCTCCTCCACAAATACATCATTCATTGCGTCCTTTCACTTTTTCCCACAACTCACAGGGTCCCTCACCACCTTCCCCCACATCTCCACCCACTACCCAACCACCCCTCATCACCCCCTTCGACCGTCACCCACAATACACACCCGCAACCACCACCCACACTCAAACCAACCCGAACCACCCCATACCCACAACATCTCCAGCCCGATCCGTTTTGGGTCCTTCCCGCCACCCCCGAATCACCACCGCCCGTGCCAACCCCCCAATACTCATCCCATGTTAACCCGCAAAGCCGATATCTTTAAAACCCCAAACCTTTCAGGCTACCATACTACCAAATACACCCCTTCCCGATAGTGAACCAACACCTACTCCTGGTTGCCTCAAAAAATGCTTTTGGCGTCATGCTATGGATGACGAGTTTAAGGCTTTGACTGATCAGAAAACTTGGGTTCTTGTACCTAAGCCCCATGGGCGGCACCAAGTGGGCTGTAAATGGGTGTACAAAATTAACCAAATGCAGATGGCAGTATTTCCTGGTACAAGTCGTTTGGTTGCTAAAGGCTACAATCAGGAGTATGGGCTTGAATTACTCCGAGACATTCAGTTCTGTTATTCGTCAGGAAACCATTCGCCTAGTACTGTCACTCGCCGTGCGCAACAATTGGCTCATCAATCAGGTATCAAGAGCCAGAAAACCTAGATCTTCTTTTCTCTAGGTTTTTTTCTCTCTTTAGGGCATTGATCGTTCCTCATTCTCTTGGGCGGCGGCAGCCATGACAACCGAGGTGGATCCTCTCGATTCACTTCTTCTGGCTTAAAACTCTCTTCTCAGGCATCTTCATGCCCTGATTCCTGATAAATTATAGACATAAATTACCCTACATGGAAAAAATCACCGTTCTTACATGCCCTTGAGGCCAATATCTTCTCAAATACGTCGATGGAAGCACAGAACCGCCGCCGGCAGTCATCACGCCCAGACAAATCAGAAAAAACCAATCCGGCCCATGCCGCTTGGAAAGCCGTGGATGGACAGATCCGATCATGTTTGATTGCGGTCATCTCTCCCACGGTTCAGAAACACGTCCAATCCTACACAACTGCTTAAGCCATGGGACGGCCCTCGCAACACGCTATGCATCAATTTCCCACTCTCATATTTTTCAATTGCGTGATCGTCTCCACACAATTACCAAAGGCACGAAAACTATGACGGAGTATTTAGACGAGGTCTCCACCATCATCACAGCCCTCGACACCGCAAACGAAATCATTCCCGAAAAAGATCTCGTCACGTGCGTCGTTCGGGGGTCCCATCAGCTTACTCCTCCATTAAACAGGCGGTTCGCATCAGTCCAACGCCCGTTGACCTGGCTACTCTTCCTCGTGGCTAAAAAGTGAAGAAATCAACGTGGATCTGGAGAGCAAACTTCTTCTCCGAGAAGCCGTTGTTATGGAGACGGCCACCGCCCTCACCGCAAGCCAGAACTATCACGGGGGGCGTGGTGGCGGCACCTAGTGGAGCCGCGGCGGTTACGGAAGAAACAGCGGAGGCCGCGGGCGCGGCGGTCGGCAGGGCAGTCGTCATCCGTACGACGGTCAGCAGCCTGGCAGCAACAACAGCCTGCACTCCTTCGGCAGCGGCGGGCAGGGCACTTACGAGCGGGATCGTCCAACTTGTCAAATCTGTCAGAAAACAGGACGCACCGCTGCTCGTTGCTGGTTTCGGTATGAGGAGAGCCGAAATAGTGATAACCGTGCCAATTATGCATCTCAAGCCGGCCCTTCCTCTGAATGGCTGTTGGATACTGGGGCCAACATGCACGTTACTTCTGATCTATCCAAGCTTAACGCTCCAAATCCATATCATGGCTCCAATGGTATTACTGTTGGCAACGGTGAGTCCCTTAATATTTCTCACTGGACACTTCCAGCGGTACCATTAAAAACCCCACCGCTATCTTTCACCTAGGTAACCTTACCCACGTCCCTTCTATTAAATCCAATCTCCTTTCAGTTCACCAATTCACAAAAGACAATAATTGCTCACTCTTGTTCACCTCTAATGATTTTCACATCCTAGACAATACTATCAAGAGGGTGATTTTTCAGGGCCCCTGTGAGCATGGTCTGTACGTTCTTCCTGACACAAGTTCGTCTGCCCACCTAGTTTCAGAAAGCGTTCCTGTGGCTCCGGTGGCTTTTTTCGGCTAATGGCCACAGTCTGTTGTGGCACAGTCGTCTGGGTCACCCGTATACTCAAATAATAAATTCTTTAATGTCTCAATAGGTTTTTCTTCCATTCATGTAAACAATGTGACTCCTGTTCAATTGCTAAATCTCATAAATTACCTTTTACTTTATCTGAGAAGCGTACAACTGCACCTTTTCAACTTATTTCATTCTGACCTATGGGGTCCTACTGTTGTTCCTTCATTTGCTGGTTTTCGCTATTTATATTGTTTTGTGGATGATTTTACAAAATACACTTGGTTGTACCCACTAAAACACAAATCACAGGCATACACCACCTTTGTCACTTTTGAAAAAATGGTCAACACAATTAAATTCTCATGTTAAACTTTTTCGAAGTGACAATGGAAAGGAATATGTCAATAACATCTTTGGCCAGTTTCTGCAATCCCTGGGAATTATACATCAAACCTCCTGTCCATACACTCCCAAACAGAATGGGTGGCTGAACGTAAGCATCGCCATCTCATTGAAACAGTGGTTACTCTTCTACATCAATCTCATCTCCCTGTCTCCTTTTGGGTAGAAGCTCTAGCCACTGCAAACTACCTCATTAACAGAATGCCCAGTCACACAAATTAGGTTTACACTTCAATACAATCAATATTCCTTCACAAAGTAACCAGTTATTGACCTTCTTGTTAGGGGACAGGAGGCCCAGTTTGCATCAAAATAAGCAGTGATAATATTATTTGAGTAGCCGGACAGTAGTAGACCTTGCCCTGGTTGATTCTTCACATATCTCACAATCCGTAATGCTGTAGTCATATGTGATTTCTTAGGTTGTTGTAGAAATTGACTTAATGTCTGAACACCATAGGAGATGTCAAGTATACTAATTTGCCAACTATCCTTTGATAAGCTCTTTGATCAGTTAGTGGATCGGGTTCTGTCATCCGTGCCTCTTCATCATACTGTTTAGTAGTCATTTTTGAGTTGGTAGCAATTGGAGTTCCAAGTTGTTTAGATGCAGTTAGACCAGTTTCAGAAATTAATTCTAGTGCATACTTTCTTTGATGCATTAGAATACCTTGCTTTGATCTTGAAAATTCAATTCCCAGAAAGTACCTTAACTCTCCCAAGTCTTTCATCTTGAAAGCTTGCTTCAAATGATCCTTTGTTTCTTCAATTAAACACAAATTAGTTACAGTGACTAGCATGTAATCCACATAAACAAAAATCAGAACCATGTTTTTTTTATGAAGAAGGAGTGATCATATTCACTTTGTTTGAACTCAAAGTTGAGTAGTGCCTGAGATAATTTAACATTCCATTATCTTGGGGCTTTCTTTAGTCCATAGAGGGATGTAGTGAGTCTACACACTTTATTCTTCCCCTGACTCTTAAATCCCTGAGCAAGATCTATATAAATCTCATCAGGTAGGTCCTCTTGTAGAAAAGCATTGAATACATCAATTTGATGAATATGCCATTGCCTTTGAGCTGCAATAGTTAGTATTGTTCTCACATTCTTCATCATCACCACTGAACTGAATGTCTCATTATAACCAATTCCTTCATTTTGGCTGTAACCATTTGCTACTAGTCTTGCCTTATACCTCTTTATTTCACATGTGCTCTTATATTTGATCTTATAGATCCATTTGCAACCTATAGACACCTTTCCTTTTGGAAGAGTAACTACCTCCCATGTATGATTATTTTGAAGTGCATCGATCTCAAAATGCATTGCCTCTTCCCACTTAGGATCAGAAACAGTTTCTTTGTAGCTAACAAGTTCAGTACTTGCAGAAATCTTAGACATATATGATTGATATGAATGATTTACCTGATCATATGATAAGTATTTGTCCAAAGAATATGGGGCATGTGTAGCATGAATAGATATAAAGTCTTTCATCCATAGTAGTGACTTATTTCCCCTTGTAGATCTTCTATTTTCTTCTTGTACCAGCAGTGGACCTGGATCAGGAACCTGATTTATATTAGGTGAAGGATTATTAGTTTCTGCAGGGACCTCCTCAGCTGAAACTGTTCCTTGATCCTGGTCAGTAATAATCAATTAATGTGATGATTGTCATTATAGGGCGGCAAGGGAGGGGGGAGGGGACTGGGGGACGGGACGGACGGGGGACGGGGAGGAGGGATTTCATCCATCCGAACCAGGATTGGGGGGACGAAATTAGTCCCCATCCCGTCCCACTATATATATGGGATGGGATGGATTTGGGGGACGGGACGGGACGGGATGGCATGGGACGGGGGATTTTTTTTTTAATATTTATACATTTTTATTGAAATGGTACGTCTTTAGCTATAAATTTTAAATTTAATTTTTGATTTTCAAATATCAAAATAAATTTCCTAATTTAAAGTTTCAATTTTCAAATTTTAAGATTCATTTTTCAAATTTCAAGTTTCAACTTTAAAGTTTTAAATTTCAAATTTGCGAAGTTTAAATTTGTAATTTAAATATTTTAAAGTAATGTAAATGTAAACTTTAAATTAAGTATTTTTAAAATTAGTTTAGTACTTTAGTAATATATATTTAATTGTATATATTAAATTAAAATTCAAAACAATAATTGTATAAAAAAATTTATTCATAGAACTTATAAGTTACAACTTACAATTAACAATATTAGTGGAGTAACTAATCTACACGCAGCCACCTTCTAGGAAGGGTTCTGTTTCAATAAGTTCTCATACGTAAAACTAATATTTGTTACAGATATTAGATGAGTAACTAATTTTACGCAGCCACCTTCTAGGAAGGGTTCTGTTTCAATTAGTTCTCGAATGTAATCTAATAATATCTGTTTTCTCCTTTAAAATTTTTAATTCTAATTGTCGCATCATATCGATGGTGATGTCCTCCGGTGTGGCAAACTTGTTAGAAATTCTTGTGCATCTAATTCATCATCACTGTATTCAATACAAGTTTTGATCCAAGTTGCTTGTTTTTTACTTAACTTTGGCAAATTGGTTATTCCTCCTTTCGGCATTGCACCAGTCTCTAAATAAAAAACTTGTTGTTTCAAACTGTCTTCCGCCAATGAATGTCTATGATCACCGATTTGAAACCTTGCCGCACTGAAAGCAAGCCTCCGATGCAACTGATGAAGCTTGAATACTAGAATATCACGAACCATTTTGCTCAAAGTTGGAAATGCATCGCTTCGTCTACTCCACCATCCTAATAAATCTTCATTGCCATCTTTGATTTCCAAGTTCTCTAAAGATTGATTAAGATATTCTTCAAAATCATCACGGTTTAGTAGAATTACCAGAAAAAACCTCGCATATAACATGAAATTGGAACTGACAAATCCAATCTCAACATTAGAAGTTTGACCAACTTCTCCTTCAAAATTTTCACTAGTTCTATATTTTTCATACAAAATTTTTGCTTCTATTTTATGCTATACTTACACGTTCACAATCTGGAGTTTCTTCCGGTAAAATTTCTAAAGTTTCATAAAAAGTGTCGACAAGGCCTTTCACACCTTGTAATTTATAAGCAGGATGAAGTAAAGTAGCCGTTAAAAAAAACTTGAGGAATAGGAAAAAAATATTTTTTAAATTTTTCAATCATACCTTCAATTGCAACTCTAAAGTGATCTATTTTTTTATATTTAGAAAATTGAATTGAAAGAGCACAAATATTTATTAATACGGATGAAATAGTAGGATAATAAATTCCCGAAAACATGGTAGTAGCATCATAAAAAAGTCTTGAAAATTGTAATAGTTCTTTAGTTTCTTCCCAATCTTCATCACAAATTCTATCTAATGGTTAGCATTATGAGCATTAAAAACCATTGGTATGGGTCTTCTATATTTATAAGCAACCGAAAGCATTTCGTAAAGAGAATTCCACCTTGTTTTAATATGTTTTGGAATTTTCTAGGTGACAATTCACATAGTGACAACGCTCATTAAATTCCCCTAATTCTAGCAGCATTGTTTGTATGAAAAATCCAGGTAACAGCATATTCAACTTTTACGCTACCACAATCAATAATGAAATACCATCTTGTACAACTAAATTTAATATATGTGCAACACATCTAACATGAAACTTTATTGTCAATTGGACATAATCTAACTTTTAACATGTTAGCAGCATTTGTATTATTAGATGCATTATCTAATGCGACAGACATTATATTATCTATATCATGTAATAATCTAAAACACTTAAAATATTTGTAGCTAAATATGCACCAGTTTTTTTCTCTACACATAGTTTATAACATATAATTCTTCTTTTTTGCAAATTCCAATTATGATCAATCCAATGTGCAGTTACTGTTAAATAATCATTTCCATTAACACTACGACCCATGTCCGAAGTAATAGACACTCTACTATCTAATATGCTAAATAGACAACGAAATTGACAATGTTTACCTTGATATTCAAAAACATCAGTTTTACAGTAATTTCTTGAAAGCCTCTAATAATTCGGATTATAAGTTTTGTGAATATATTCAGAAAAACCGGATTTGAAGGAAAACTATAAGGCAAACCACAAACAGAAACCATTTTAGCTAAATTTTCCCGATCTAATTCTTATTATATTTACGTTGTGTTATTGGACCAGCGGGGTTAAAAGGGATCTAATGTTCCTTGAACCATGTTAGAAGCCGCTATCGATGCATTACCGGTAATATCTAATTCATTAATTGAAATTCCCTTTTTTTCTATTGGCTAATGCTTTAGCTTCTTTATATTGAATCGGCACACAAGACAAATGTCTATTTAATCCCCCCCGTTCCACCTTGACCCCCACCTTGTTTATGTTTAAAAGCTTGCTTCACTTATTACAAATAGCAACACATTTCTTTATCATAAGTCATAAATTGCCACACAATAGAAGTTTTAGGTCGTTGATACTTCACCTTCTCCCTTGTGGGAGGTATAAGGGGTGGATGTCCAAAATTTTGCTCCGGTAATTTGATAGTCTCATTTGGAACTTCTGTCACCGGACTAGTAGGTGTTTCATCTAACTCCTCTTCTCCCAAATCAGCTTCTGCTTCTTCACCTCTTCACTGAATTTCATCAACATTAGAATTAATATTACCATAACGTCGTTCTAAACTTTTGTGATCGAGTTTAACATTTGAATCAATATTATAGGAGTATCATCAACATAAGTAGAATCATTTATGTTAAATCTAACTCTACTCGTTGATTTAGATGAAGTACCACCACTTTACTACTCTTGGATTCTTTACTTTTTTTACCAAAATTAAATAATTTAAAAAGTCTACTTTCTTCGTTATCTTGTGCTTTCTCTTTTCCTTTACCCCGCTATTTTTTTTGCTAGAACTCATACTTAATTATTATATATATATATATATATATATATATCTATATATATATATATCTCTATAATATATATATATATATATCTATATATATATATATATATCTATATATAAAGTGTAATATAAAAATAATAATAACACAAAAGTAAGACGAATAATAAAATATAAATATTATAAACGAATGTACCAAACGTCTGCGTTAATAGCAACGTTAAAACCGATTGTTGAAGCTTGTGATTTTGTAACTTGTATTTGTAACTCCAAGCCAATACTTGATAAAAAAATATGAGATAATATAATTATATTTATGATATAATATGAAAATTTTGAATTGAAAATTGAAAATTGAAAAAATTGAAATATATGGATTCTAATAATATGAGAATTAAAATTGAATAGATATTAAGATTGACACTTGAGAGTTGAGAGTTGAAAGAATAGCGAATATCTATGAGAGAAATGAGAATAGATGATTTTGTAAGAAATAGTAGAGGATAGGTGTATTTATAGTATTAAAAAGGGTTAAAATGTAATTATATAACTTGAGGGTTTAAATAATTTTTAAAAGTAGGGGTGGTAGGGGGTGGTAGGGGTGTTTGGGAAGTCAAAAGAGGCATAATCTGTTGGGGCCCACTAGCCGTTACCCCAACGGATAGTAACGGCTAAATTTTTAATTTAAAAAAAAAATAAAATTGAGGGGGATCCCGCGAACCGGCCGGTTCAACCGGGCCGGGTCGACCGGGACGCAGGGGTGAACCGGCCCCTGACCGGTCCCCTCAACCCTCATCCCGTAATCCCCTTAAATCCTGGGGGATGGGCCGGACGCGGGCCGGGTCGGGACGGGACGCGGGCCGGGGCGGGATGACCCGGTCCCCCTGCCAACCCTAATTGTCAATCATTTAAGCAGTGAATCTGAACAGAGGTGTATGTTTTTTATTTTGTAATTTGAATGGAAATATATCTTCTTTGAATATTACATCTCTGTGTACAAAGGAAACATGAGAAGTTAGATCATATAGTAAGTAACCTTTTTGAGTAACTGCATAGCCTAATGAACAGTTATTCTGGACCTACTCTTCAGTTTATCAGGTTTTTGTATATTTTTATCAAAGCACAAGCAGCCTAACACTCTAAGATGCAACAATGTAGGTTGCTTTCTAAGTAATTTTGCAAATGGGGTGTTATTATTAATAACAGAACTAGGAAGTCTATTTATAATATACACAGCAGCTTGAACACATAAACCCCAAAATTTAATAGGTATGTTCCTTTGAAATCTAATAGCCCTTGTAAGTTAATGTGTCTATGCTTCCTCTCAGCAATACCATTTTGTTGTGGATATAAACACATGTTGTTTGATGTACAATGTCTAAAGAAGTAAACATGTTTGAGCACCTACTATTCAAAAATTCTGCACCATTATCTGACCTTATGCACTTAATAATTTTATCAAATTGTGTTTTAACATGTACTAGAAACTGTTGAATGATATTACTAACATCATATTTTAGTTTCAACAAAAATATCCATGTATATCTAGACATGACATTTACAACAATAGGAAAATATTTATTCTCATCATGAGTGAAGGTGTTATAAGGACCCCATAGATCCATGTGAACTAATTCAAAGCATGCAGAACTTTTAGAAGTAATAAGTGTGAAAGGTATCCTTGTTTTCTTAACATAAGGGCAAATAGTACATTTATTAATTGTTTCAGTTATACTACTTAAATCTGAAGATAACATTCTCTTTAATACTGAACTAGATACATGCCCAAATCCTTTTACGCCACAAATCTATGTCTAGTTTAGAATCTATTTTCAGTAAACGAACTGAACAACTAGCTGCAATATGCACATCTTTTGAACTTGTATTTCCTTGCAATATGTAAAGTCCTCCATATTCTTTACCAATCATCTTCACCCTCCCATGTGAGAGATCCTGAAATATACAAAAGTAAGGGAAAAAGTAGCAGAACAATGTAGTTTCTTAGTGAGTTTAAATACTGATAAAAGATTAAATTGGAATTGTGGTACTTGAAAAACTCCAGTGAATACATCATTGTTAGGTAGAACACTTGAACCAATAAACTCAACTAAGGAAACATCACCATTTGGTAAATGCACTTTCTTTGGTTTATCAACTTTGCAAATAGTGAACTTGTTTAAAGAACTCATATTAGCCACCATGTGATTGTTGGAACCTGTATAAAAAATTCAACAAGAAGTATAATCATTAGTGACAGTAGAGTTGAAACAAGTACTCATACTTGCTTCATTACCTACTACATTAGTTGAATGAAATGTTTTGGATCTTTGTTTAGAAACCGAATCAATTGTTGATATTGGCCCTTTGACAGATGACATGGTTCCAACTGATGGTTGTTTCTTTCATTTGAAGACTGCCCATGTTCATTTGTAGTAAGTTTAGTAGAGTGGCCTGTAGTTATATGCTTGTGATGAACCTATTCATGAGATATGTACCTCTTCATCATTGCATTATATGCATTGTTAGGCTTCTTCTTTGAACTTAAAATCTTGAGGATACCCTTTAACTTGTAGCACTTATCTCTAGTGTGATTTTTAAGTTTGTAATAGTCACAATACAAATTTCCATTCTTCTTGAACTTTTGAGTACCACTATTTCTTGAGTACATAGCTAACTCATATGCTTGTTGTCTAGAACTAGGATTACAACCTAATATTCCAGTTGAAGCCACTACTGATTTTTGACTCTAATTAGACATGATCATAGAATATGCTTGATTTACTGACGAAAGTGGACTTATTAACAAGATCTAAGACCTTGCTTGTAATTATGAACCGTTTAAGCCCATAAGGAACTGAAATAACTTAAGTTCTTGCAAATGTACTACATACTCTTTGGATCTATCACACTCACAGGAAGGGGTAGGCACCATAACCTCAAATTCTTCCCACAGACCTTTTAATTTTGAGAAGTAAACTGACACAGAACTTGTTCCTTGAGCTATATTTGCGATTTCTTGATGTAAATTGAAGGTTCTTGACCCATCTATCTTGTTAAATCTTTCATACAGATCTTCCCATACATTTTTTATCGCACGTTGCATACATAATGCTTCCAAGAAGACCTTTCTCTACAGAATTCATAATCCAAGATAGTACAACAACAATTACCCTCTCCCAGATACTTCCATATTCTGGAAATTTGTCCTTTGGACATGATCCATCCACTAACCCCATTTTATTTCTTCCTAACAGGGCTACCTTCATTGATCTGTACCACATTGAATAATTCTCAGACCAGCTAACGGAAAAGAACTAATCTGGTTTCCACTTACATCAGAGGAGTGAAGAAAGAGAGGATGATTATAATCGATTGTTGAAGTGGAATTTCCAACTCCATTTCCAGAATTTTATTCTGCATTTTGGCCAAGAACTGCTGCAACATTTGTACCATTCATCATTGTGATTCTTTGAACAATTACACCAATCT
This sequence comes from Solanum peruvianum, assembly GCA_027705065.1. Classification (NCBI taxonomy): domain Eukaryota; kingdom Viridiplantae; phylum Streptophyta; class Magnoliopsida; order Solanales; family Solanaceae; genus Solanum; species Solanum peruvianum. The sequence continues at coordinate 33,537,569 of JAKWJD010001760.1, read as the reverse complement.
TAGCGGAAATGTGATTGATTATTCAAACTAGAATACTAGTTGATTTGGCTATATACCATGTAATTTGTATGAAGAAGAAGAGAGAAGAAGAAGAAAAAAGAAGAAGGAAGAAGAAGAAGAAGAGAAAAGAAGAAAAGAAGATAAGAAAAGAAGAAAAGAAGAAGACCAGAAAAGAATACGCAAAAAGAAGAAGAAGAAGAAGAAAAGAAGAAGAAGAAGAAAAGAAAAAAGAAGAAGAAGAAGAAGAAGAAGAAAGAAGAAGAAGAAGAGAAAGAAGAAGAAGAAGAAGAAGAAGAGAAGAAGAAGAAGAAAAAAGAAGAAGAAGAAGAAAATAATATTTGTTATTCCAAAAAAAAATTATTGAGTTACAATGTAAAGTTCCAATTAATAGTAGTTGTGATATCTTGATCACACTTAATTATTCTAACTGACTTACAATTAATTGTAACAAACTTAACTAATTAATGGAAGTAAGTTAGTTACATTATAACAGTGATAAAGAGAAAATGTATAAGGACCAGGTTCATACATTTTGTTCTTTCTTTGTTGTTCTCATTCTCAACATATTGTCATTTCACTGTGCATAGCGTGTGACTTTCATTCTTCTTTCAGAACACACATTAGATAACACGTTTTAAATCGACCATAGCTTATTTTGTTCGATATAACTAGAAGTAGAACTTGAACAATTGTCACACCCATAACTAGAATGTTCTTCTTACGAAGCAACCTCTTTTGATTTCAAAATTCTAACATAGCTTCTTAAGTTTTTTTTTTTTTCATCATAATGTTTTGTAATACTTTTGCTAATTCTTCATCGTAATGGATCATACCTTCTATTTCAATCCTTGTTGTAGAATTAATGATATGTGAAATAAAGAAAAGTTCATTGATGAACTGATAATGTACTAAATTAGACGTTATAGCTATAATAAGATTTTTATAAAAATGATACCAATATGATATATGTTATGCTAAATATTAAAACATAAAAAAGATCAAGAACATGATTTCAACAAATAATTAATTCAATCGCCGCAAAATTCACTCTCTTTGTACCTCAACAAATTAAAAAAAGTAGCTAGCTAGGCAGAATAACGACCCAAAAATTGCCCAACTAATATTTATTGTCATATAAAGAATAAGATATCAAAAAAATCCAATTTCAAAAATCAAAGAGCTCCAATAATTATTTTAACCCCATCTTTATTTGTTATTGGAGTAGAATGTCCTGCTTGAGATTGAACTTGAGAAGGTGGTCGTGAAGGTAATACACCAATAGTTGGTCGTGCCACAAAAGGTGCAAATGGAGGGGGGCCTTGTGAATATTTTTTAAGATGAACATGACTCTGATTATGGAAATTCACTACCGGAATCCATGAGATTGTTGGTCCTACTTTGGATGATGAAACACCTTGGATATTCTGAGGAACTCCAACCTATATATAAATAAACACGTGAAAATTCAATGCATATCAGATTAGTGACGTATCGATTGTAAAAAAAATGATATGTTACCACATAAGGCACGTGGGGTAAGTTAGGGACTCCAAAAGGTCTACTAATTGGTGAAGGTGAAAGTGGGGGCCTTTCTCGTGTTGCACTAGGAATGCCTTTGTTAGCCTGCAAATAGCATCGTTATAACTATGAATTTAACTTATATACATACAAAATTATAGTGTATATAATTCAAATTGATAATTAATATATATATAATATATATATATATATATATATATATATTATATATATATATATATATATACTTACCTGTCCTTTAATTTGACATGTGTCAAATAGTTGCGCTAACGGGGAACTTATTTGTTAATATTTACTATTTCAAATTAATAAGCTAATCATAGGTAATATTTGTTATTTAAGGTAATAAAAACTTACCTCCTTAGAGACTTCAGGAATATAAGATGAAGATTTGGAGGAAATATGTGAATTCTGCAAAAATTAAAAAAAAAAAAAAAACTATCAAGATAGGAACAGGAAAGTAAGGGTGGCAACAATTTTCATAGTGGATACTATTATAATTTTATTTTTTTAAAAAAAAAAATATTGGTTTTTCTAAAAATAAGTACAAGATCTTTATTATTTATATAAAAGATAAAAGAAGAAAGAAAGTATATATTTTAAACATCGAAATATTCTAGAGTTTTAAATTAAATTAATAAAATTTCATTTTAATAAATAATTTTCTTATAGTAAGATCTAAGGTAATATATTTATACTACTAATTTTAGTAAACAGTAATGCAAAAAGAAAGAAAAAATTAGTACCGGATTTTTTAAGTGCACATCAAACACACTCGGTCGACGTTTCTTCTTCTCAATTGATGCTATTCTAATGAAATATTTTTGAGCATGACTAGCTACTTGTGTTGGAGTTCTTGAAGGTACATAACGTTTGGAGATTCCTCTCCAATCGCCTTTACCAAGATTTTCTAATCCAATTAAGAAATAACGATGTTCCTCTTCAGTCCAAGAGGTTCCTGAATAAAATTATATTGTTATTTATATAGAATTTTAATTCATAAAAATAGAATAATTAATTGTAATATAACAAATATGACAACACTAATACCATATTAACATATTTTTTTTTTGTAAGTCTGAAAAAATGAATTGCCAATTAGAATTTTACTTACACATTAGTCATAATAATAATAAAAATGGAATAGTATTTAGTTAATTATAGTATTTTCTTTTATGTGAAAATAAATATTATTTTAATATAATTATATATAATGTATCAAATATCACTTCATGATCCAACATTGTATATCATATATCCTATCATATGTCACTCATTGTATTCATTGTATTCACTTCAGTGGCGGACATGTTCGCGTCTATATATATATATATATATATATATATATTATATATATATATATATTATATATTAACTAACTGAATATGTTATAACTATTCAATTCAATGATGGACGCAACATTTTCATTTAAGTAAGGGTTGTTAATTGCAAGTTACAGCAACAACAAACTAAATCTTCAACTTGCTTTAAAAGGTGTTTGAGCCCAATATATATCAACTTAAAAAAAAGGTGTCCCTAGGATATTTAACATGGGGCCCTAAATTTATCAAAATATATCAAAAATCGTAATTGTAAAATATTTTTTAACAAGTAACGTAATTCAATTGCAAAGGTTAACTAACCCTTTTTTCTATGTCTGATAGAAAGAATTGGCCCATCGGAAAGATATCCCGCCTCAACGCCGCCGTTGTGATCATAATTGGCGGCGGCGGCATGTTCTAGATTTCCCAAACTTTTGCTCCTCCTTATAGATTCATATTCTCCCATCTTCATCTTTGTATCAACAAACCTATGCCGATTTGTATTATTACTATCGTCGATTCGAACTCCAAACAATTTAATTCCTTTCGAATTACATGTTCTTGAATTATGTCCATTATGTCCACAATGTGAACACTTCCTTGCATCTTTTGCCATACTCACCATTTTTTTCTTATGTTTTTTTTCATTTACCAAAAAAAAGAATAGTATAGTAGACGAAGTTTTCTCGAATTCTTGGCAATACAAGAGGATGTAAAACTAGAGAAAGTGCATATTTATAGGTTACACCAATGATTTATTTGCCGTGTAAGTTATTAACTTTGACTTTTCACAAAAAAAATAATTAATTAAAAATAATTTGTACCCTTACCTTTTTTTATTTTCTTTACATACATAGTACTCTATTTAGCATAAATAGATTTTTAGTTCTTTTATTATTTAAACTTCTTTAGGAGTTCCATAATTATCATTCTATTGGATATATACATGTAACCAAATCCTATAGGATACTGCTTGAGTAAAACTCCTTATTTATCATAGTTAGTTAAAAAAAATTTCCGACTTTTAGTTTTAGTCCGTAATCCAAGTTGTGTAATCTAGTTTAAAAGAATTTGAGTATTGGTTTAAGATATATTTGGAAAATATATTAATAATTGTGTTAACACAATCAAAAAGAAACATGCATGTAAGGAAAATTTGTAATTTAGGTTAGGGAAATAAAAGGAAAAAAAATCTATGATAAATATATTTATATGGATAATCGTGGACTTTGTTGAAATAAAGAATTATTAAGACATTTTTAAGTGTTACTTGCGTATGAAGAAAGAAATTACTACTTGCCTTATATTTTTTAAATTCTCTTGATGGCAAATTAGTAGATTTTCGATATATCTTTTTACCATGTTTGCATTAAATAAGGTTAAGATTATTCCTTAATAAATTGGGATCAATGGATACAAAATTAGAAGGCATAGCGTCATCCATAAGAATATCATCCTATGGTAGGTAAATAGATAACCTAAATAAATTCAGACTAATAATTACAAAAATTTGTTTGTTTGTCATTGTATAATTATAAATTTATCATGTGATTTATAGCGTCTTGTTAATGGCACAAGTGTAGTTATATTTATAGATATATTTTATTTGAAAATACACACAATTTTTTCCCCAAAATTTAAATCAAGAACGTCTAATAAAAACAATTTTTTTAATAAAATCAAGTCATAGTTCAAATGTCTAAAAGAAATTTACTAATAAAGTGAAGGGATCGGCAATGTATTATAAAAATTTAATTTTTAAAAGATAAATATTTTTTGTTAGAAAAATAAATAGATGTATCTTTAAATAAATTATATAGTCTAATAATAAATTTAAGTCTTTAGCCAACTTTGAGGATATAACGTGAAATTCATGATTTTTCTTCACTTTTAAGTGGAAAAAAAAAAGGATAGACATGAGTTTTAAGCTTTTTTTTACGGGTCTAAAATACCTTTGAAGTATTGAAAATGGTAAAAAAACTATCCTTCATCAACCTATTGGCTCCAAAATGCCCTTTTCACCCACCTATTGGCTTCAAAATACTATTGTCATCCACATTTGAGTTAAAAATTAATTATTTATTTAACGGTTTCAAATTTAAACTATGTAAATATTTTTCTAAAATAATTAGCGCTCAACTATTGGATATAATTTAATTTAGGGCAACTTTCACATATAGCAAATAAAATATTCATATTTGTATGCTATAGCAAAGTTTGCATAATTGCGCTCCATAACAAAATAGAAATTGTATAATTCGCTATACATATACAGTTGAAGCAAATTGTATAAAAAGAAGTGTATAAAATAAGAAAGAGAAAGACACTTGGGCAGAGAACTGTATAAAAACGAAGTGTATAAAATGAATTGTATTATTATAAGTGTATAGAACGATTATATACAATTTGAATTTGTATAAAATGAGAAAGAGAGAAAGACAAAAGAGACTTGACAAGGAATGTACAATTGAATCGAATTGTATAAAACGAGAAAGAGAGAAATTAGATACAATTTTAAAATTGTACAAAATGAGAAAGAGAAAGATAAAAGAAACTGGGCAGGGGAGTATTTTTATTGTATAATTATATGTGTATAGGACGAAAATATATGTACTTGCATGTGTATATACAATTTTCTCACGCTTTATACAAATAAAAATGCAATTTATATATTTCGCTTCTGTTTGTATAAGTGAGAAAGGCGAGGGTGGCGAGCGAGATTTGGGAGAGTGGCGAGCGAGATCTGAAAGAGGGGAGAGAGGGGGACAAAAATATATGTATTTATACAATTTTCTCTGCTTTATACAATTAGAAACAATTTTTATACACTTGTGTTTGTATAAAAAGTGAGGAAGCGAGCGAGAGATTGGAGGAGAGTGGGGAGCGAGATATTTGGGAGAGAGATGTCTGACTTTTTTTTTGCAAACGTTTGCTATGGAGCACAATTAAATAAAACCCTAGCTACTTCATTTATTTTAGGTTATTAGTTTGCTATTATATATAATTTCCCCCTTAATTTATTAATATCATTTGTAAACCAACTCAGTACCACACATTACTAATCAAACCTCACCCAATTAATAAAGTGTAAATTTTGTATATAGCATTTTATATAGTAATAATATCAAGTTATGGCATTAGAGTTTCAATTTCATTTTGTAGCATTTAATATCTCACTCTATAGCATTTTATTATAATTATATTGTTAATTATAATTTATTAAAAAGAGTTGTTATTAACAATTGATTACAACTTAAGGGGATAAAGTAATAATGGATAATTAATATTAATAATTAACACACTGACAACACAAATTATGAAACTTTTGTTTCTTTATTAATTGCTACATTTAATGCAGGTAGCACATTTTTTAATATGAGTAGTTGCACTTTTTAAGGAGTTTAATTAAAGTTAAATATATGATTAGCACGTTTTTAGGGATATTAAACATTTTCAAATTATCATCATTGCCTTAAATATCTCTAGTTAGTTAAAATAATATTATTTTTTTGAATTAATTCCTTAAAAAACTCAACCAGATAATAACAAATATTTTTGGATTTTCAGAATACTTTTCAGATTGTCATTTTCAAACATATGTGGATCAACGTTACAAATAGTCTTCTTTCCAAAATTTCACGATTATTTTCAGATTGTTTTCAATGTATAAGTCATTTTTTCTAAAAATTCAAGAATATTTTTATAGCTGCATATTTCACTTAGTAACCTGATAAATTTTGGCGTACAATATATATTTCTATTTAAATTATAATATATGTTTTATATTAATTTTGTATTAAAAATGTATTGTGTTTGTTTAATCGGGGTATTGTATAGGACAATGAATGATATACTAACTGTGCATGAAGTGTGTATGAATTATATGAACTGATTGTGTAACGTTGAAGTCTGAATTTTTTTTAATAGTCTATGAAGATTATAAGAAACGTGTATTATTTGTGTATGAAAGTCCAATTTTTTTCCAAAATTACAGTATATGTTTCTAATGAAATTAGAATATATGTTTTGTATTAATTTTGTGCAAAAACAATGATTTCGTAATGTTACATTTGTTAGAAACACGTTTTGTTTTATTGAGTGCAGTTGTTATCATTGACATTTCTAAAGTTTGATTTCGTAAAAAATTGTCATACATATATCATTTGTTTCTGTAACATTTGTCAAAGTTCAATATGACATTTATAATTCATACACTGCTTATACATTATAAATATACATTGAACTATACTGTCATTCATAAAATGTTCATATACTACTCATACAATGTTCATACAGTATTCATACAATGTTCATATTTAATATGACAGAGAAATTAAGCGTGTTGTCTTTAATTAATTAATAGAGAGAGAAACGTGTGCTGCCTTTAATTGATTAATGGAGAGAGAAACGTGAAAAAATGCATGCAAACTTAATATGGTAGAAAGAGAAACGTGTAAATAGGGGAGATGTTGAATGTATTGGGGGAAGATAAAAGAGTATGGTTGATATGAGGGTGGGTAGTTATTGGGTAACCATAAAATATGAAATTAATTAAAATCAAATCCCTAATTTTTAGATTTTGTTTTTTAAACGGTAACTATGTAATATGAAGTTTAATTAATATTTAATAAATAATAATTTATTATTTATATTAAAAACATTAATAGGTAATTGATTAATATTTATAATTTATTATTTCTATTAAAAACTTTAAAAGGTAATTGATTAATCAGTAATAATTTAAAATGTTTTCTTGATAAAAAGTAAGTGACTAAATGAAACTAATTATTTAAACATAATAATTATTAGTTAAATAATAAAATAATTTTTTTATTAATATATTATTAGTTAATATGCTATAACTTGATAATAATATGCTATAAATAGTTTATTTTAAATATTTTTTTAATTAATATATTATTAATTGATGTGCTATAAGATGATAATGATATGCTATAAGTAGTTTATTTTTAAAGAGTATGATTACAACTTGATATTTATCCTCTTAAATGTGTGTGAGATGTTAATTTTACATTAATAAACTAACTCCAATATCAAAATCGCCCTAAACACTATTAAAACACGACGAAATTACTTATTACTGAAAAATGATATCCAAAATTATTCAATCCGAATTGAAGCCCCAATTAAATTTAGGTTGAGTCACTTATTTAGATGGAAACTTTCAAAAGGATTCTCTTTCAAGTTTGAATTCGAATTTTATGATTAAAGGTAAAAAAGTAGTACATTTTGAATTAATTCATGCACTTTGTAAATATAATTTTATAAATATTTATTATTTGTTTTAAATATTAAAACTTTAATATATTCTTTTTTTTAAAAATTATTTATTAAGTAACATCACATAATTGAGGGAATGAATAATTAAGATGAACATAGTCAGACTTTTAAGTTTATCGGTAATTTTGTTTAAGACACTTGAATTATAATATGTTTTGATTCTGGACTTGAATGTATGATAATATATTTCTACAAACATTTTCGCCTTAAATTTTTGGAAACACTCATTGACAATAGCTTTTTTGTTGTAGCATTAGTAATGGAGCGAGTTTATTAATTGGGTGTGGTTTAATTAGTATTGGGTGGGTAGTAGATTGATTTATAAATTATATTTATAAATTAAATTATAACAAATAGTTGAGCGCTATATATTAAAAAAATTTAAATAGTTTAAAATATAATCGTTCAATAAATGGTCACTTTTGAACCCAAAGGTAAATGATAAGGGTATTTTGGAGTCAATATGTGGATGAAAATAATATTTTGGAGCCAAAAGGTGGATGAATGGTAGTTTTGTACCATTTTTGATACTTCAATGATATTTTTAGGCCCTTTTCCATTTTCTTTATGATAAAATATTTACCATGAATATAGATAGTGTAATTTTATAAGTGGTAGAAAGAAATAGAGCTATATTTATGGGGATAAAAAAAATGTTTCTCAATTCTTATAGACTCTGATGCCATGATCCGCTACTTTGTAATCCCACTTAGGGTGTGTTTGGTACGAATAGAAATATTTTTTAATTTTTCTATGTTTGGTTGGCTTAAATGTTTGGAAAATATTTCCCAAATCAACTCATTTCTTCAAATTTAAGGAAAATAACTTCTCTTCAAAAATTAGGAAAAACATCTCCCAAAACTCTATTTCATCCTTTAATATTTTGTTTATACCATATATACCTGTACTCTTTATCCGACACTCCACAGTAAGAAAACAAATAAAAAAATTTAAATTACTTATTTTTAAAATTTAAAATATGTTTTAATCCCTTCCACCAAACTACTATCCCCCCCCTCCCCAAGAAAAAAAAAATCAAAAATATTTGAAATTTTCAAATTTTTTTTACCTCACCCAAGATCTACCACCCTTACTCCCCTACCCCTATATAAATTGCTTTTGAAAAATATTTCAATTTCCCCCCCCCCCTACCTCTCCCCGCTCCACCAATAAGACCAGCCCCTCCCAGACCAGCCACCTACTCCACCATTACAAGTCCAGCCCCACCCAGGCCACCCCCTATAGTACCATCATCGTCAATTTTTAAAAAAAATAATTTCTTGGAAATATTTCAAGTTTGAAAATTTTCCTTTTTTACGCAATCCCTCCACCCCCACCCAGGCCATCCCTTAATTTTTCTTTTTTTTTAAAAAAAAAAATAATATATTTTTGAAAATATTTTAAATTTAAACAATTTCATTTTTATGTCACCCCATTCATAGCCCACCCGCAGCCCCCCCTCCCCCCAGGACTTTTTCGTCATATTTTTTTTTTTAAAAAAAAATTGTTTTTAATAATAATTTAAATTTATTTATTTTTATTTTTATATCACCCCCTACACCTGTCATGACCCAAATCGGGGCCGCGACTGGCACCCATACTTACCCTCCTATGTGAGCGAACCAACCAATACAAATCCCAACATATTAAATAAATACAATGCGGAAGACTTAAACTCATTAACAAATCAATTAAACAACTTCTAAAATTTATAACCCATTATCCCCAAAATCTGGAAGTCATCATCACAAGAACATCTATCCTCAAATTACTAAGCTAAAAATGTCTAAGAAGCTAAAACAAATAAAAACTAGTCCATGCCGGAAGTTCAAGGCATCAAGACTTGAAGAAGAAGATCCAGTCCAATCTAGACGCATTAGCTCACCCTGAATTTCCGATGTAGTGAAGACTGGCTAGATTTACTGTTGAGTTGAAGACGACGGCGCGTTTGCTGCACTCCACAATAACAAAGAAAGAAACAAACAAGTAGGGGTCAGTACAAAACACGGGTACTGAGTAGATATCATCGGCCAACTCAAAATTGAAAACAATATATATCAAATACTATCATAAATCAACTATAAAACTCAACATGTAGCAACAACAAGTACTATAATCATCAATAAGTATCATCAAGTTCATCCATGAGGGCTCAAGCCTCAATACCATACTCATTTGGGAATTAAGTTCATTATGTTGAGTATATTATCATCTTTCAAGATTCATTATCTTTCTTCCTCTTGTGTCGGTACGTGACACTCCGATCCCCTACTACTATGTGTCGGTACGTGACACTCCGATCCCCTAATTCTACGTGTCGGTTCGTGACACCCGATCCTTTAATACTATATGTCGGTACGTGACACTCCGATCCCCTAATTCTACGTGTCGGTTCGTGACACCGTATCCCCTAATAATATGTGTCGGTACGTGACACTCCGATCCCCTAATTCTACGTGTCGGTTCGTGACACCCGATCCCTTAATACTATGTGTCGGAACGTGACACTCCGATCCACTAATACTATGTGTCGAAACGTGACACTCCGATCCACTAATACTATGTGTCGGAACGTGACACTCCGATCCACTAATACTATGTGTCAGAACGTGACACTCCGATCCACTAATACTATGTGTCGGAACGTGACACTCCGATCCACTAATCTCATTCTATCAATTCATCAAGCCTTCTCTATACCAAGGCATCATCAATCCCATTACTTTAATTCATCAAGCCTTCTTTTATACCAAGGCATCATCATTAATAACGTAGATTAGAGTTTCTTTCAAGATTTGGGATTCAATAGTTTCATCATGCTTGTTTTATCACAATCACATAATCATATTCATGCAAGCATACAATTAAGCAAATAGAAGACTTTATAATACTACCAACACATATCATTCGCTATTAAGAGTTTACTAAGAGATAGTATAAAAACCATAACCTACCTCCACCGAAGAATTGAATTCAACCAAGCAAATTCCCAAGCTTTGTGTTTTTCTTTCCTCTTTGATCGACTCCTCTCTCTCTCTCTCTCTCTCTTTGTTCTTTCTATTTTCTTTATTCAAACCCTCTTTCCTTTACCCTAATTAACATATAATTAAGTGTAAAAGATGACAATAATACCCCACTAATTAACTCAAAGTTACCTCTTTTATCCCCCAAGAAATTGAGTTATTAATATAAACCCACGAAATATATAATTATAGCAGGAATAGTCCAAAACGCCCCTTTAAAACTTAACCAGAAATCCGACTCCGACTGGGATTACGCAACCTGTGACGGTCCGTCGTGCCTGCGACGGTCCGTCCTGCAGGTCGTCGCAAGGATCAGAAACTCTATTTTTCACTAAAGAGTCTGTGACGGTCCGTCACGCCTGTGACGGTCCGTCCTGCACTTCCATCATGACGTTCAGAGAATCGTTACCTGTACCAAATTCTCAAGAGTTGAAGTATTTTGAAACGGGGCCTCACGACGGTTCGTCGTAGCTGTGACGGTCCGTCCTGCAGGTCCGTCACAGATTACAGAGAGCCGATTTTAGTACTCAAATTTCAGAATTCTAAGTGTTCTGGAACGAGACACTCTCGACGGTCCGTCGTGTCTATGACGGTCCGTCGTGGTATCCGTCGTCTCAGCCAATTTTTCCAGAAATAAAATCTGCTGCTCAAAACGACTAAACAGGTCGTTACAACACCGCCCCCCGCCCCCCATGCCATTACTCTAAAAAAAACTAACAAAAAGTGTTTTTGAAAAAATATTTTGAATTTTTTAAAAAAGAATCTTTTTTATGCTATCTTCTCCACCCTTCCCTGTTAGAGTCTTTTTAAAAAAGTAGGGGTGAACATTATTCGATGAAAATCAAATAACATACCACATTGGTTTTTCTATGTTTTTTGTATTGTTCAATCTATTTCAATTTAATATTATTAAGTTTTCAATTATTTTATTTCTTATTTTTAAATTAAAAAATAAGTTAATAATTTTTACCTTTTGCATTCTCCCCACTACCCAATCTCCTCCTCTCCAATAAACTCTCTTAGGTCAAGATAAACATTTATCATTTGATTAAATTTTTTTTACTATTTCTTTTCTCTCTCTTTTTTACTCATAAATATCTAAAAGAAATTCATAGACAATAGGATTTGTAATACAAATTTCTAATTTTAGTTGTATCACTTTAAAGTTTTTTTCTCATTTCATTCTTTAACTCCCGTCCCCTCCCAACACCCCTCCCCCTTTTCTTCCCCCTTTTATTTCTTCTTATATCTTATCTATCTAAGTTTTTTATATAGTAATTGCAAATCGAAAAATAATATTGAATCAAATTAATTTTCAATTTTTACCAAATTAAATTGCGCACTGAAAAATTAAATCGAACAAACGGAATATCTTGAAAAGTTCATATGTTTGTTGTTTTTCGTAGGTGGAAGAATTCAGAAGTTCTACATTGGATTACCCATTGCATTCATTAGGTTGCATTAATCCCCCTAAAGTTCTTGCAAATATAGTTGAAGTCTTAATCGGCGCAATTCATATCGACTGTAATTTCTCCATTGATACAACTTGGCAGGTTATTTTATTATTCAATTCTAGAATTTATACGATATATATATATATATATATATATATATATTCTAGCTTATGGTATCCTTTAAGGGTTTCTATTGATGCAATACAAATGTATATTTTGATTACAAGCGGTAAAATATGTTGCAGCCTCTAATAACACCAGAAACGCTTGGAATTCAACCAGTTACGAAACTGATGGAGCTATGTCAGAAAAATAAATTAAAGATCGAGCTTGTTGATAATTGGGAGAAAACAAGAGAAATTGAATATTTTGTAGATGGAAAATTTGCTGGGAAGGGAAAATCTAGTGTTGGTGAAAGGAAAGAAACTGCAAAAACAAGGCTGCTAATAATGCATATAACCAAGTTATCAAAAATTTGTGTGAGAAAAGTAGTGTTCATGAAATGCAAAGCTGAATTTTAATAGCTTGTACTATGGAAAAGGCATGTGCCATATATTTTTTTTCTAGTATGTTTACAAGTATGAACGATTGATAGAAATTTAGACAGTTTTTACATGTTCTTTAGTTATGTATGATTGAGGTGAAGATCCATAAATGAAAATGCAAATTGATTGTTATTTTGATAACTTGATGATTAAAGTTTGTTATTTATGGTATATGAAACTTATGTTTTAAATTTGAGACTTTCTTAAAAGTAGATTTCAGTATTGAAATTCAAATAACAAACAATTTACATGATTGGAGTTTTAGCAAATTTGCATAAATGGAAAAATTTGCTACAAATAATTAGGCATGTTGAAAATCGAATCAAACTATAGATCGAGTCAAATCATAAAAAAATTGACTAATAGTTCGATTTGACTTGATTTTGGTATTGATTTTTTTAAAAAATTGTATTAGGGTTGGTTCAATAAATTAACTAAGAAAAATCAAGCTCAGACCAAACCAACCCGACATATATACATACATACATATATATATATATATATATATATATATATAATATATATATATATATATATATTCTAGCTTATGGTATCCTTTAAGGGTTTCTATTGATGCAATACAAATGTATATTTTGATTACAAGCGGTAAAAGATATGTTGCAGCCTCTAATAACACCAGAAACGCTTGGAATTCAACCAGTTACGAAACTGATGGAGCTATGTCAGAAAAATAAATTAAGATCGAGCTTGTTGATAATTGGGAGAAAACAAGAGAAATTGAATATTTTGTAGATGGAAAATTTGCTGGAAGGGAAAATCTAGTGTTGGTGAAAGGAAAGAAACTGCAAAAACAAGGCTGCTAATAATGCATATAACCAAGTTATCAAAAATTTGTGTGAGAAAAGTAGTGTTCATGAAATGCAAAGCTGAATTTTAATAGCTTGTACTATGGAAAAGGCATGTGCCATATATTTTTTTTCTAGTATGTTTACAAGTATGAACGATTGATAGAAATTTAGACAGTTTTTACATGTTCTTTAGTTATGTATGATTGAGGTGAAGATCCATAAATGAAAATGCAAATTGATTGTTATTTTGATAACTTGATGATTAAAGTTTGTTATTTATGGTATATGAAACTTATGTTTTAAATTTGAGACTTTCTTAAAAGTAGATTTCAGTATTGAAATTCAAATAACAAACAATTTACATGATTGGAGTTTTAGCAAATTTGCATAAATGGAAAAATTTGCTACAAATAATTAGGCATGTTGAAAATCGAATCAAACTATAGATCGAGTCAAATCATAAAAAAATTGACTAATAGTTCGATTTGACTTGATTTTGGTATTGATTTTTTTAAAAAATTGTATTAGGGTTGGTTCAATAAATTAACTAAGAAAAATCAAGCTCAGACCAAACCAACCCGACATATATACATACATACATATATATATATATATATATATATATATATATATATATATATTATATATATATAATTTCTAAAATTTATCTTATATATAAAAGTATTTTTTGGGCAAATCACAGAAATACACTAGTTTAAGTCTTAATTACTAAGATTCCCAATAGTTTCACATATTACTTCTTTTACCATATTTCCTGCTTAGGATACATCACTCATAATTAATGAGATACATGTATCTCTCAAATTTTAAAATTGAGATACAAAAATTTATTTATTTAAATTAATTGATTGTAACTAAATTCCTTAATTAGAGGAATAACTAAGAATTTTCAAAATACGTAGATAGTTAATTTCATTTTATTATTCTTTGAAATAGTAAATTCATTAATATAATTAATACAAGATAAAAACATGTATATCTTGGAAATGTAATTTGGTTAATTTCAAATTATTACTCTTAAAATAATAAATTCATTAATTTGATGTATCTACTGTCAATATATGATGTATATAACAAACTAAACACTTAGATACATGAATATCAATTTCATGTATTTGTTATACGTATCTAGCATTAATTTTATGTATCTATTGATATATATCTAATATTAATTTCATGTATTTGTTATATATATCTAGTATTAATTTTATGTATCTATTAATACATGTCTAATATTAAATTCATGTATCTTTTATATGTATCTAGTATTGATTTGATGTATCATGTATCATTATTATATCCAAAAACAAGTATCTCGAATACATAGTAAGCATATACATCTAATTATGTGCATCGAAATTCATAGTTATATCCAAAAACATGTATCTCGAATACATTATAAGCATATACGTTTAATTATGTGTATCTAAATAAGAAATGTAGTTGAAACACATGAATTGAGGACAAATAATGATTGTAGAGTATCTGTCGTGTCATTAATGTCACCGTGTTGTTAAAAATCATGTAACCAAAAATTCATGGTGGATACCTCAGTACTAAAAACACAACTCGAATCTTAATTAAGATTACTACTTATTGAATACACATATTTCAAGGATTATATCAAAGTAATATTGGTACTACCACATTCATGACACAGTAACCAAAGAAAGCCTTAGAAGAACACCAGCAAACAAAAACTCTCTACAATACTCCCTTTGAACTTTTTATGTTGTGCCATAACATAATCAAATCTAAGATCCATTTATCGTCCGGAGACAAACAATCAAGATCCACTCTGAATTGAAAGTTTTATTTTGTAGCAGTTAATTTGATTTGATCTCGTTATAAATGAAGAATACATAATTTTAAATGGTTCAATAAATGTTATAGTTCATAACTATTAGTAGCTCTAGAAAAGCTCAAATAAGAATCAAGTTAATATTAACGCTAATAGAAAAATTAATTCAACACTAAAAATGACAATAAAGATGAATATTGGTTTTTAATTTTACATTGGTTTGGAAATTTAAAATACATAATCTAATTTTAATTTATCTTTAATGTTTGTCTCGTAACTAACACTTATTTTGACTTATTTTAGCATGATTTTGTACTTATAAACTATCTTTTTTTTTTTTTTTAATTATTGTGTGACATATTAATTTGCAATGTTTATTTTATGCAAATTAATTATTATTTTTGTCGAATATTTTAGTTTCATCACTCACCTTATATTCTGTGTTATTTTCTTAAGAAACACTTTAGATAGTTATATTTTGATACGAGTTAAAAAATATTTGGAGTACAAGTTAATTATATGTTCATATGATTATTTTATCAGAACAAATAAAAAATCGAAGTCGAAAATCTAATTTTAATTGTTTGATTTGATTCATAAATTTAACATTAGATACAAATAGTTTAGTTTGATATTTAAAATATCACAAAATTATACTCCAACTAAAAATATCTGAAGTCAAACATGAATTTTCAATTTAAATCGCATACTTCTGAAGTTATTTTTGAACTCATATTCGTCACCAACTTTCAGTTCTTTGTTTTTTGTTTACTTCCCAGGTTTCTTATTTATTTTAATTTTCGATTTTGGGCCACTTTTGGGCTTAAAATCATGTAAAAAAAAATTAAAAAAATTATATAAATCCCATAATTTTAATATAAAATTATAATTTATCCATAATAAATTTCTAATTACATCAATTCCTCAAAAATTAAAAAAATTATATCCAATAATTAAAGCTTGGATATATTAATATATAGCTCGGTTATATTAATATGTAGCTCGAATACTTTAAATATTGTCTGGGATACATTAATATGTAGCTCGGACACATTAAAAACTAGTACGAATACATAATATGTAGCCCAGATACATTAAATATTCTCTCAGATGCATTAATTTGCAGCTCAAATACATTTAAAGTTAGAAATTTTGGAGATATTTAAAAGTAATAGGGGATAATGAACTCATATTACCTTTGGCATTTGCAATAGTTACAATGAGAGCATAGAGACATGGACTTTATTTTTGGATCATTTGCACTTGCACGTTGTCAAGGGTCGTAGAGGGGTCACATTGATATCAGATAGGCATCACGGAGTACTCTCATCTGTGTATAATTCTCCAAATTGGCAGGTTCCATTTGGGTTCCATCGTTTTTGTTTAAGACATTTGAAGGCCAATTTTCAAAAGAAATTCAAAAATGTCACTTTGAATAACTTGTTATGGGCAGCTTCAAATCACTGTCAGGAGAATTTTTTTTTGGAAAAAATGGAAATGATCAAGGAGATTAATGTGGAAGCATATGTGTGGCTTCCTGACAAATGGACATTGCACAGGGATGGAGATAAGAGATGGGACATGCTGACAACAAACAGTTCAGAATCATTCAATGTTCTTCTCAAATCAGCAAGGGGTCTGCCAGTTACTGCAATGGTAAGACTCACTTACAATCAAATTGTGAATCGATTTGTTACAAGATCAAAATTTGTTAATCATCTAGTACAGGAAAAGCAACAATGGATGCCTAAACCATTCAAGATTTTTGAGGATAATCGAAAAGATTCACAACGCCACACACTGATCAACTATCACCAACAAAGGGAAAACATATTTGAGGTGTAGACACATATACATCATGGTCGTGATGGTAATAAGCACATTGTAAATGCATCAGAAGGAAAATGTCAATATGGTAAATGGCAATCATACCACATTCCGTGTTCTCATGCAATAAAGGGATTTGACCAAATTGGGTATCAAGCATGGGAGCATATGGCACCAGAATTCACTGTGCATAGCTAAAAAAAAGCCTACTTTGGACAATTCAATCCACTCGGCGGTGAAAAGTATTGGCCTGATAGTCCTTTCTTATGATAGCAAATAAAAATTATTTACGAAAAGTGGGCATAGATAAAACCACCCGTATACAAAATAAAATGGATGTTCCTGCAAGTACACTCACTGGCAAGTGCTCAACGTGCAAACAAATATGTCATGATAGGTGCAATTGTCATTCACGAAGTCGAAACGCCTCATATGGTGGTAGTAGCTAAAGAAAGATGTGTTTAGTTGTGTTAATTTATTATTACATCAATTTTTATGCAACTTTTTATTCGAACTTTTGATCATCTTCAAGTCATGTTAAATTTTTAAATTTTTTCATTCACTTTTTAAAAGAAAAAAATACATACACAAAATAATAATAATATATATAACTAAAACAATAATACTATACACCACAAAAAAAAAAGATACATACACCAAAATTAAACTATACATGATTAAAATAATTTACTATATACCCTCAAAAAAAGATTCATACACAAATATAATAATATTATGTTTCACAATCATTTTTTGAAATTCGTAAAACATCTCGCGGTCTAAGTCCCGTATATCCACCTTCATCTTTATTGTTCATCTTTCTCTTTTTGGCCGGAAGATCCTTTATGTTCACATTCTTTACAATTCATTTAACAAGTTTTTTTCTTCCAGGTTTTTGCGGCATATCATCCACTGGCATAATGAAAGTAACATTTGGAGATGAAAGTTGTCACGACCCAAAATCGAGCCGCGACTGGCACCCACATTTACCCTTCTATGTGAGCGAACCAACCAACCTAACCCTTAACATTTCAATATAACATCGACAGAAAGTAATGCGGAAGACTTAACTCATTAATAAAAATCAATTCAATAACTATTATTATCCAACATCTATTATTCCCCAAAATCTGGAAGTCATCACCACAAGAACATCTATAATCAAATGACTAAACTAAGAGTATTCTAAAAGCTAAAACAAGTAAAGCTAGTCCATGCCGGAAACTTCAAGGCATCAAGACATGAGGAAGAAGATCCAGTCCAAGCTAGAAGCATTAGCTCACCCTGAAGATCCGGTGTGACGAAGACTGGCTAGAATTGCGGTTGAGTTGAAGATGACGGTACGTTTGCTGCACTCCACAAATAACAAAGAAGAAAACATAAAAGTAGGGGTCAGTACAAAACACGGGTACTGAGTAGATATCATCGGCCAACTCAAAATAGAGAACAGTATATATCAAGTAATATCATAAATCAATTATGATACTCAACATGTAGCAACAACAAGTACTATATCATTAACAATTACCGTCAAGTTCACACATGAGGACTCAAGCCTCAATACCATACTCATTTGGGAATTATGTTCATTAGATTGAGTATATTAGCATCTTTCAAGATTCATTATCTTTATTTCTCTCGTGTCGGTACGTGACACTCCGCTCCCTCATATTCTTTATTCCTCTTGTGTCGGTACGTGACACTTCGATCCCCTACTACTATGTGTCGGAACGTGACACTCCGATCTCCTAAATCTACGTGTCGGTTCGTGACACCCGATCCCCTAAATCTACGTGTCGGTTCGTGACACCCGATCCCCTAAATCTACGTGTCGGTTCGTGAAACCCGATCCCCTAAATCTACGTGTCGGTTCATGACACCCGGTCCCCCTAATACTACGTGTCGGTTCGTGACACCCGATCCCTTAATTCTATGTGTCGGAACGTGACACTCCGATCGACTAATCTCATTCTATCAATTCATCACGCCTTCTCTTATACCAAGGCATCATCATTCTCATTACTTTAGTCATCAAGCATTTTCTTATACTAAGGCATCATCAATCTCATTACTTTTAGTTCATCAAGCCTTCTCTCATACCAAGGCATTATCATTAACAAAGAGATTAGGTTTTTGCAAGATTTGGGATTTCAATAACTTCATCATGCTTATATAATCACAATTATATAATCGTATCATGCAAGCATACAATTAAGCACATAGCAGGGTTTACAATACTATCAATACATAACATTCGCTATTAAGAGTTTACTACGAATAGCATGAAATAACCATAACCTACCTCCACCGAAGAATTGATCAAGCAAGCAATTTCCCAAGCAGCGTTTCTTCTCCTCTTTCATTCGATCGACTCTCCCTCTCTCTTGTTCTTTCTATTTTTCTTATTCAAACCCTCTCTTTTACCCTAATTAGTATATAATTAAGTATAAAAGATGGCAATAATAACCCACTAATTAACTTAAGGTTACCTCTTTTAACCCCCAAGTAATTAGACTTATTAACATTAACCCACTAACTTTATAATTAAGGCAGGAATAGTCAGAAACGTCCCTTAAAACGTGTAAAGAAATCCGACCCAGACTGGGATTACGCAACCTGTGACGGGCCGTCGTGCCTGCGACGGTCCGTCCTGCAGGTCGTCGCAAGGTTCAGAAACTCAATTTTCACCAAAGAGTCTGTGACGGTCCGTCACGCCTGTGACGGTCCGTCCTGCCATTCTGTCACGAAGTTCAGAGAGTCGATTTTCAGTACCCAATTTCAGAATTTCTAAGTGTTTTGAAACGAGACCCTGCGACGGTCCGTCGTGCCCATGACGGTCCGTCGTGGGGTCCGTCGTCTCAGCCAGTTCTCCAAAAATAAAATCTGCTGCTCAAAACGACTAAACAGGTCGTTACAAAAGTGGTGATAAGGTGGTCTGCAACTACAAAGTTAGACAGTAGAAATTAAAAAATAAAAGTATAAATGATAGGAATATGCAATGTGATGCAAAATAAAAGTCTACAAAATAACAAATATAAATATTTCAAAAAATAAATAAATAACATAAACCTGTGTAACATCGGGATTTTCATTAACTGTCGAACGATATCCTCTATGATCGTCGTGGGACTCTCCTCCACTATAGATGAAGGGCCCGTAGTATGAATCTAAAATTATTAAACTTAATTTAATATAAAATTAAAGTTTTAATAATTAATATAAATATTTCAAAAAATAAATAAATAACATAAACCAGTGTAACATCGGGATCCTCATTAACTGTCGGAACAACATCCTCTATGATCGTCATGGGACTCTCCTCCACAGTAGATGAAGGGCCCGTAGTATGAATCTAAAATTATTAAACTTAATTTAATATAAAATCAAAGTTTTATTAATTATATAAAATTTCAAAAAATAAATAAATAACAAAACCTGTCAAAAATATTTAATATCATTTTGTCAAAGCTATGGGTATCTTAAAGAACTCTCACAAAATTCAAAAAATTCAACTTTACTATACTATTCAAAATTCCAATCTCCTTTTTAACGTAAGGTCCAAAGTTGGACCATAGCCTTTCATAATTTATTTTCAAATTTAATATGACATAGAGATTGAGCAACTAATCCTCTTATGAACTTCAACAATTATCCCACTAACAAGCAGAAATAAATCTAAATTAGGAATACAGAAGAATGCTAAATCAACTCTTTTTTGCCCAATATTTTTACTATTCCATTGTAAAATAAAATCAAAATAATTTAAGAACATGTAAGTTATAATTTACTCTGTGAATCAGAACCATTAAGCAAAATGATACTATACTAGACACAAGATGAGATAAATGAAAACATTCTAAGTAAAGAAAATATGAGATGTTAAAGAAATACATAATTTATATAATTTGTAGGGACGGATTGTTATGTTGTCGGGTTGTGCTACTCCGAAATTTTGATTTATTTATTGTGGGGCCGCTTCAGTTGTCGGATTGGGACCATCAATGTTAATCTTCAAAGTGTAAAAAAGCTTAGAAGCCATGAAAATGAAAGAGAGAAGGAGAAGGTGAAAAGGTAAAGTAATTTTCTATAAAGTGGAAGAAAAAGCTCCACTTTATAAAGTGTAAGTTTTACTTGCACTTTATAAAGTGTAAGAAAAAGTTCCGTTATACATTAAAAAACACGCTATGACACTAACAAAAACTTCTAGAAAATTAGATAAAGTGGAACTTTTTCTTTCACTAAGCTTATTTTAGTTAGTAACTAAAATAGTGGCTTATTTTGATCATTTTTATATTTTTGTGGCTTATTTAGGTTTCCAACTCATGTTTTGTGTTCTGATGAATAACCTTGTCCGACTTAAATAAGCCACAAGAAATATAGAAGTGACCAAAATAAGTCACTATTTTAGTAAGTAACTAAAATAAGCTTAGTGGAAGAAAAGTTCCACTTTATCCAATTTTCCTAACGTTTTTAGTAAATGTCATAACGTGTATTTTTAATATATAACAAAAAATTTTCTTACACTTTATAAAGTGTAAATTTTTTCTTACACTTTATAAAGTGAAACCTTTTCTTCCACTATATAAAGTGTATAAAAAACCTTATGTTCTAAATACATTGTATATGTGGATGATCCATTAGAGTTATCCAACAATTAATTGGATTCATGTATTAGTGTTTCCAATGTGATAAGATTTCAAGGTTATATGAACCTTGATGATAACTATGTATAATTCCAAGGTGACCTTTGACTCTGATATCTCAACACTATAAATAGAGATATCATTCACCATTGTATGACACGCTTGAATAAGAAAATTCTCTCCTCTACCTTATACTTCTTGTCTTTTTCTTCTTACATTCTGAGCTTTCTTTACAACACGTTATCAGCACGAAGTTGCTACTTGCAAAGAAATCCCCAGTTGTCAGTTGGATTCAAGATGAGTAATGGAGATGTATGCCTTCTTGATAGTGCTACAACGCATACAATATTAAAAGAAAAGAAATACTTTTCTAATTTAGTTATGAAAATGGCATATGTCAACACAATATCAGGTAGTACAAATTAATTGAGGGCTCTGGAAGAGCGACCTTGTTACTACCTGGAGGGACAATATTAAGCATGATAATGCATTATATTGTAGTAAGTCTCAAAGAAACTTATTAAGTTTCAAAGTTATTCGCCAAAATGGCTATCATGTTGAGACGGCTAATGAAGGAAAGGTTGAATACCTTTACATTACTACAATTAATGTAGAGAAGAAAATTGTGCATGAAAATTACCTGCATTTTCTTCTGGGTTGTACTATACAAGTATAAGTACAGTTGAATCACATACCGTAGTAAACAAAAGGTTTACTAATTTTAATGATTTTATCTTTTGGCATGACCAGTTGGGCCATCCCGGATTTAATATGATGCGCAAAATCATTGAGAATTCACATGGGCACACCTTAAAGAGCCCAAATATCTTTCAATCAAAGGAATTCTCTTGTGCTGCTTGTTCTCAAGGAAAGTTGATCATTTAACTATCAACAGTTAAGGTTGGAATTGAATCCACTGCGTTTCTGGAATGTATACATGGTGATATATGTGGACCAATTCAACCTGCATGTGGACCCTTTAAATATTAGATGCTTCTACAAGATGGTCACATGTGTGTTTATTATCAACTCGCAACATGGCTTTTGCGAGATTGCTAGATCAAATAATAAGATTGAAAGCACAATTTCCAAACTATACAATAAAGACAATCCGTCTAGATAATGCTGGTGAGTTTATATCTCAGGCATTTAACGATTATTGTATGTCTACTGGTATAACAGTTGATCATCCAGTTGCGCATGTTCACACTCAAAATGGTCTAGCAGAATCATTGATTAAACGTCTGCAATTGATAGCTAGACCATTACTAATGAGAACAAAGTTATCTATGTCTATGTGGGGGCATGTTACATGCAGCAACACTTGTATGCATAAGGCCGACCAATTATCATGAATTCTCCCCATTACAATTGACTTTTGGTCAAGAGCCAAACATTTCCCATTTTAGAGTTTTTGTATGTGCGGTGTATGTCCCAATTGCTCCACCACAATGCACAAAGATGGGGCCCCAAAGAAGGTTGGAGATATATGTTGGGTATGAATCTCCTTCAATCAAAAATTATTTGGAGCCTATGACTGGAGATTTATTTAAGGCAAGATTTGCTGATTGTCATTTTGATGAATCGGTATACCCAACATTAGGGGGGAGAACATAAGTCGTTGGAAAAAGAGATAGATTGGAATTCATCATCTCTATCTCATCTGGATCCTCGAACAAACCAATGTGAACAAGAAGTTCAAAGAATAATTTATTTGCAGAACAATGCAAATCAGCTACTAGATGCATTTACTAATTTTCCAAGCATTACTAAATCGCATATTCCAGCTGTTAATGCTCCAGTTCGAGTTGATATCTCGACGGGTCAAATTGTTAAGGCAAATGAGTCTAGACCACATTTGAAGCGTGGTAGACCAATTGGTTCCAAGGATAAAAATCCTTGAAAGAGAAAAGGAATAAATGATCAAGATGATCATGGGTTGAAAGAAATTTCTCAAGATGAGACCCAAATCATAACACATGATGATGGGGAGGTTCAAACTTCTGAAAACAATGAAATTTCAATGAATTATGTCTCGACGAGAAAGTTGTGGAACCGAAATAATGTTGTGATTGACAACATATTTGCCTATAATGTTGCTATTGAAATAATGCAACAAGATGAAGATTTTGAGCCAAAATCTGTTCACAAATCTAGACAGAGAAATGATTGGCCGAAATGGAAGGATGCAATTCAAGATGAATTGGCTTCACTAGAAAAACGTGAAGTTTTAGGACCAATAATTCGAACACATGAAGGTATCAAGCCAGTGGGGTACAAATGGGTTTTTGTACGAAAAGAAATGAGAAAGGTGAAGTCATGAGATATAAGGCCCGACTCTTTGCTCAAGGTGTTTCTCAAAGACATGACATTGATTATATGGGGGATAATGTCCAAATACCCCCTCAACCTATGCCCGAAATCTCAGAGACACATTTATACTAAACTAAGGTCCTATTACCCCCCTGAACTTATTTTATTAATAATTTTTTACCCCTTTTTACCTTACGTGGCACTATCTTGTGGTCCCAACGATGGTTGACTTTTTTTCCCGAACTAGTGCCATGTAGGCTAAAAAGGGGTAGAAAATTACATATAAAATAAGTTCAGGGGGGTAATAGGACCTTAGTATAGTATAAGTGTGTCTCTGGGATTTCGAGCATAGGTTGAGGGGGTACTTGGGTAATTTTCCCATTATATGGAGACATATTCTCAAGTGGTAGATGCAATTACCTTCAGATATCTCATAAATCTGGCAGTTCATGAAAAACTTGAAATGCGTCTAATGGACATTGTCACAACCTATTTATATGACTCGTTGGACCACAACATTTTCATGAAAATTCCTGAAGCATTCAAAGTGCCTGAGCATACAAAGATTCAAGAGAAACTTGTTAAATAAAGCTTCAGAAATCTCTATATGGATTGAAACAATCAGGAAGGATGTGGTACAATCGTCTGAGTGAATATTTGTTAAAGAAAGGGTACAAAAATGATCCGATTTGTCCCTGCATTTTTATTAAAAGGTCGGGGTCTGAATTTGTAATAATAGTTGTGTATGTTGATGATTTGAAAACATCATTGGCACTCGTAAAGAGCTGTTAGAAGTTGTTGATTGTCTGAAAAAAGAATTTGAAATGAAAAATCTCGGCAAGACAAAATTTTGTCTTGGCCTACAGATTGAGAATTTGTCAAATGGAATACTTGTTCATCAATCAACGTACACAGAAAAGATACTAAAGCGTTTTTACATGGATACTCACATCCATTGAGTACTCCAATGGTGGTAAGATCGCTTGACATCAATACAGATCCATTTCGACCTCAAGAGAATGATGAAGAGCTTCTTGTGATGAAACTTCTTACCTTAGTGCGATTGGGGCACTAATGTACCTTGCTAACAATACTCGACCAGATATCAATTTTGCAGTAAGTCTTCTGGCAAGATTCAGTTCCTCCCCAAGAAAAAGACATTGGAATGGTGTTAAACACATACTTCGATATCTTCGGGGGACCATGGACATGTGTTTATTCTATTCCAATGAATCCAAGTCAGAACTGATTGGTTACGCAGATGCAGAATATTTATCTGATCCGCATAAAGCTCGATCACAAACAAACTATTTGTTTACATGTGGAGACACGACAATATCTTGGCGATCAATGAAGCAAACATTGGTAGCCACTTCAACAAATCATGCATAAATAATAGCCATCTATGAAGCAAGTCGAGAGTGCGTCTGGTTGAGATCAATGACCCATCATATTCAGGTTATGTGTGGTTTTTCTTTGAAGAAGAATACCAACCACAATGTGCGAAGATAATGCTGCATGTATAGCTCAATTGAAAGGAGGATACATCAAAGGAGACTGGACAAAGCATATCTCACCAAAGTTCTTTTTCACACATGATCTTCAACAAAATGGTGAGATAGAAGTTAAACAAATTCGTTCAAGTGATAATCTTGATGATTTATTCACTAAGGCATTGCCAACATCAACGTTTGAGAAGTTGAGATACAAGATTGGAATGCGCCGTCTCCGAGATATCAAGTAAAGTTTTCATCAGGGGGAGCGAAATACGCGTTGTACTCTTTTCCTTAACTATGATTTTGTCCCAAGTTGAGTTTTCCTGGTAAGGTTTTTAACGAGACAACATTCAAAGCGTATTATGAGATATGTGTACTCTTTTTCCTTCACTAGGCATTTTCCCACTGAGTTTTTTCTAGTAAGGTTTTTTTATGAGGCACATAATCTATGGATATCCAAGGGGGAGTGTTGTAAATCCATTGTATATGTGGATGATCCATTAGAGTTATCCAACAATTAATTGGATTCATGTATTAGTGTTTCCAATGTGATAAGATTTCAAGGTTATATGAACCTTGATGATAACAATGTATAATTCAAAGGTGACATTTGACTATGATATCTCAACACTATAAATAGAGATATCATTCACCATTGTATGACAGACTTGAATAAGAAAAATCTCTCCTCTACCTTATACTTCTTGTCTTTTCTTCTTACATTCTGAGCTTTCTTTACAACACCTTACACATAAAGTGTAAATTTTTCTAACACTTTATAAAGTGGAACTTTTTCTTCTACTATTTAAAGTGTAAGTTTTTTCTTACAATTTATAAAGTGAAACTTTTTTTTAAACACTTTATAAGAGGAATAATTTTCACGTTTTAAAATATTTTTTTCAGTGTTGTCATACAATTATATTGATTTGACATATCATAAAAGCGGGAAAAAATAATACACTATGTATTTTTATTTTTTCATTCTGAAAAATCTTTTAATCTCTATTTAAGGATGTTTAAACATAGTTGATAACACCTACAACATAAAACTTCTATATTTGTTCATATCAATCTCAAAAAAAGATATCTTTAGCACCTAAAGTTAAAGTTTCAATTTATTGGAATGACGAAATTATACATGATGGAAATACCGTTTATTATAATTGTCCTCTCAAACACTATGCTAAATATCCAATTAATGTTCGATATCATAAATTTATTTCATCAATTTATAAAAGAATGCGTATAAACAGTACTGATTATAATTTGATTATATTCGAAAAATATCCTACTTCATTTTTACCACAAGGACTAGTAAATTTTGGAGAGTGGATTATCTATAATGACGAATCGTTGACCGACTTTTTGAGGGTTCCAAATGACTACATAGATCAAATTAAGTTAATAATACTTGAAATTTATGTTAGGAAAGAGCCTAAGATTAGTTAACAACGTTCTCCTTTATCAGTCGATGTTCATCCCCAATTAGAAAATCGTAATAGCGTTGATGAATTTCCGATAACTCAATCTTCTGATTTTCCTAACATGACTCATTATCAAAATCTTCTTACCGGCCGATATGATTTTGACTTGAACGAAACTATCAACGAAAGTGACCGGCAATGCTCAATAATTATAACCATTCTTGCAATTTCAATTTTGAAAAGGTATCTATCGAGTATCGAATTAATATATGAAACTTTTGATTGAGATAATCCTTAGACAAACAAGCCTATATATATGACGTTAATCATCCTATTAGACTGATTCGATATTAGAAAATTTGTTGTCAATTTTTGTAAGGATCTAGACACATTTTATATACGTAAAAATAATACTCTACTGTTATTTATTTTTTGTACTTTGATGGAATCTAAATGGTAGTTTGGACACATTGCACGTGGTAAAGTAAAAATGCCGGCAAGAACAAGTGAATTTGAGTGTTCATCTAGCATTAAAAAACATGAGATGGAAAGGTCTAATTCAGTCAAAATATTATTTTTGTAGTACCAATCCAATAGTGTAATTTCTTTTGTTTCTTTCGAATTAAAGATTTTTTTTCTAGCTCAATATAGTAATTGAATGCATAGAATTAAAGACTTCTTTTTCTACTTTTTTTTCTAACATATTGATTATATATGTACTGAAAAAGAGTAGAATTGAATGAGAAAAAGAATATATATCGTGTAATTCCTTTTGAGTAATTGAAAGTGATCAAAATAGAACTTTATAACATTTCAGAAAATGAATGGGACAAAAACACAGTTACTTACACAACAGACTCAACTGACCTATCCAAACCACTAGGTAAAATGATACAAGATGAGAAAATGAAATGCACTCAAAGTAAAAAAAATTGTTGGATGTAAAGAAATATCTATTAATATAATTTGTAGGGTCGGATTGTTATGTTGTCGCGTTATGCTACTCCAAAATTTTAATTTGTTTAGTGTAGGGCCGCTCAGTTGTCAGATTGGGGCCATCAAATGTTAATCTTTAAAGTGAAAAAAAACCTTGGAAGCCATCAAAGTGAAAGGGAAAAGGAGAACGTGAAAAGGTTAAGTAATTTTTTACAAAGTGGAAGATAAAGTTTTTGCACTTTATAAAGTGCACGAAAAAGTTTCGTTACATATTAAAAATACACGTTATGACACTAACGAAAAACGTTTAGAAAATTCGATAAAGTGAAACTTTTTCTTCCACTAAGCTTATTTTAGTTACTTATTAAAATAGTGGCTTATTTTGATTACTTTTATATTACTTATTTAAGTTTCAGACTCTTCAGTTTGCCTTTTATCCAACACATTATTTTGCCTAGTCTGTTGTTTGTAATTACAAGGTGCTTAGTTGCGTGGACTCTTTATTTTTGATGTTGTATTCGTGTTGGATTTTCTTAAAATGTACTACTTTTGACAAATCTAATACTGTTATAAACAATTTGTGTTATAGTGAATGTCTAATTATGTGGAGTCCTAGTAGGATATGGTTAGGAGTCCTACTTGGGGACCAAGTAAAGTTTTCCCTGTAAATAAAGGGTTTTCCTTCATTGTAAAGAAGATTTGTGAAAGATCAATAAATCCTGAATATAGTTCAAGATGAATAAGAAGTCTTTTCTCCTCTCCCTACTTTCTTCTTCTTCTAATTTCATATAGTTTCATAACACGTTATCAACACGATTGTTCTATTCTCAAAAAAATTATTATAGGAGACGGCAAAAGTACAAAAGAGATCTTGCATAAGTTATGCAATACGGTTCTTATATCTTCAAGGTATGATTTATCTTTACGTTATAATTATTTATGTGACAAATCTGGAGTTACCATCTGGAGTAAGTTTTAAAGTTTTATACGTTTAATTTAAACGAATGAAAGAGAATTCCTTAATTTATTTTAATAATTGAATAATCACAATTTAGTGAAAGATATGTTTTCAACCTTTATATGAGGTATGTGATCTATTAAGCTATATTTATTAACTACTAATGTTGATTATAAGAAATCAATAATCTCAATTCTGTGTGTAATTATAATGTACGATCATATTAATGAACATCAAAAGTGATAAAATTAAATTATTTTGAAGGCTTGAGGTTGAGCTTCATTTTGGGTAAGACGATGGATTTACGTCCAATCGCACCAAGAGGGTAAGACATCAGAAGTCTTGATGTTTTGTGATGAAAGATGTTGGATTCAAGTCACTTATTGATTTATGGCATAAGACGTTGAGTTTGAGTCTCAATGCACCATATTGATGATATTATGATGACTAAGGGAAATAATGAGTTTTTGATAAAATTAGTCATCAAAGATATCTCGTTAAAGCAGATCCATTCCCCAAAGTGAATGTAGCAGTGCATAAATTTCTAAAAGAAGACAATTGATTAAATGATGCACATGAATATGGAATGAGATACTAAGTTATCAAAAATTGATGTACTTAGATGATTGTGTTCCATTCATGAAGAATGAGAGCCTTTGATAAATGGTAAAAATACAGATCCATTCTTTAGAGTGAATGAGGTGATAAGCCACCATGCTAGACGTGAATTTTCTTATAATGATTGTTGAAAAAGCAAGCTAATTGTGAGACCATCATAAACGAAAGTTAAGATTGAATTCTCTGCATTCTAGGAACGTATACAAATATTTGTGGACCTAGTCATCCACCTAGTGGATTGTTTAGACATTTAATGGTCCTAATAAATGTTTCTTCTATATGGTCTCATGTGTGACTATTAGTATCTCGCAACTTGATGTTTGCAAAAGTATTGACACAAATAATATGTTTACAGACATACCTAAAGGGTAAAGTAATTGAGAAGAAATAAATCTGAAAATTACTCTTGGAGTAATAAAATTGAAATTTAGTCATATAATAGTAAATCAGAAATTTACTAAAGCAAAAGGTACATGGCGTAGTAAACTTGGAGTTTACAAGTACTAATAATTTTATTAGTTGGCATGAATAATTTGGTCATCCCAAAGATGTGCATACTGAGTAATGGACATACAGAAAAACTAGAAGATTCTTCAAGAATTCTTTTGTTGTTTGTTCTCATGACAAGTTGATGGATCAACTAATGTTGAGATTAAATCTCTAAATTCTGAAAGGTATAAAAGGTGAATATGGGTCCATTCACCTATCATGTGATATGATAAAAAGATGCATCCATAAGTTAATCACATGTGTGTGTTGTCAACATGTAGTGTGACATTCACAAAATTGTTTGTGCAAAATTAATTGAGTTAAGAGCACAATTTCAGAATGTGTAATTTATCTTGATAATAATGATAAATACTCAAGATGATGTGACACTACATGTCTCAAATAGTAAAATCATTGTTTACGAAAATAAAGTTTCATATGTTGATATGAAATATGATATTACACACAAACATAATTGTATGAATCTAACCAATAAGTTATGATCAATTTTTATGTTAATTGGTTTATGGTCAGGGACCAAATGATTTTCATCTGATAATTTTGATGTGCAATATATGATCAATGAATATACTATGATGCACAAAGATAGATTCTCCAAAAGATTGAGATATATGTTAGGTTGTCTAACATAAAGGGGGGATTAGAAGCAACACAAAAGTTGTAAATACTCCTATTGAATGTCCCTTAAGGATAAAGTCTATGACATACATGAAGCATGATAGACTAATCAATTCTAAATACAATAATCCTTGAAAAAGGGGAAGGATCAAAGAATCAAAATGATCATAATAAGGAGACAATGTGCTCTTGGAAAGCGTACGACATAACACTTTATGAAACCTCATGAGAGGGGTAGCTACCTAAAAATAATGAAGTGATGAGATCTCAATAAGTTTTGTCGTATTGTGAATCGATACAAAATGGTATATCGTTGACGATATCTTTTATACAATAGCGCGCAATATTGTAAAAGACTATGAGGATATGAATTCTACATCTATTAAAGCATGCTTGTGTAGAAATAATTATCAAGTGAAAAGTGGAATGATGCATCTTGGTAAGCGTAAAGCTTATTTGACTTGCAATCTAGTCACTAGAATATATCATACATTTAATATTGAATGTTATCACTTGACAAAATTAATATGAAAAGTCATGAAAGATTCAAAATCTAAAGTATGTGCAAGTTTTTGGAGAACTTGTTTATAAATGGGATAATGTCCAAGTACCCCCTCAACCTATGCTCGAAATCTCAGAGACACACTTATACTATACTAAGGTCCTATTACCCCTCTGAACTTATTTTATTAATAATTTTTTACCCCTTTTTGACCTACGTGGCACTATCTTGTGGGCCCAACGATGTTTGACTTTTTTTTTTCAAACTAGTGCCACGTAGGCTAAAAAGGGGTAGAAAATTACTTACAAAATAAGTTCAGGGGGGTAATAGGACCTTAGTATAGTATAAGTGTGTCTCTGGGATTTCAGGCATAGGCTGAGGGGGTAGTTGGACATTATCCCTAATCTTTATAAGGATTAAATCGATTCAAAATGCATGAAGCATATACAAATATTGTTATGCAAGTTGATAACTAGAATTGAAACTCTTGAAGAGTTTTCAAAAGGCAATAGATTATTTGTTTAAAGAAGTTAAAGTAAGGAACTTGCAGAAATATTTGATCTTCAAGGGAAGATTCATAAAAGCAGATAGAAGAAATCATATTTCGTCAAGGTTTTTCTACACTAATGAGCTCCCAAGAATGGTGATATCAACATGCAAGAGGTATGTTCAAGTAATATTATTGTTGATTTATTCATCAAGTCTCTACCAATTACAACTTTCAAGAAGATGATGCTCAAGCTTGGAAAACGAAGATTCTAGTCTCTGAATTGATGTTGTCATTAGGGGGAGTTAATACGCGATGTACTCTTTTTCCCTCAAAAGGTTTTGTCCCATTGGATTTTCCTTGTAAGGTTTTTAATGAGGCATCCATAATGCGTATTATTAGATATGTGTACTCTTTTTCCTTCACTAGATTTTTCCCACTGGGTTTTATCTAGTAAGGTTTTAACGAGGCACATAATCTATCGACATTCAAGAGGGAGTGTTATAAACAATTTGTGTTATAGTGAATGTCTAATTATGTGGAGTCCTAGTAGGATATGGTTAGGAGTCCTACTTGGGGACCAAGTAAAGTTTTCCCTATAAATAAAGGGTTTTCCTTCATTGTAAAGAAGATTTGTGAAAGATCAATGAATCCTGAATATACTTCAAGATGAATAAGAAGTCTTTTTCTCTTCTCCCTACTTTCTTCTTCTTCTAATTTCATATAGTTTCATAACAAATACATATTTATTAACATTTTCAAATAGTCTAAGTAAAATACTAAAATGACAAGGATGACACCAAATGCTTTCAATTTTCATTTTGAAGGGGTGGTCTTTGAGTCAACTTGCGCTTAATTCAACTTCACCTTTTATTATTCCCTACCAAATATTAGTGATGTTTGGATCATAGAATATTTCTCTTGATAAGAATATCTCTACCCAATAAAATATGTTTCATTAGCAGCACTAAGGGCTACAATTATTCGTTTAGACACTCATTAATGTTTTTTTAGAAACTTCATCATACAATTAAAAAAATTGATCTTGTCGAGAAATCGATATCTTACTCCATTTCTTTGAGAGAAGCATAGCTTGACAAAGGATTCAGTCCAATTTAGAACTACGCGGTTGAATTATTGAGCTTATAGTTCCACGCTAGAATATTTGTTAATAGTTTCTTTTCGTGTAGTCCATGACATGTACTTGTGTAAGTTCTTAATTACTTCTCTAATAAAAAACAATTTATGTGCAGAAGAGTGGAGTTTTCAATCACATAAAAAAAGTCATGTATTTGAAATAAAATAAAATAGAAAAGATCACGTCTTGTAATTAAAATTTTGTTGGTGAAACTTCACCAACTCTTACTCGTGGTTTTAGTTGCTATCAGAAGACTTCTATCTGTATTGGCCGTTGATTAGGACATAAATTTTAGACTTTAAATACCCTAAGGAATAATGATATTTTATACTATTATAACTTTATTTTGTATAAGAATATTGTGTGGTAGAAATACTCAAAAAAATTTATTGGTTTATTACTAATTATTATTGATTTAACGACTTTTGATTTTTTTTTATCGATATTGGTTCTTAATGATTAGAGATTTTTCTTTTAACACTTTAAATGGTTATATAACGATTTAATATGTCTATAAATCGATAACCGATAAGCTAAATCGATAAACTTTAAAATTAAACTGAACCAATCGATATGCTACATCACAGTGAAAATCTACCCGCAGACCCTCACTCACCTCTTGGAGTAATCTTTTTTCTCTCAATCTTTATTTATTTTTGTGTATTTGATAAGTCAGAAAAAATATTTTATTATAAAAATACTCAAATATAAACTAGAAAATGAGGTAACAGGGTAGAATGTGCTCAAGTGGGTATCGGATTAAAATTTTCTCTGTGATTCAACATAAAAGAAATAAAATAATCTTTTATTAGGAAAATCATTCTGCTAATTTTAACTACTTTACATTTTTTTTATAATTATTTTTTAAAATATATTTTGAGTTATTTAGGAAAATCATTCTGCTAATTTTAACAACTTCATATTTTTTTGATAATTATTTTTTAAAATATATTTTGAGTCCTTCCTACCAAATACACCCTGCCTAGACGCTTGACTATACAAAATTAGAATTTAAAATCTATATTTATTTTGTTAAAATTCAATTACTCTACAACATTTTCAAAATTAAAAATTGTTTTTTTTTTAGATAAAGGGAATTAAAATTTTCTCATATTTGTCACAATCACAGTCGAATGTCCCATTTGAACAGGAAACAGAGAAATGCTTATTCTTAAGATCACCACCATATCCAACCCCTCTCTTCTCCTTCCCTTCATCAAAATTCTCCCAATTTCTCAAAAAATGAATTCTCCAAGGATGAACAGTTGGCTCAATAAATTTGGTTTCGGTGCGAGGACTGAATCTTCCATAGATTCATCTTCTTCTGAAATTCCTCAAGGACCCGATCATGATGAACCCGACCCGGGACAACAGTTTGCTCAATTTGGGGCAGGTTGCTTTTGGGGCGTTGAACTGGCGTATCAAAGAGTGGCTGGGGTTACAAAGACTGAAGCTGGGTATTCACAGGGTTTTGTGCATAATCCCAGATATGAAGATGTGTGTTCTGGTACTAGTAATCATTCTGAGGTTGTTAGAATTCAGTATGATCCTAATGAATGTAGCTATGAATCATTGCTTGATGTTTTCTGGGCTCGTCATGATCCTACTACCCTCAATCGCCAGGTAGGTTTTCAATTTTTGTCTTTTCTTTTTATAGTAATTACGAAAATTTTGATGAATTACCTATTACTTTTTTGATGTGGTACCTAAGGTCTTTTACTTTGATTGTTTTATAGAGTTTGAAGGTTAGCAGTGAAGTTGATGAATTGAGTGTGAGTTATGCTTTTAGTTTTTGTAGCTTTAATCTGTGAGTTTTTCTTACAGTTACAGTCTGTCTTCACCTTTTGCCTCGAGTGACTGCTTTAAAGTCAATTAGTGTTACAGGAGTGATCCAAAAACACATTTCTGAGATTGGCCTGCTTGCTGGTTTCAGAAGATGGACTCCTGTGGTCAGTTAGTTTCTGATTCTTCTTTTCTAAGAAGAAGTAACGAAGGCTAGGCCAGGCAGGTCAAGCATCTTGCTTTTCAACCTGAAAGATTCCTTAGAGAGAGGGCTATAGTTTCATCTCTTAGATCTCGGTATTGTTTTAATAGGCAAACACTTCTATCTAACACTTCCCTAGTATAAATCTTATGTCAAGCCTCTTTTTGATACTAATAAAGCTATTTGTCGAACATTAACCTTCTATCACATCATGTAAGTTGTATGGAAAATTCTTGGGGAAACTTTTTCCCAGCAAGTAAGTGTTTTAGTTTAATATTAATCAGGTATAAAGAAATTGTGTTTGACTAGTTGTAAATTTTTAAAGACATAATTTATGATAATTTTTAAAGACTTTTTGAGTGTTCTGTGAGATGAATAAAAAAGTTTTCATTGGTAAAAAAACCATGAAACCTCTTTCCAAAATATAAGGATTTTTATTTGAGAAAATCCTCAAACAACTTCTTAAGAAATAGCCTCTGAGGAAGTTCTTAAAAGACTGGAAAAACAAGTTCTTGCAAGATTTCAAAAAATGTTCCATACACAAAGGCCACCTAATAATCCAAAGGCACTGTTTTGGTGATAATATAGTGAAGGTCAGGTCTCCATTTATTGGTAACAACCTCATACTGTACATTCTTCAGAAATTGTTGCCATGAAGATCTTGGCTGTAAAGTTTCTAATTAAACTTTATGTACCCAATTTGCTTTTTACGAAATAAAGTAATTTCATGTAAATGTCATCAAAATTTTCTGGTTGCTTGCTTCCGCCTTATGTTGATTTTAAAATATGAGTCTTGCTTGTTTGCTTCTGCTGTTATAGATTTATGGTTATGCATGTAGTTTGTGTGTTCCAATTAGGAGGGACAGTAGCGAAGTAAGCCAGAGTTGTAATTATGTGGGATCAAAAGGCTTGCCAACATTGTTGCATGTTATTTAAGTGGTTGTGGTCTTGTGGAGATACTCTCACGATCTGGATAAATATTATAAATGCTAAATATGAGTGAAAAATTGAAGAAAAAGTGGGATTACAGCCACATGGATGAGGTTTATGGAAACATATCAGGGATTTCTGGCCAAAATTCAAGAGTTAATACTCTATTGGTGATATATATTCAGGTCTATAAACGCTCTGTATATTCAGATGCATCAGATAGATAGCACAGTGTAGAGAAAAGAACAACTGGAACATTGTATAGTGAGATACTTTCAGGACTGTGAGGTGAAAGTTTGATGCAACTGTTCTGCAGACTGGCTTAGAGGAAACATTGGTAACTACACCAGTGAACTCAGGTTTTTAGACTAATAGATGGCCATGGAATACATAGTAGAATCTAAAGGTACCTTAAGTGTGACTTCTTTGGTAGAATAGCTTAAATGAAGCATGCATTTCATCAGATAACCTAGCAAAAAGAGGTTCCCTAAATGTACTTATGGTAGTCATGCGAAGTAGAAGCAGAATCTGTAATTCACCTCTTTCTCCATTGTCCTGTTGCTGTTGCTGGGCAGTTATGTTCCTATTTTTAGACCTGTTTAAGACCAAGCAGGGATTACCTGAAAAACATGGAGCAAATACTTGTGGGCTTGTGGCTAGAAAGGGAAGAGAACCCAGAAGAAATTTGCAGAATCTTCCTCTATGTATTATTTGGGTCTAATGGAGAGAATTGTCAAAAACTGAAACTAGAATATACTTATCTATATCATTTGTCTTTTTTTTTTTTTTTGGTCCCAGTATGATAGACTTTATCACCTTCCTCATAGCTATATGGAGAAGCTTTTGCTCACTTCTAAATAGTCTTGCAACTCCGCATCCTCATGGTGTGAATCTTAAAAGTTTGCAACTCCGCATACTCAAAACAGTAAAAATACTTTGTAAAACTCTGATTAAGCTTAAGATTTATTAATTATCATTGGTTGTTTCTTATTACTTAATCATTAATAATAAGAAATTATGTGTCAAGTATTTAATTTGTGGATTTACCCTCTTAGGTCCCCTAATAGAGATTAATACTAGCAACATTGTTGGGAATTTTTCTTACTTCATCTAAAAGAAAACAATATTATTGGAACCTTCCTTCTAGCATCTTTGACCTTATTGCTAAAACATGCAGCATGACTATTCCCCTCACCCCAATATCATTCAGGTGCTAGTATTCCCGCATTTTTAGTTGCATATTATTTGAATTCCCGTGCACATTTATTTATTTTAACCCCATATTATTGCATGCTTCTGCTCCTAATAGCCCGGCAAAGAAAATCTTCATAGTTGTTCGAGGCAGATATAGACATACTTTGTGCTCTCAGTTGCCAGGTCCAATTAAGGTAGAGAAGTCCTTTTCTTGTGGAAAGAGACCTTTCGCATAATTGCATCCAAAAATAATGAACTTTTATGCATCCAAAGACCAAGAACAAGCCCTGTCTCACCTCCTCTCTTGGTTCTCTGACTACAATTGAGTAGCTATTCCAGCCTCTCTTTACTCTCAAGTTTCGTCGTTTGAAATTTTGCTTATAATGACAAGCTTTACATTCTTCAGTAGAATTAGTTGTTTGACAGGTCGGTGTTTTATCCTTCTGATAATGCATTAACACGAAGCTTCTGTTATTTGTAGGGGAATGATGTGGGCACTCAGTACAGGTCTGGAATTTACTTCTACACACCTGAGCAAGAGAAGGCAGCACTTGAATCCCAGGACAAACAGCAAAAGATTTTGAACAGGAAGATTGTTACTGAGATTTTGCCCGCCAAGAAATTTTATCGAGCGGAGGAAGATCATCAGCAGTACCTTGCAAAGGGGGGTCGGTTTGGCTCAAAGCAGTCTGCTGGTAAAGGCTGCAATGATCCTATCCGTTGCTATGGTTGAAACCTTTCCATTTGCTGGACAAAAATAATGTTGGTTGTGTCTATTCTCCTAAGGAATGGTTGTTATAGGCTTTAAATGTGCTTCTGCAGTGATGTATCTAGTCTACCCGCTAACACTTGTTCTGGAAAATCCAATGTTTGTAGCTTCACCATAGATTTATAATGTATATATGGTTGCAGATTTGTGCCGTATCTTGTTCGTATATGTATATTGATGATGCTATGGCCATAAATTGGAATAGTGCCTGTCAATCAGTTGTGTCAAATTTGAGTTATGAAAGTCAATGTTGGGCCTAATTAATGTGTAGGAGTTATTAATGAAGTGATGTTGCTATTGATAATAAACATCCTGCCCCATCAAATTACTGTTCTCTGCACCAACGGTGTGACCTAGTGGTCAATAAAGTTTGTTCAGAAGTGTGAGGTCTGATGTTGAAATCCTAGCACAGACAAACACACTAGGTTAAGGTTATCCTAGCCTGGTGGTATCGCGTGGAATTACTGTTCTCTCTACTTTTATGAAAGTGAATTAGATCTGCAAATCTTTTAACTCTAAATCTAAGGGTTTCTTTGCAGATTGAACTTAAAGATCTTCTGGGTTGAACATGTGATTCCTGGAATATAATTTCAGCATTACTACTGGTGATGCCTATTTATTGAAAAGCAAATACATCCTGTGATTGTTCATTTATTGAAAAAAGCATATACATGTAGGATCCAAATGACAATTTTGAATAAAACATCATTAGAGTATTATATGAAACCAAGTGTAAGCTCTATAATAAATCATAGAAGTCGTCATCCATTGTCACACAAATATATCCAGAGTTTTGGAGGGTACTTGATCCACCATTATTTACAGGGATAATAGGAGCTGCCTTGTGCATAGGATGTTCATGACTTGTGGTAGGAGTCTTTACAATAAAATTACCAAATCGATTTGTAATCGTTCCACCATTATTTTCAGTAATAGGAGCTGCCTCCTGCATAGGATGTTCATGACTTGTGGTAGGAGTCTTAACAATATTACCAAATCGATTTGTAATCGTTTTGGAAGCCTCTTGATTAATGCCACTGTAATCATAGGCTGTGGCTGTAACAACACAAAGGAAGAGCACAAAGATAGCTACTGTGGTTTCTTTACCCATGTTGGACGTTGTTTTTTGTTTGTGAAATGATAGATGATGTTTTATAAATTTGTGTTTGTAGTGGAAGTTTAGTGTGTGCACATTATAAAGGAATCTGAATAGAAAGATGGTTCATTTCAGCATTGGACTTATGTGCCTTTTGCAATACAAAATCCATCCACTTTTAGACAAGATTTGATCCTTGAGCAACAATAAGCAATTTAGACAGGAAGAGTTCATTGTAGAATTGTTTGTAAATGTCTTCTCTACAGCAAGAGTCCAATCACAACTAGACAATCTTGAAATATACTTGATCCCCATTAGTTAACCTAACAAGGTAGAATAATTTCAGAATGTCAGATCCACTCTTGTGATAAGGGTTCAAAGGCATAACATGTATATAAATAAGCTTTGATAAGAGGCATCATTCAATTATATTCCCTCTGTAAATACCTGTGTCATGGAGCATCTTATGGGTACATTATGCATAAAATAGAAGGGTATCAACTATATCAGATCTTGGTTGGCTTTTCATTCCTAGAAAGTCATCTCCAAACACCAATATAATCTCCCTCTACAAAGACCTATCCACGCGAAGCCGGCCTATCCATAGAAAGAAACATACATGAAAAGAAAATGAAAGAAGAAATCCAAATTTTCTTTTGGAGTGTGAGAAAGGTAGATGATGAGTACACAGAATCAAACAATTATTGGGTTTCCAACCGTGATACCTGACATTTTCTATCCACTTAC
This sequence comes from Solanum peruvianum, assembly GCA_027705065.1. NCBI lineage: Eukaryota > Viridiplantae > Streptophyta > Magnoliopsida > Solanales > Solanaceae > Solanum > Solanum peruvianum. The sequence continues at coordinate 33,497,564 of JAKWJD010001760.1, read as the reverse complement.
CTATGACATGTCGGTAAAAAGTGTCGATATAGTGAGACCCTGCTGTGAGTGTTTACAATGTATAAGGCTTACTTGAGGTGTCTAAGTGAAAAATCGTATCGAACTTTAGAGGCCGCCGATGGATTCCGCCAAGATAAAATTAGAACGCAATACCTTTAGGCCATCTAATTACAGTACATCGTGCATAAATAGTGAATTCTTTCTATATATATACCTATACATAATATGTATACACCACATACAATCAAGTGTATATGTAGTGTATACTTTAACCATGTTTGGCAAACTAAATGGCTGGATGATATATATTGGTAACTTCTCTTAATATAACATGATATATTTCTTCTGGACCAAGAATAATCTAGGCAAATCAGCTGGATTGTGAATTTTTGAGTATAAATTTTGCACATAATCTGAGTAAACCAACTTATACCATTTAAATCCATTTACATACCAATTGTATATACAAAATATGTTGATAGGATATTTCAAATTGCATATTCATATTAGTTATACATTGAAATTTTATTTATGGAAATGAGCCTAAAATATCCTCCAACTATTAGAAATGGTATAAAAATTAATTACCTGAATATACAACTTAAGTTTACATATTCTCCATATTTCCCTTCTTTTTTTAAAAATTACTAAAATCCCTATTTTTTAATAAATTTAATCTAACAGATACATTATTAAATTAGAATCCTAATTAATACAAACCAATTAAATCTTACCCCTAATTATACTCTTTATTTTCCCCAAATAAAATACCCATTTACACGACTCCCATACTTAATACTAACCAATTAAATATTACCCCTTATTTTACTTTTTATTTTCCCCAAATAAAGAACCCTTTTACACCACTCGCACTAATCAATTACTCAACTGTTCATCTTCTTAATTTTGAAATCAAAATCTCTTTATTCCGTCCGTCCGCCTTCCTCTAAGCTGTCCGCCATTTTTCTCTACCTGTCCGCCTTTGAAAATCAAAGTTGTGCTCTCCGTCCGTACGCCTTCGTCTAATCTGTCCGCCATCTCTGTCCGCCATTTTTTTTCTAACAATGGATAACCAAAGTTCGAAGAATCATAAAACACAAAAAGAGGCACATGCAAAGAAACCCAAGAAGAAGGGTAGAAAGCTTGCAATGGCCATATCCAGACCTCCACTGCCATCGGTACGTATTTCGATTTTATTTATTTTTTTTAATTTTTTTGGTCACATGCAATGACTTTTTGTATTATCAGAAAAAATATTTTTATATTTTTTAGATTATTTATCTGATTCAAAAAATACTATTTTTTTGTACATGTTGTTTTTAAGATGACTAATGTATAAATAAGTTGAAATTTAAAAAAAAAGTAATTATGTAAATCAAAACCCAGTTGCCATCCTCTTGGTTGTCACCTCCTTTTGGGATTTATGCTTAATAGATCTTTAATAAGAATATAATTTTAATTTCCTGTATCAATTATATTTTTTAGAATATTTATCTGATTCAGAAAATACTAACAGACTCATAATTGTAGTACTTATAAATAAGTTGAAATTCAATTTTTTTTTATGTAAATCAAAACTCAGTTGCCATCCTCTTGGTTGTCACCTCCTTTTGGGGTTTATGCTTTAATAGATCTTTAATAAGAATATAATTTTAATTTCCTGTATCAATTATATTTTTTAGATTATTTATCTGATTCAGAAAATACTAACAGACTCATAATTGTAGTTACACTTATGTATCAAGTATAACTTTGCATTTTTTGTATCATGTTAGTATCAAGTAGACAAACTTATAATTGTAGTTACACTTATGTATCAAGTACGACTTTGCATTTTTTGTATCAATTTAACTTTGCATTTTTTGTATCATGTTAGTATCAATTAGACAAACTTATAATTGTAGCTAAACTTATGTATCAAGTATGACTTTGCATTTTTTGTATCATGTTAGTATCAAGTAGACAGACTTATAATTGTAGTTACACTTATGTATCAAATACGACTTTGCATTTTTTGTATCATGTTAGTATCAAGTAGACAGACTTATAACTGTAGTTACACTTATGTATCAAGTACAACTTGGCATTTTTTGTATCATGTTAGGCTATAAAGTGTCTTTTAAGTATCATTTTGACTGACTTATGATATGTTGTTAGAATTATGTATCAAGTTTATTTTTGCATTTTATGTATCATATTAAGCTTGTTGGTTATATTAAATATCAATATCACTTTTTCAATTGCTGAATATGAATTATGTGGTTAAACAAAATCCCAAACACTCTCTTAAGTTTGGTTGTACTTACAATTCAAATATATTAAGAGACTTAGAGGAATCAATGGGGGTAGTGTATCGAATTATTTAGGAATACTATATTTGGTTCATATATGAATATTCCTAAATGTAACTACCAAGGTCAGATCACCAAGTGTTTACTTCTTTTAGAGGTGTAGCAAGATAATCTAGCCGAGGAGCTTCACATTCGACATGCTAAAGGAAATATCTTAACCTTTACTATGAAAGAATTTGCGATTATTACTGGATTGAAATGCAGTGGAAATATTAAGAATTTTACATATCCAGATTTAAAAAGAAGTAGGCTAGTTCAGAGGTATTTTCCGGGGCCTAATTACAGTGTAAATAAACAACGTCTGGTAGATCGATTCATGTTGGGTGGTTGGGATAATATTGATGATCAACTTCAGATGGCTATCATGTTTTTCATCCACTCTTTTGTATTATCTCAACTTGGTACTGCAGCAATTTCAATTGAAGATTTTTTAATGGTTGAAGATGGCACTTATCGGCAGTATCCGTGGGGTCAACGGACTTTCAGAAGTTTAATGAATTCACTTAGACAAGAGTTCAAATTTGAGAAAAAAATGTATCGATTAAATGGTGTGCCATATGCACTTAATGTATGGATATATGAATGTGCTTCTGTGTTGGATAATGAGATTGCGGTTAAAGAACAAAATGTTATTCCAAGAATTTGCAATTGGAAAGTTGTGGCTGAAAAGCCCAAATTTGAGATGTTTATGGAAAGCGTTTTCACTGAGGTAATTAATATATAAATGTTTAGTATTTTTTTGGTACTTATCGATACATTTTTTGTTCGTTCTAACAATGATTTAGTATTTTGTTATTTTTCAACATAACTGTACAAATATTCAGCCAACTGGAGAGGAATGTACAGCACTGCAATTACCTCAACCCAGTCATGTAACTCATGATGAACCTGGTACATCAAATGTTAATATTGATGTTGGGAAGCCACAAGAGGTTCCTGGATTTGAAGACTTTTCATCTGAACCACCGGATCAATTGTTGAGGAGATCAACACGAGTCTCTAGCACATGATCTACCCCACCATCGAAGAGAAGAAAGGTTGTACATCAACATAAAACAAAGGTTTACAAATCAACAACAGCAGAAAAGCAACCAAATCAGAATGTTTACACTCCAGATTTACCAACTTCTCAAGCTGACAATGTATCTAATGTTCCAGTAAATTCAGATTTTCGAAAAGTAATTTTCGAAAATTCACAATAGAGGGACTGAAGTAATACTTGAAGGGTTATGTGAGTATTACAATCATATATTTTTTTTGTGAAAATCATATATGTTTTATAATTATTGTTATTTATTATGAATTCTTTATAAATTGTGTAATTTGTGTATAGGTTGACCAACAAGTTGGTTACCTTGTGGAGTTGATAAAAAAAAAATCATTCTAAGTTGATGAAAGTTGTTGGCGAGAAAGACAACAAAACTGAAAATGTATTATTTTTCTTTTTTTTTTGTTTCATTTTCATTGGCACTTATCGATTTTCTTTTTTTGAACAGAAACATAATGTTGATCAAGATATTGGTGGATCTGCTGTTGATGCTGATGAACAGGTTAATGATATCAATATTGAAAAATTTTGTATATGACACTTAAAAACATCATGTTATTATTTTATATGTGATTGCAAATGTTATTTTTATTCATCTTTTTCTTTTCTGCCTTTTAATTTAATAGAATTATGTATTATGTTTTGGATTATACAGACAGATAAATTTGACCAACAATCTGTTTCACCTAATCACATGGATTGTTCAAAGGAACAACATATGGAGGATGACATAGAGGTTATACACTCACCACAACGTAGTCATGTTTTGATTGAAAAAGTTGCTCTTAATAATGAAAATGTAAGTACAAATATTATGAATCAGTATACATTAATTTTTTTGTTTGTGTCAGAATTTAGTCTAACAAAATATTTATTAGGATTATACAACTGGTGAAGCCTCTCACTCAGACACAAAGATTTTAAATGCGGATGAACATGATGTTGATACACTTCAGCACAACATAGAAAAGCACATTACAACTTTGTTTTCTGTTGATACATCTACAAAAGTGGAAAACAATGTACAACCACTATGTTTGATGAGTCATGGGGAACAAATTGAGAGTGCTTTTTGGTTATCTGATAGACAACTACCCACCCAACTACCCGTAAAGAAATCTTCACTTCCTCCTGATACTGAGACTCCAGCACCACGACACAGGATGCCTTCAAGAATTATACGGTCTCCATATTTGACAGATTTTGGATCCAACGATAAAGGCAAGGCAAAAATAGATGATGATGTTCTCCCACTCTATTCATTTGAAGTTGTGGTATTCTTGAACAATTGCCATTAGGTATGATGGATGAGTCCTCGCAATGGATTGAAAAAGGTCTCTTAAAATCACATGCGAACAAATAAGTTATTATAATATGTCTTGCTAATTTTGTGTTGTATAATATTATTTTAATTTGTTTCTAAAAATTATTTTTGTGTATAGGAAACAATCCGAGGACAAATACAGAGCAAAGTCTGCTTCATTTGGTGTTGATTATATTGACTTTGTTGTCGCATTCCCTATGGACAAGAACTGGTTTTATACTATGTCACAGCCGAATAGATGTTGGACTGATGAGGTATCATATACATTATTTTGTCAAATTGTGATTTTTAGGTATCACATTAAAACTTACTATATTATATGTAGTTAATAATAAGTATCAAATACTATTACACTTTTTTGTATCATGTTGCAGATTGTTATTAATATTAAGTATCAACTTGATTATTTAAAATATATTTATCAGTTAGGGTATCAAATTAGTTCCTGCATATGTTTTCCACTTATCAAATACATTTTACCATGTATTATGTTTTCTCTTATTTTGCAGCATATAGATGTAATCTTTTACTATCTCCGCAAGAAGTCCAAAAAAAGAAGCATGGATCAGTATAGATATACTACAGTCAATTGCTTGTTTAAGTCTCATATAAACAAAGCATATTCAAGGTATTATAACAGTCATGCAAATGATACAATTAGCACACAAGAACACATGTTTCGTGCTGCTGCCGTATCAGTTCATGAAAGGTCTATCATTAACATCATCAATGGTTTTTCTATTCCTGCTGCTTTACCATGGCATTTAGTAGATGAGGTTTACATTCCTGTAAACTGTGATGAAAATTTTCATTGGGTGTTGGCTGTTGTGGTACTAAAAGAAAGGCTTATAAGGGTGTATGACTAAACTTCGGGATCAAGGAAGAGAGTTCATTTTACAGACATCAAGAAGTTGTCTCAAATCCTTCCAAACTACCTTCATGATAGTGGGTTCTTTGAAAAAAAGGAGCGAACAGATTGGGCAGCATTGGATGCATATAAAGACATGAAAACTGGAGAATTTTTGGGTCCACAACATTCGTTTAATGTGGAGTTTGCTCAAGACAACATGCAACAAATAAGTGATAGCCCGTGAGTATTGTTTATTATTTTATTTTATTTTTTGTATCTAATTCATCCTTATAATTAATCTTATTGTTTTTGTAGTGATTGCGGACTGTTTGTAGCTGTATATGTAGAATTTCCGAGTGACAAAATCAATATGTCATGTAATAGTTTTGAGTAGCTATCTTTGCAAAAGATATGCGATACTTTTATTGAAGTATGGTCTCGACAAGATGAATGCTGGATATGTTAGCAACAGTGATGACCCTCCAAGAATGAAGAATGTATTAAACCCATCATCTGAAGATGAAATTGTTAATGTAGGCTAGTTAGTTTTCAATGTTTGATTTTTTTTAGAGTTAAACAAGATGTTTGAAGTATTTATTAACATAACAACACATATTGTTAAATTATGAAAGTGTTTTGATTTTTAAAATTGTTTATTCTATTACTTTAATTTTTTTTATCACCGTTATGAATTCAGGAATTATGTATACTGTTAGTGGGACATTAATGTCATTATTGTATCAAAACTATAATAATAATTACACTAATGTAATTATTGTCATAAAAAAACACTTATTATATATACGTAAATATATTGTATGATACAAAAAAAAGAAAATTATATACGTAATTAAATTATGTATATGATACATGAAATATCAAAATATATAATATCACAAACAATGATACTAGTTATTACACTTGATATACACCAGTTTTTTTTTTTTTTTTAAATTAATATCTTTTGTACAAATAAGATATATTCAGTACTATGACTTATATATATTACGAACAATTATTTGCCATTCAAATATGAATTTTTTTTAAGTATCTACACACATGATACTATATTACTAAATTAAATTAAATTAGAACTGAAAATAATTTAGGTGAAATTTCCGCAATTAATATTGATTAAAGTAAATTTGAATAAGGATTATAAAATAAAGTATTTGATACATAAATATAATGTCAATTTAAATAGAGTTTAACAAAAAATAAAGAATTGTATGACACAAAAAAAAAGAAAATTATATACGTAATTATATTATGTATATGATACATGAAATATCAAAATATATAATATCACAAACAGTGATACTAGTTATAACACTTGATACACGCCAGTTTTTTTTTTAAAAAAAATTAATATCTTTTGTACAAATAAGATATATTCAGTACTATGATTTTTATATATTACGAACAATTATTTGCCCTTCAAAATATGAATTTTTTTAAAGTATCTACACACATGATACTATATTACTAAATTAAATTGTAACGACCTGTTTAGTCGTTTTGAGCAGCAGATTTTATTTCTGGAAAATTGGCTGAGGCAACGGACCCCACGATGGACCGTCACAGGCACGATGGACCGTCGCAGGGTCTCGTTTCAATATACTTAGGAATTCTGAAATTGGGTACTGAAAATCGACTCTCTGAACTTCGTAACGAACTTGCAGGACGGACCGTTACAGGTGTGACGGACCGTCACAGTCCACTTGAGTTATAAGAGGCTGCGACGACCTGCGTGACGGACCGTCGCAGGCACGACGGGCCGTCACAGGTTGCGCAAATCCCAGGCAGAATCGGATTTCTTCACACGTTTTAAGGGACGTTTTGGACTATTCTTTCCTTAATTATAGATTTCGTGGGTCTATATTAATAACTCAAATTCTTGAGGGATAAAAGAGGTAACTTTGGATTAATTAGTGGGGTATTCTTGCCATCTTTTACACTTAATTATATGTTAATTAGGGTAAAAGAAAGAGGGTTTGAATAAGAAAAAGAGAAAAGAAAAGAGAGAGATAGATTGATCGATTGAGAGAGTCGAACGAGGAAGAAGAATATCAAAGCTTGGGAAATTGTTTGTTGATTCCAATTATTCGGTGGAGGTAGGTTATGGTTTTCATGCTATTCGTAGTAGACTCTTAATAGCGCATGATATGTATTGGTAGTATTGTAAACCTGTCTATATGCTTAATTGTATGCTTGCATGAATATGATTATGTGATTTTGATAAAACAGGCATGATGAAAACCATTGAATCCCAAATCTTGAAAGAAACTTTAATCTATGTTATTAATGATGATGCCTTGGTATAAAAGAAGGCTTGATGAATTGAAGTAATGGGATTGGTTATGCCTTGGTATAGAGAAGGCTTGATGAACGAATTGAATGAGGTTAGTGGATCGGAGTGTCACGTTCCGACACATAGTATTAGTGGATCGGAGTGTCACGTTCCGACACATAGTATTAGTGGATCGGAGTGTCACGTTCCGACACATAGTATTAGTGGGACGGGTGTCACGAACCGACACGTAGAATTAGGGGATCGGAGTGTCACGTACCGACACATGTAGAGGATCGGAGTGTCACGTTCCGACACATATAGGGGATCGGAGTGTCACGTACCGACACATGTAGGGGATCAGAGTGTCACGTTCCGACACATATAGGGGATCGGAGTGTCACGTACCGACACATATAGGGGATCGGGTGTCACGAATCGACACGTAGAATTAGGGGATCGGAGTGTCACGTACCGACACATAGTGGTAGGGGATCGGAGTGTCACGTACCGACACAAGAGGAAGAAAGATAATGAATCTTGAAAGATGATAAATATACTCAATCTAATAAACTTAATTCCAAATGAGTATGGTATTGAGGCTTGAGCCCTCATGGATGAACTTGATGGTACTTGTTGATGACTATAGTACTTGTTGTTGCTACATGTTGAGTTTATAGTTGATTTATGATAGTACTTGATATATATTATCTTCTATTTTGAGTTGGCCGATGATACCTACTCAGTACTTGTGGTTGTACTGACCCCCTACTTTCATGTTTTCTTCTTTGTTATTTGTGTAATGCAGCAAACGTTCCGTCAACTTCAACTCAACAGTAATTCGAGCCAGTCTTCGTCATAACGGATCTCAGGGTGAGCTAACGCCTCTAGCTTGGACTGGATCTTCTTTTCAAGTCTTGATGCCTTGACTTCCGGCATGGACTAGCTTCTTATGTATTTTTAGCTCTTAGACATTCTTAGATAGTAATTTGATCATAGATGTTCTTGTGATGATGACTTCCAGATTTTGGGGATAATAATAATAGTTTGAATTGTTTTTATTAATGAGTTTAAGTCTTCCGCATTCTTTTATTGATATTGTATTAAAATGTTAAAGGATTAGATTGGTTGGTTCGCTCACATAGGAGGGTAAATGTGGGTGCCAGTCGCGTCCTCGGTTGTGGGTCGTGACATAAATTAAATTAGAACTGAAAATAATTTGGGTGAAATTTCCGCAATTAATATTGATTAAAGTAAGTTTGAGTAAGCATTATAAAATAAAGTATTTGATACATAAATATAATGTCAAATTTAAATAGAGTTTAACAAAAAATAAAGAATTGTATGATACAAAAAAAGAAAATTATATACGTAATTATATTATGTATATGATACATGAAATATCAAAATATATAATATCACATACAGTGATACTAGTTATTAAACTTGATACAAGCCAGTTTTTTTTTTAAAAAAAATTAATATCTTTTGTACAAATAAGATATATTCAGTACTATGACTTATATATATTACGAACAATTATTTGCCCTTCAAAATATGAATTTTTTTAAGTATCTAAACACATGATACTATATTACTAAATTAAATTAAATTAGAACTGAAAATAATTTAGGTGAAATTTCCGCAATTAATATTGATTAAAGTAAATTTGAATAAGGATTATAAAATAAAGTATTTGATACATAAATATAATGTCAATTTAAATAGAGTTTAACAAAAAATAAAGAATTGTATGACACAAAAAAAGAAAATTATATACGTAATTATATTATGTATATGATACATGAAATATCAAAATATATAATATCACAAACAGTGATACTAGTTATAACACTTGATACACGCCAGTTTTTTTTTTTTTTAAAAAAATTAATATCTTTTGTACAAATAAGATATATTCAGTACTATGATTTTTATATATTACGAACAATTATTTGCCCTTCAAAATATGAATTTTTTTAAGTATCTACACACATGATACTATATTACTAAATTAAATTAAATTAGAACTGAAAATAATTTGGGTGAAATTTCCGCAATTAATATTGATTAAAGTAAGTTTGAGTAAGCATTATAAAATAAAGTATTTGATACATAAATATAATGTCAAATTTAAATAGAGTTTAAAAAAAAAAGATTGTATGATACAAAAAAAGAAAATTATATACGTAATTATATTATGTATATGATACATGAAATATCAAAATATATAATATCACATACAGTGATACTAGTTATTAAACTTGATACAATCCAGTTTTTTTTTAAAAAAAATTAATATCTTTTGTACAAATAAGATATATTCAGTACTATGACTTATATATATTACGAACAATTATTTGCCCTTCAAAATATGAATTTTTTTAAGTATCTACACACATGATACTATATTACTAAATTAAATTAAATTAGAACTGAAAATAATTTGGGTGAAATTTCCGCAATTAATATTGATTAAAGTAAGTTTCAGTAAGTATTATAAAATAAAGTATTTGATACAAATATAATGTCAAATTTAAATAGAGTTTAACAAAAAATAAAGAATTGTATGATACAAAAAAAGAAAATTATATACGTAATTATATTATGTATATGATACATGAAATATCAAAATATATAATATCACAAACAGTGATACTAGTTATTACACTTGATACACACCAGTTTTTTTTTTTTTTAAAAAAATTAATATCTTTTGTACAAATAAGATATATTCAATACTATGATTTATATATTACGAAAAATTATTTGCCCTTCAAAAATATGATTTTTTTTAAGTATCTACACACATGATACTATATTACTAAATTAAATTTAATTAAAACTGAAAATAATTTGGGTGAAATTTCCGCAATTAATATTGATTAAAGTAAGTTTGAGTAAGGATTATAAAATAAAGTATTTGATACATAAATATAATGTCAAATTTAAATAGAGTTTAACAAAAAATAAAGAATTAGAGAACACATTGCCAAATGATTAAAGAAATTTATTGAATCAGAATCTCTGTGTAACAGTGGAACCAAATGCTACACTATTACATATATTAAAGGAACTCATGAAACATAATCATTATGAATCTTTTGGAAAGAAAGTACATGTTTTTCTATTGTGACCTTCTTGTCCACATCGTCCACAACAATTTGTGTTTCCACTTAGCTTTTCATCTGCATTTTTCTTTCTTTTTTTTCTTGGTCTACCAGACATTTTTTTGTATCTTGGTGGCAATACAACTTCTTCCAAAACACATTCCGGAACTGTCCAATCACTTTTGTCCGGCATTGGTTCCATTGGAACTGCATAGGTGTTGGCTAATGCATTAGGTTTATAGTAATCAGAACAGTATGGGTGTACATCTTTGATATTCTTCTTCTTCAGAACAGCCATTGCATGCGCACAAGGTATTTCATCATGCTGAAATCTACCACAAGAACAATTCTTTCTCTGAAGGCAAATGATGTATCTTATACCACCTTCATAAACTGAAAAAATGAATTCTGAAGATGCAACAACCTGCAATAGTTTTTAAAAAGTTACTGTTAGATTTTTTGATACAAAAAAAAATCTTAAAATATTTAAGCAAGATACATAATATTTGATATATGAATAAATACCTTCATTTTCGAACATTTGAACGCCTTTATAATCAATATCTCTTCAAATTTCCTCCCTAATGTTTCCTTTGTACAAGATGCTATTTCTCTATTTTTTCAGTTCCAAGAACCAAATAGAATTCTGGCTTCTTCCAAAAGTCCAAAACAGGTATTGCGGTGCATCAACAAGACAAACATGATACATTCCGCAAAGAAGATGTCATCATTCTACCCCTATTCACGGTTGCATGAGATCTAGACCACCTTTCATAGCCCAGCCTCTTCAAGATACTTTTAACTCTGCCATCTACTTTTTCACTTTAGCCATCAATTTTTCAAAATTCTTTTTCGATAAGCCTTAGCCATCGAATAAAAAGAGATCACTTAGAGTGTTTTACTTCTCTTGTAGTATGTACAAACATTTTTTCACAAGTGCCATATGCATGCAAAATGTGAAACATTTGGATAAACTATACTAACACTCTTAATTATGCTTTCGTTTCTATCAGAAACAACACATATTTTTTCTCTCTCACCAAATGCATTTTTGAACTGTGTGAAGAACCATGTCCATGAACAATCATTTTCCGTATCGACGATCCCGTAAGCTAATGGTAATATGCAACCTTAACATAGTCAACACACAATATTAATATACTTGATACATAATGTTGAAACAATGTTATTGTTATCATTTTAAAAAAATTATAATTATTCAGCAATATGACATACCTGCCCCATCAAGAGTACTTGCGGATACAAACGTCCCTTTGTGAGCTCCACTAAGATGTGAACCATCAACAACAACAACAGGCCTACAGAACTCAAACCCTCTCATCAAAGGCCTTAAAGCAATGAATAGATACATAAATTCATTTTTTTCTGATTTGTGCATCCGTATATAAGAATTTGGATACACCGTTTCCAACATATGTATGTATCTTGGCATATTTTTATATGCATCTGCAGGATTGCCCCTTATCAACTCTAGTGCACGTTCTTTAGCACGACATGCTTTGCTGGTAAGAAATCTCAACATCATACATTTCCCTAATCATCAATTATATCATGGAGTATGTTTTCTTTTATGATTACCAATTTTAGAGCCGTAAAAGCACCAATAAATCCAACAGTAGCTTGTACTTTACTTAATACCCTATCCCTTAATGGACATGTATGCTCACTGTTGAAGTATCTTACTTTGAATATATCAGTGTTTTTCCTAACAGACGCCTTTAATTTCCAACAATAATTCTCCGAATAACACTCTAAAACATTGCTGCAATTATACCAATATAAATTTGTTAGTTATTAGTAAAAATGCATACTTGAAACTTTAAGATTTGATATAAAATTTTTGATAATTACAGTCAATGTATGTAAAGGTATGTAACATTTACAATAATAACCTCATATTATATTCATGTCAAACAAACTATTATAACATTTATAAATGTCCACTGTGTTTTACCTCCTACACACGTTCACAGACACGAAAACATAATAATACAAAATAAATTAAATTGTCAACAATTATAATTCCATCTTTGACTTATACAAAATAAATTTTTAATTATCCAAACCAAATGATATACTAACCATGTAAATATTCAAATTTATCCAAAAATATCATTATCTAAAGTGTGTAAACAAAAATCAAATATGAAATACTTACATACCTTTTTGTATCTGACCGTTTAACTCTAAAATTGAAGCTGGTTTTATTTTGTATTTCATCATTACAGCCACAAGAGTTGCTTTATCCTGTTTAATCCTTGTACAATTGTTTCTTCTCCACATTTGAAGATATTTGTATTGATATATAATTTTCTTTCTCCATCTCGGGTATGTAACAAGAATCACCAATGTTTGATTCAACAACGTCTAGAGCATTAGCGTCTCTTTGTCCACCTTCAATACACATAATTGCACCACTGCTTGAATAAAAAATTTGTAACTCCTCTGTACTTTTATCATTTCTATCGATGCAAAGCGGATACATACTGAATCCAAACTCTTGCTTCTTTATTTCTATAAACAGCTTCACACCCATATCATTCCTAATTATCATCGGAGAAGAATTGCCCTCTACAATATCGGATAATAATATTTTTTTCAATTTATCAATATTTAATTCAGTAGCAATTGCTGAGATTAGATTCATATATGAAATATTTTCCCCAACCACTATCCCATCACTTTTGTATTGATTGTATTTAACCTCACTCTCCCATATTCCTGAATGCCTTAGCAATATCGTAATATTCATTACGAAACCGGATACAAAATTACCTTCAAGGAAATTTTGAATATCGTTTCTGCCAAAAAAAATGGAAGATCACTAATCAAAATCAAAATATCGCTTCTGCCTAAAAGAAGGGAAGATCACTAATGACAAAATTTAAGGGAATAAAACTGATTTTGAAACACACAAGTTAATGCCTTTATTTAAGGGAATAATAACCGTGGCATATTAAAAGTAGGAATTAATTCAAATTTCAGTCTTTAATCCCCCTAATTACTCAACAAACGGATAAAAATCCCCCAAATTACTCAACAAACGGATAAAATGGAATACTATATAATGTATCCGACTGTTTTATTATGTATCAGAAACTTATTAAAAATAAGATATTTTTTGTAAATTGAAAAAGAGTAGGGATAGCTGGTAATTTATGTTTTACACTATGTGATTTACATAATTTTTACTAAAAATATCCTCCTTCCACCTATTAGCCTTTAAATACCCCTCACATCTACCTTTAGACTCCATATTACCTTTATTTCTAACAGACCTCAATTTAAATTCAATTAATAAATTCTTTAAATGATGTGACAATTATCTATTGCTCACTTTATAATTAATCTAAACAAATTTAAAAAATTACTCATTCCCAAATCAAATCTATCTACCCCAAATCAACTTGATCCATCAGCCCCATATTAACTGCAAACTTAAGCTTTTTCGTCTCTTCCTCCAAGTACAGTTTGTTGTTCTCCGGCCGAAAGTTCAATTATTGATTCCCATTTTTTGTATATCTCTTGCTTTTATCATTTATCTCATTATATTTTCTACGGAAAAGGGCCTAAAATACCATTGAAGTATTGAAAATGGAACAAAATTACCCTTCATCCACCTATTGGCTCCAAAATACCCTTCACACCACCTATTGGCTCCAAAATATCCTTGTCATCCACCTTTATTGACCACTTATTTAACGGTTTTAAATTTAAACTATTTAAATATTTTTTTAAATATCTAGCACTCAATTATTTGTTATAATTTAACTTATAATTTATAAATCAATTCAATATCTACCCATTATTAACTAAACCCACCAAATTAATAATTTCATCATATTACATGCAACAACTAGAAAGCTACTGCCAATGAGTGTATTAAAAATTTGAGGCGAAAATATCTGTAGGAAAGAAAATTATCATACATTCAAGTGTCTAATAAAAATTACTGATAAAACTTAAAAGCCAATTATGTTCATCTAATTATTCTTCCGTCTCGATTATGTGATGTTACTTCATAGACAACTTTTTTTAAAAAAAAAATAGTATACTAATATTTTAAAACAAATCATAAATATTTATTAAATTATATTTAAAAAATTCATGAATTAATTCGGGATGTATTACTTCTTTACATTTAATCATAAATTTCGAACTCAAGCTTGAAAGAGAATCTTATTGAAAGTGTCCTCCTAAATAAGTGCTCAACCTAAATTTTATTGGGCTTCGATTGGACTCAAATAATTTTTGGTGTCATTTTCAGGAATCTATAATTTCGTCGTGTTTTAGTAGTGTTTATGGAGATTTTGATATAATTGGTTTATTAATTGTGTGGGATTTTAGTTAGTAATGAATGTGTAGTGGATTGATTTATATGTTATATTAATAATTAAATTATAACCAATAGTTGAACGCCAATTATTTTTAAAAATATTTTAACAGTTTAATTTTAAACAAGTTAAATAAGTGATCAATTTTGAACCAAAAGGTGGATGACAAGGGTATTGTGGAGCCAATAAGTGGATGAGAAAGGCATTTTTTAGCCAAAAGGTGAATGAAGGGTAATTTTGTACCATTTTCAATACTTTAAGGGTATTTTAGGCCCTTTTCCATATTTTCTATTCTCCAAAGACCTAGAGTTTCATCTTCTTCTTTTTTTTTGTTAGTAGTTCCATATTTTGAATATTGTGATTCTTTTGTGCTTCTGCTCTGTCACGACCCAAATCGGGGACGCGACTGGCACCCACATTTACCCTCCTATGTGAGCGAACCAACCAATCTAACCCTTAACATCTTAACATATATCAACAGAAAGTAATGCGGAAGACTTAACTCATTAATAAAATCAAATCAATAACTATTAATATCCCCAAAATCTGGAAGTCATCATCACAAGAACATCTATTTCAAATTACTAAACTAAGAATGTCTAAGAGCTAAAAATACATAAAAGCTAGTCCATGCCAGAAGTTCAAGGCATCAAGACTTGAAGAAGAAGATCAGTCCAAGCTAGACGCATTAGCTCACCCTGAATTTCCGAAGGTGTGAAGACTGGCTAGATACTGTTGAGTTGAAGTTGACGGAACGTTTGCTGCATTCCACAAATAACAAAAAAGAAAACATAAAAGTAGGGGGTCAGTACAACCACAAGTACTGAGTAGATATCATCGGCCAACTCAAAATAGAAAACAGTATAATCAGTTAATTCATAAATCAACTATAAACTCAACATGTAACAACAACAAGTACTTAATCATCAATAAGTACCATTAAGTTCATCCATGAGGACTCCAGCCTCAATACCATACTCATTTGGGAATTAAGTTCATTATGTTGAGTATATTATCATCTTTCAAGATTCATTAATTTCTTCCTCTTGTGTCGGTACGTGACACTCCGATCCCCTACCACTAGTGTCGGTACGTGACACTCCGATCCCCTATATGTGGTCAGAACGTGACACTCCGATCCCCTATATGTGTCGGACGTGACACTGCGATCCCCTATATGTGTCGGAACGTGACCCTCCTCCCTATATGTGTCGGTACGTGACACTCCGATCCCCTAATTCTCGTGTTCGTCCGACCGTGACCCTCTCCGCATAACCTATTTCGATCCCCTACATACTCCATGCTATGTCCTACTAATACTTGTGTGGAACGTGACACTCCGATCCACTAATACTATATGTCGGAACGTGACACTCCGATCCACTAATACTATGTGTAACGTGACACTCCGATCCACTAATCTCATCATCCGTTCATCAGCCTCTCTCTATACCAAGGCATCATCAATCCCATTACTTTAAATTATCAAGCCTTCTTTTATACCAAGGCATCATCATAATAGTAGATTAAGTTCTTTCAAGATTTGGGATTCAATGGTTTTCATCAGCTTGTTTTATCAAAATCACATAATCATATTCATGCAAGCATACATTAAGCATATAGACAGTTTACAATACCACCAATACATATCATTCACTATTAAGAGTTCACTACGAATATCGTAAAATAACCATAACCTACCTCCACCGAAGAATTGGAATCAACAAGCAATTCCCAAGCTTTGATATTCTTCTTCCTCGTTCGACTCTCTCTCTCAATCGATCAATCTCTCTCTCTCTTTTCTTTTCTCTTTTCTTATCAAAAAACCCTCTTTCTTTTACCCTAATTAACTATAATTAAGTGTAAAAGATGACAATAATCACCCACTAATTAATCAAAGTTACTTATTTTATCCCTCAAGAATTTGAGTTATTAATATAAACCCACGAATCCATAATTAAGAAAGAATAGTCCAAAACGTCCCTTAAAACTTAACCAGAAATCCGATTCCAACTGGGATTACGCAAACCTGTGACGGGCCGTCGTGCCTGCGACGGTCCGTCACGAAGGTCGTCGCAGCCCTAAAACTCAAGTGGACTGTGAGGTCCGTCACAACCTGGTGACGGTCCGTTCCTGCAAGTTCGTTACGAAGTTCAGAGAGTCGATTTTCAGTACCCAATTTCAGAATTCTAAGTGTTCTGGAACGAGACATCTGTGACGGGCCGTCGTGCCTATGACGGTCCGTCGTGTGTTCGTATTCTTGGCCAGTTTTTCCAGAAATAAAATCTGCTGCTCAAAACGACTAACAGGTCGTTACAATAGATACCAATTTACCCATCGTTCGTCCCCGAACGATCAAAGAAGAGAAACAAGGGTGGAAAGGAGTACCGAATCTGTAAACAGATGTGGGTATTTTTCTTGCATATCTGCCTCCTTCTCCCAAGTAGCCTCCTCAACCGGTCGATTCTTCCATGAAACCTTGATGGATGCAATTTCTCTCGACCTCAACTTGCGAACTTCTCTATCTAATATAGCAAACCGGTTCCTCTTCATAGTCAAGTTCTCGTCAAGCAAAACTGAAATCCCAACGGATGATATAGTTTCCATCTCCATGGTATCTTTTCAACATGGACACATGAACACACGGATGTACTCCGGACGCCCTGGAGGTAAGGCTAATTCATAAGCCACCTCCCCTACTCGCTTTAGTACCTCAAATGGTCCTATATACCTTGGACTTAACTTACTCTTTTTGCCGAACCGCATCACCCCTTTCATGGGTGAAACCTTCAACAAGACTTGTTCACCCTCCATGAACTCCAAGTCTCTAACCTTTCGGTCTGCAGACTCCTTTTGTCTACTTTGCACCGCTAGAAGCTTTTCTGAATGCACTTCAACCTTATCTAACGAATCCCTCAAGAGGTCAGTACCCCAAGTCTAACCTCAAATGCATCAAACCAACCAATGGGAGATCTACACCTCCTCCCATACAATGCTTCAAATGGACCATATCAATACTGGAGTGATAGCTATTATTGTATGAAAACTCTGCCAAAGGTAAGAAGCTATCCCAATGGCCACCACTCTATCACGCATGCGAAGCATATCTCCAACACTTGAATCGTTCGCTCAGACTGACCATCGGTCTGAGGATGGAACGCGTGGTACTAAGGTCCAACCTAGTACCCAATTCTGCATGCAATGTTTTCCAAAACTAAAGTAAATTGCGTACCTCTATCTGATATAATGGATAGTGGAACCCCATGCAATCGAACGATTTCTGAGATATAGATCTTGGCTAACCTCTCTGCATTGTAAGTCACCTTGACCGGAATAAAATGAGCAGACTTAGTAACCTATCAACAATCACCCAAATGGAGTCATACTTACCCATTATCTTTGGAAGACCAACCACAAAGTCCATTGCGATTCTCTCCCACTTCCATTCAGGGAATGGCATTCTCTGAAGCTTTCCTCCGGGCCTCTGGTGTTCGTACTTTACTGTTGACAGTTTGGACATTTGGCAATAAAGTCAACAATATCGCGCTTCATTCTACTCCACCAAAAGTGTTGCTTTAGGTCGCGATACATCTTGGTTGCACCCGGATGTATAGAATACCTTGTACTATGAGCCTCGTCAGAATGTGTTGATCAATCATCAATGCGGGGTAACACATACCCTTCCCTAATCCTCAAAACAACCTTCCTCATCGAGTGTTGCTCCTTTAGCCTCTCCTTGCAACACTTTATCTCGGATCCGGATCAATTTCTCATCATCAAACTGCTTCTCCTTAATCTTGTCAGGAAGGAGGATATTGCCTCCACACAAGCTAACAATCCTCCCCTTCTCATTTACTTCTAAACCTCATGAGTCATTAGCCAAAATCTGCACTTCTTAGCCAATGGAGTCTAGAAGCTTGCAAATAAGCTAGACTTCCCATGCTTCCCGCCTTTCTACTCAAGGCATCTGCCACAACATTCGCCTTCCCCGGATGATACAAAATAGTGATGTCGTAGTCCTTCAGTAGTTCTATCCATCTCGTTTGTCTCAAGTTCAAATCTTTCTGAGTAAAGACATACTGTAGACTACGATGATCCGTATAGACTTCACACTTACCCCATATAGATAGTGCCTCCATTGCTTAATGCAAACACTACCGCGGCCAATTCCAAGTCATGATTGGATAGTTACGTTCATGCACTTTTAATTGTCTTGAAGCATAAGCAATCACGTTCTTTCTTCCATTAGCACTGCACCCAAACCCGAATAGGATGCATCACAATAAAGAATGAGTTCTTACCCTCTACCGGCAAGGTGAGGATAGGTGCGGTAGTCAACAAAGTCTTGAGTTTCTGAAACTTTCTTCGCACTCATCCGACCCATAAAATGGAACATTCTGCTTAGTCAAGTTCGTCAATTGGGAAGCAATAGAAGAGAATCCCTTGACGAATCGGCGGTAGTAGCTAGCTAACCCAACAAAACTCCGTATTTCTGACACATAGTGGTCTTACCCAATTCTTCACTGTCTCAATCTTAGAAGGATCCACCATCACTCCATCTTTAGAAAAACAACGTGCCCCAAGAAGGACACTGCATCTAGCCAAAACTCACACTTAGAGAACTTGGCATAAAGCTTTTTTCCCTCAACATTTCCAAAACAATCCTCAAATGCTCCTCATGTTCCTTCTTACTTTTAGAATATACCAGTATATCATCTATAAATACGATCACAAAGAGGTCCAATATGGCTTAAAATCCCATTCATCAAGCTCATGAAAGCAGCGGGGGCATTTTAAGACCAAAGGACATCACTACAAATTCATAATGCCCATACCTAGTCCGAAAAGCAGTCTTTGGCACCTCCGTTGCCCGTATTTTCAATTGATGATAACCGGATCTCAAGTCAATTTTTGAGAAGACACAAGCACCTTGTAACTGATCGAAAAAGTCATCAATGCGAGGAAGAGGATACTTGTTCTTAATAGTTACCTTGTTCAACTGCCGGTAGTCTATGCACATACGAAAACTCCCATCCTTCTTCTTCAAACAAAACAGAGCACCCCAAGGAGATGCACTTGGTCTGATGAAGCTTTGCCTCAACAACTCTTGAAGTTGGGCTTTTAACTCTCTCAACTCCGCGGGAGCCCTTCTATAAGGGGGTATAGAAATGGGGCGAGTGCCCGGTTCAAGATCGATACAAAAGTCAATGTCCCTATCTGGTGGTATGCCAGGAAGATCTGCAGGGAACACATCCAAAAACTCGCGGACTACCGAAACCGACTCAATCCGAGGGTACTGGGTAGTGTCATCCTTGAGATGGGCCAAGAAGCTAAAACACCCTTTACTAACCATTTTCTTAGCACGAGAAAGGATGTAATACGCACCGGATTGGAAGTGTAGTCACCCTCCCAAACTAACGGATCGTCCCAGGCTTGGCTAACGTCACCGTTTTAGCATTACAATCCAAGATCGCAAAATTCGGGGAAAGCCAAGTCATACCCAGAATTACATCAAAGTCATCCATTTCTAAAATAACCAAATCTACATAAGTGTTGCTCCCCACAAAGTTCACCAAACAAGACCTATATACCCTTTCAACTACCACAGACTCACCCACCAGAGTAGAAACACACGAATAGGCATATCAAGTAATTCACAATGTAGATTTAGACCATTAGCAAATGATGAAGATACATATGAAACGTGGAGCCAGGGTCAAATAATACAGATGCCATGCAATCACAAACCAAAGATTACCTGTGATAACAGGCATCAG
Source organism: Solanum peruvianum (assembly GCA_027705065.1). Lineage (NCBI taxonomy): Eukaryota > Viridiplantae > Streptophyta > Magnoliopsida > Solanales > Solanaceae > Solanum > Solanum peruvianum. The sequence goes on along the minus strand of JAKWJD010001760.1, from coordinate 33,476,459 downwards.
ACGCCTCCGCTTTCGGATCTCCCAGGGAAACGCGTAACAATGGGCCCTATCCTAGTCTGTCCGTTGCCCCTACCATGTTGTGTCGTAGTGGATCCAATGTGCCCATCTCCTCTGCCGTTGTGGTGACCACCATTACCTCGACCACACGTCCTCCAGAAAAGCGGCCTCTACCATGACCACCTCTACCTCTAGCTATTGGGGGTCTATAACTCTGTTTTGGACAATTCCTCCTAACATGTCCAAATCTCCCCACACCCATAACACTCTCTGGAGTCAGGCATAGGTCTCTCGGAGTAGTGTTGACCGTTCTGAGTGGACCCCCCCCAACTCAGTCTGTAGTGAAGACTGAATTGGTCGACTTTGAGTAACCTCCGGAGCTCTGTCCTCTAGAGTAGAACCATTAAACTCACCTCCCTTCGAAACCTTTTTGATGTCGATGTCGTGGTGAAGTCATCTGGCTTCACTCCTTCCACTTCTATCACAAAGTCTACCACCTCTTGGAAGGAGTTTGCCGTGTAGCCGCTACCTGTAGGGCTGAAATCCGCAATTCTGACCTCAACCCCTTCACAAAACGGCTCATCCGCTCTTGTGGACTGAAACAAAGTTGGGTGGCATACCTTGATAAAGCACGAAACTTAGCTCATATGCGTTAACCGTCATCCTACCTTGCTCGAGACTCAAGAACTCATTCCTTTTCTATCTCTCAAAGTCCTTGGGATATACTTCTCCCTAAACAGGGTAGAGAAGGATGCCCAAGTCATGGGTGTGTGGCCTCTGTCGGTTGACACTCGACATGTGATCGCCACCACATTTGGCGTTCCCTTGAAACTGATAGCTTACGAACTCAACGCCAAACCGTTCTACTATCCCCATTTGTGTAGTAGCTCATGACAATCAACCAGAAAATCATAAGCATCTTCAGATTCTGCACACTTGAAGACTGGAGGTTTCAATTTCAAGAACTCACTGAAAAGTTCGTGCTGATCGTTTGTCATTGTCGGTCCAGTAGTCAGACGTGGAAATGTGCCTATCTCCAATGAGGCATCCATGCGGGAGCCATAGTAGCCGCATGTCGTACCTCTGAAACGGAGGTGTTGGTGCAGAAACCACTGGAGGTGCCTGACCGTGATCAGATAACCTGCTAAGATAAGCGAGGAACCTGATTGACATCTCTGGGGGTAGGTGGGTTTGCAATTCCTCATTCTGCTTTTGTTCATTCTCCCCATCCTCCCCTTCTCTTACCACTTCCTCAGTCGGTGGAGGAGTCACTGCCCTAGCATCAGATGGTCTAGGTGCTCGTCCTCTTCCTCTAGAGGACGTCCTCCCACGACCTCTACAACGGCCTCTTGCCGCTGCTCTTCCTCGAGCTACAGCCCAGTGGCTGGCTCAGTCAATTCTTGTCTCTCCGTTGTTGCTGCTGGTGCGGTCGTTGCTCTAGTTCTAACCATCTGCAATAGAATGAAGATGGTCAGATACCAATTGTATCACCTAGATACCAATTGGACTCAAAGTAGTAGCACGAAAGAAGAATGAAGAATGGAATTTTTTCCTAAAGTCTTGTAGCCTCTCAAAGAAAAGTAAAGGCGTCCCCCTACCGTCCTTAAGACTCTACTAGACCTGTTCTTGTGTGATGAGACCAACGAACCTAATGCTCTGATACCAAGTTTGTCACGACCCAAATCGGGGACGCGACTGGCACCCAATTACCCTCCTATGTGAGCGAACCAACCAATCTAACCCTTAAAATCTTAACATATATCAACAGAAAGTAATGCGGAAGACTTATTAACTCATTAATAAAATCAAATCAATAACTATTAATATCCCCAAAATCTGGAAGTCATCATCACAAGAACATCTATTTCAAATTACTAAACTAAGAATGTCTAAGAGCTAAAAATACATAAAAGCTAGTCCATGCCAGAAGTTCAAGGCATCAAGACTTGAAGAAGAAGATCTAGTCCAAGCTAGACGCATTAGCTCACCCTGAATTTCCGAAGGTAGTGAAGACTGGCTAGATCTACTGTTGAGTTGAAGTTGACGGAACGTTTGCTGCTTCCACAAATAACAAAGAAGAAAAACATAAAAGTAGGGGGTCAGTACAACCACAAGTACTGAGTAGATATCATCGGCCAACTCAAAATAGAAAACAGTATATATCAGTTATATCATAAATCAACTATAAACTCAACATGTAACAACAACAAGTACTATAATCATCAATAAGTACCATTAAGTTCATCCATGAGGACTCAAGCCTCAATACCATACTCATTTGGGAATTAAGTTCATTATGTTGAGTATATTATCATCTTTCAAGATTCAATACTTTCTTCCTCTTGTGGGTACGTGACACTCCGATCCCCTACCACTATGTGTCGGTACGTGACACTCCGATCCCCTATATGTGTCGGAACGTGACACTCCGATCCCCTATATGTGTCGGAACGTGACACTGCGATCCCCTATATGTGTCGGAACGTGACACTCCGATCCCCTATATGTGTCGGTACGTGACACTCCGATCCCCTAATTCTACGTGTCGGTTCGTGACACCCGTCCCACTAATACTATGTGTTCGGAACGTGACACTCCGATCCACTAATACTATGTGTCGGAACGTGACACTCCGATCCACTAATACTATGTGTCGGAACGTGACACTCCGATCCACTAATCTCATTCTATCCGTTCATCAAGCCTTCTCTATACCAAGGCATCATCAATCCATTACTTTAAATTATCAAGCCTTCTTTTATACCAAGGCATCATCATTAATAAGTAGATTAAAGTTTCTTTCAAGATTGGGATTCAATGGTTTCATCATGCTTGTTTTATCAAAATCACATAATCATATTCATGCAAGCATACAATTAAGCATATAGACAGGTTACAATACCACCAATACATATCATTCACTATAAGAGTTCACTACGAATATCGTAAAATAAACATAACCTACCTCCACCGAAGAATTGGAATCAACAAGCAATTTCCCAAGCTTTGATATTCTTCTTCCTCGTTCGACTCTCTCTCTCAATCGATCAATCTATCTCTCTCTTTTCTTTTCTCTTTTTCTTATTCAAACCTCTTCTTTACCCTAATTAACATATAATTAAGTGTAAAAGATGACAATATACCCCACTATTAATCCAAAGTTACTTATTTTATCCCTCAAGAATTTGAGTTATTATATAAACCCACGAAATTCATAATTAAGGAAAGAATAGTCCAAAACGTCCCTTAAAACTTAACCAGAAATCCGATTCCAACTGGGATTACGCGACCTGTGACGGGCGTCGTGCCTGCGACGGTCCGTCACGCAGGTCGTCGCAGCCCTTTAAAACTCAAGTGGACTGTGACGGTCCGTCACACCTGTGACGGTCGTCCGCAAGTTCGTTACGAAGTTCAGAGAGTCGATTTTCAGTACCCAATTTCAGAATTCTAAGTGTTCTGGAACGAGACATCTGTGAGCCGTCGTGCCTATGACGGTCCGTCGTGGGGTTCGTAATCTTGGCCAGTTTTTCCAGAAATAAAATCTGCTGCTCAAAACGACTAACAGGTCGTTACATGCTCACCAAGAAAAAAGAAAATCTGTTGATTTTTTTTGCTTTCTTATTGCTTTTAATTATAGCTCGGATTTTTGAGATTGTGTACTTATCTGGCTTTGAATGTTAAACAAAAACGTATAAACAAAGTCCACAAAGATAAGACTCTTATTATGGAAATTTATGAATTTTGGATGGTTGAAATCAAAATTCTTGAGTTTATAATATCTCTTGAATTATCTAAATAACTAATTTGCAATTTATTCCCAAGACGACATGACTAGAATTTAATTTCTTACCTATTTACGGATACTAATATATCTAATAGGTCAATTTTTTTACTCAATAACCATGGTACATTTATTAGAGAAATGTGATGTTGATGAGCCCAAATGGGTCTATGATTCTTCATTTCATTTGATCTGGTCTTTTTTCCAGCTATAGAAACAAAAGTTAATTTAGAGTGATTTTTATTTGATTTGGGGTAAGTTGATTTGACTTGAATAGGTGGAATATTTTAAAATTAGTTTAAGTGATTTGTAGGGTGACCAATAGATAGTTGCCACATCATTTAATATATTTATTAATAATTGAGGTCTGTTAGATGTAAGGGTAATATGGAGCACAAAAGTAGATGTGAGGGATATTTGAAGGCTAATAAGTGAAAGGAGGATACTTTTGTACAATTTCTAATTATTTAAGGCTATTTTAGGCCCTTTTCTGTTTTATTGATATAGTAATTGAATGCAGATTATGTACACAAAATATATTGATATAAATATGATATACAATTTGCATTTTTATATCCACATTAGTTATACATTGGAATTCTAGTTATATACTTGTTGCATACAAAATATGAGTTCCTTTAGATTTCATTTTAGTGTGCCATTAAAATTCAGTTGCATAACAATTATCAATTACATACACAAGCTCATGGTTGATCTTCTGAATGAATTTGGTGTCAAGTTTGATAATATTGCCTTTTCTCTTGGTTGTACCCACTAAAACACAAATCACAGGCATACACCATCTTTGTCACTTTTGAAAAAATGGTCAAAACACAATTCAATTCTCATGTTAAACTTTTTCGAAGTGACAATGGAAAGGAATATGTAAATAACATCTTTGGCCAGTTTCTGCAATCCCTGGTAATTATACATCAAACCTCCTGTCCATACACTCCCGAACCAAATGGGGTGGCTGAGTGTAAGCATCGCCATCTCATTGAAACGGTGGTTACTCTTCTACATCAATCTCATCTCCCTGTCTCCTTTTGGTAGAAGCTCTAGCCACCGCAAACTACCTCATTAACAGAATGCCCAGTCACACCCTCTCCAACAAATCACCCTATCAACTCCTTTACCAAGAACTTCCCAATTATACCAACCTCCGCGTCTTTGGGTGTCTTGCCTACCCTTGGCTACGCCCTCATATTACTCACAAATTACAACCCCGATCCCGTCCTTGTATTTTTTTGGGATATCATCCTACCTCCAAGGGTTATCGCTGTCTTGACCCACAAACTCATAAAGTCTACATATCTCGTCATGTCAAATTAGTCAAAAATGAGTTTCCCTACGAATCTATTTCCTCCTCCACAAATACATCATTCATTGGCGTCCTTCCCCTTTTTCCAACATACTCAAAGGGTCCCTCACCACCTTCCCCACACCTCCACCCACCACTCATCACCCCTTCGACCGTCACCCACAATACACCCGCAACCACCACCCACACTCACAACCAACCCGAACCACCCCATACCCAAACATCTCCAGCCCGATCCGTTTTGGGTCCTTCCCGGCCACCCCCGAATCACCACCGCCCGTGCCACCCCCAATACTCATCCCATGTTAACCGTGGCAAAGCCGGTATCTTTAAACCCAAAACCTTTTAGGCTACCATACTACCAAATACACCCCTTCCCGATAGTGAACCAACAACCTACTCTGTTGCCTCAAAAAATGCTTATTGGCGTCATGCTATGGATGACGAGTTTAAGGCTTTGACCGATCAAAAAACTTGGGTTCTTGTACCTAAGCCCCATGGGCGGCACCCACTGGGCTGTGTACAAAATTAAACACAATGCAGATGGCAGTATTTCCAGGTACAAGGCTCGTTTGGTTGCTAATGGCTACAATCAGGAGTATGGGCTTGATTACTCCGAGACATTCAGTCCTGTTATTCGGCAGGAAACCATTCGCCTGGTACTGTCACTCGTCGTGCGCAACAATTGGCTCATCAATCAGTTGGATGTTTCCAATGCTTTTCTTCATGGCATGCTTGATGAAACTATCTACATGACGCAACCACCGGGCTATGTTGATCCCCGCTTCCCTCAACATGTTTGCAAACTCCAGAAGTCTCTGTATGGGCTCAAGCAAGACCCCCGTGCTTGGTACACACGTCTGAAAACGTTCCTCCATAGACTCGGCTTCACGTGTTGCGTACACGACACGAGTCTGTTTACTCGACATTCAGCACACGATACAGTCATTCTTCTTGTCTATGTAAATGATATCATTATTACAGGCTCTACTGCAGCTCTCATTCAGGATGTCACTCGAGCTATGCATACTACCTTCAAAATGAAGGACCTTGGCCCGTTACATTATTTTCTGGGAATGGAGGTTTCTCGGACAGGCAGCGGCTTGTTTCTTCATCAGTCAAATTATGCTCGAGATCTGTTGCAGAAAGCTGGACTGGAAAAATGCACCAGTCAACCAACACATGGCAGTCTCTTCGTCTACTAATGGAGTCGACACCCCCTTTGCCGATATCACCCACTTCCGCAGCCTCATTGGGGCTCTACAGTATCTGGCCATTACCCGTCCTGACATCCAGTTTGCTGTCAACCGAGTTGCTCAGCGCATGCATCAACCAAGTGAACATGATTACCATTGTCTAAAAAGCATTCTCAGGTACATTTTGGCACTCTTGGTCGTGGTTTACTCATTCGACCCGGGGACTTGGTGCTTCGGGGTTTCTCAGATTCAGATTGGGCGAATGATAAAAATGACAGAAAATCTACATCGGGATTTCTCATTTTTTGGGGCCGAACCTGATCTCCTGGTGTACGAAAAAACAACCCAAGGTCTCTCGGTCCTCGACTGAAGCTGAATACCGCGCCCTTGCTCTTCTTGCTGCTGAGACCATGTGGGTCACATATATTCTTCGCGAACTCCGCGCCACTCACACTGTTCCTGCTCTCTATTGTGACAACAAATCAACCATCTGTGTGGTCAAGAATTCCGTCCTACACACCAGAATGAAGCATGTTGATACCGATTGTCTCTTTGTTCGCGATGAAGTTCAGGCCGACACCATGACTGTGCAGTATGTACCCACTGAAGAACAAGCGGCTGATATTCTCACCAAGCCTCTCCCGAGCCGACAGCACGATTACCTCAGTTCCAAGCTTCTGTTCGCTTCCGCTTAGCTCAGCTTGAGGGGGGATAGTAACAGATAGTATTAAATAAATAGTATAAAATAATATTAGTATTTACTGTGTACTAATCATAGTCCTATTAGGATTAGTACTCCTTAATCCTAGTCCTATTAGGATATTAGTACTCCTTCCTATATCTCCTATATATATCTCCCATGTATGTCCTTATTAAGTTAACACTTCAATATAATCAATATTCACTCACTCTTAGTATGAAATATGTATTAAAATAAGGTCAATCACTTTGGCCCAAAAAAATTTAACCATCATATATAAATGAAATCCAGTTATTTATAAAGTAGTGTATGTTATTGGAATACATTAAATATTGGTCTTTAATGTCATATTGTTGCATAAATCATATTTAAATTAGGGAATATACGAATATCGAAAAAAAATTCTCATATAAATTGGAAAAGAAATAATGGATTTAACTGGAAAAAATTTATCTGCACCGAGTGTTTACATCAAGCTAATGTAATTTTTATTATTATGTAATTTTGATAAAATAAAACACATATTAATTAATTAAGATTAAATAAATGAACAATAAATTTAAACACTTGTCATGCATGTATTGAATTTGCGTAAACATTCAAACTTATTGAAAGTGAAATAAGAAATACAAATATCATGTGAATTATAGGCTCCTAAACTTATGACAACTATAAATTATCATTAATACGTTAATTATTTTGTTATTATTTTTTCCATGTTTTATTTCTTGAACATTAAAATGTTACATAATATTAGAATTCTAATGTTAGGACTTTGAAAGATAAACATCCTGTCAGGATTTATTCAATTTTATTGCTATTATTTATGTCCAAAAATTACACAATTGGTGTGACCCAAAAACCACTAGACTACTACGCTTTGATGTTTAAAGGATGTCTAAAATATTTATTTTACCATTTAGATATCATCTTATTACTTATATTTACTATATAATTTTTCGAAAGAATGATGTTTGTCTGAACATCGACCTGAGTATACTTTAGCGCGGCCACTGCTTCAAGATCAACTTGCTACATGCATGTATAACTTTTACATATAAAAAATCTCAAGATATGATCGATGCATGTTTGCCTCTAATCTAAGCCATGCAAAATATCCAAAAAAAGAAAAAAATGCCACTAAATCAATTTTTAAATTGCCAAATTGGTTTAAAGAAAGACCTAAGGATAGAAAGAAATTCAAACGTCAACTCTATCATCTAGACAAAATATTATATGTTATGCATGTAGATATGTCTGAACACATATTTCTTTTTCATTTTCCATATTGGATTAAAGATGTTTTGACCACATAATAATCTTCTTGATTTATGAGTTAATAAATGATTAGTGCAAACATCCAATTATAGGATTCATGTATCTTTCCTCTTAATCTCTCTAGAAACCGAAATTAGTTAAATATTTATATTATTGAATTTTGGATGAAAGGACAAAGAAATTCATCTTTAAAGAAAAATGGTGACTTTATTCCATTATTTTTGGACAATGAGGTTTTACTTTTGACAATTTAACAGCCTCACGTGCTGTTGAGCCTCCTCACTCCACAGTAATTGAAAGGACCAAATATATTTACTCACATTTTCAAATAGTTTAAATTACTAGCAAAAATAATTTCAGCGGTATTTGTTAGGATAAAAATAAGCAGGTGTAACGCGACATCTAGCAAAGCAAACCTCGAAAAATCACGAGTAAGAAAACAAACAAGAAAAATATCAAAATATACAAAGATTTAACATGGTTCAATCAATCGACCTTCGTCCACAAAGGAGATGAACAATCCACTATAAATATGAGAATACAAAATACAGACAGAAACAACCTCAACCAAATCACTCGGAATACATGGGAGGTTCACACAAGTGATAACATATCAAGCTTTTGAATCACAAATTCTCCCCATAATCAAAACTCTCAAAGCCCTTAACTTAATCAACATTCACAATGTAGTCTTATTGATATTAGTTAATTGTTATTATTTTATGGAATCCAGTGTTGCTATAGACTTTAAAGACATTTTCAAAGAACGCTAACTATCACGAAAATTATACATTTAGCAACAATTAACTATTATAATTAATAAATTACCACTAATTAAATGCCGTTTTTTCGGTAGAAAAATATAAATTCCATTTGAGTATATCCATTCAATTATATATATAATGCTTTGGTGCTAAGTGCTAACATTAAAGGAATATATGATAATATGAATAGTATAACAAAAGAAAATGTTACACCTTTTTCAAAATACATATGGTCCTCAAGTTATGTGAGATTATAAGATGACAACCGTATTGTTTTTAATGTGCTAAATTTTATACAAATCAACTAAAAAGCTAACTTACATCGTATTTTTTATGTCCCAATTTTGTGACACTTTCTCTGTTCTAAATCAAATAGTCTTTAAAAAAGTAAAGTTTTCCATATTTAATAACAGTGAACTTAAACTTTTCATCTTGTCGATAAATGGATTTATTTATATATAGTCCCAAAACTCATATGGCTTATTTAAGTTTTAGATCACAATATTTTTTAGAATAAATCAATTTCTCTTAAACTCTATACATGTCAAACATTTATATTAACATCTTCACATACATTAAGATTTTCTTAAAAAAATTAAATACGCTCATTTTAAATTTTTATTCTTTTGATTAAATAAATAAATAACTTCCTAACCAGCAACCAAACGACCCTAATTTTTTTTTGGAACTTGGCTTGATAGTATACAACTATGCATACTTTTAATTTTAGGGAAATGCACAAATATCTCCTTAGATTATGATCGAAATTTCATATTTATCATATGAATAACAAACTAATCCCTCACATCTTATGCTTTCACCTTTTAAAATATTATCAATTATTATAGTGCAAATTATGCAATGTAAAGTCAACTTGGTTAGGAACAAAGTTGGTTTCAAGTCTATGAACATGGAGTAATAAAGTTGATCATTTATTCCTAATCCCTTGCTTTGTGTGTTTCAGCACTTTAACCTAAAATTTAAGGATCATTTATTTATTGATATCTTCAAAAAGTACTAATTATTACCTCATCATTAAGCTAATCAAGTAAAAAAATGGAGGTCCTATTTGCCTTGTTTGTTCTACTATTGAAACTAAAAAAGGTAAAATAAATACTAAAAAGGTCTTCTTCTAATAAAATCAAGCTCATACGAATATAATCATAAAGAGAAGAAAACAAGAGAAGTAGATAGAAGAAGAAAAATTTTCTTCTTATTCAAGGTATGTAAGTCTCATATGTATATCATACAATAGTGAATGAACAACCCTATTTATAGGTTGAGAAATCACTCTAAAATTCACCATATTAAGTATCATAATAAATAGATACAATCCAAAAAATTTCATGAAACCTAGTGAATATGGATAGTTGTTCATGTACTAACTTTAAGGACTATCCACTTATTCAATGAATTTATAACATTCCCCCCTTGGATGTCCATAGATATTGTGCCTCGTTAATACCTTACTAGAAAAAATTTTGTGGAAAAAATTCTACTGAAGAAAATAGAGTACACATATCTTTTGATACGCATTATTTGTTGCCTCATTAAAAACCTTGCCAGGAAAATCCAGTGGAACAAAACCTCGGTCAAAGAAAAAAGAGTGTGACGCGTATTATACCCCCCTGATTAAAACATCACTTAATTTCTTGCGATGATGTCTCCAATCTTCATACATTGTGGTTGCTATATTCTTTTCCAAAGAAAAACCACACATTTCTTGAATATGGTGTGTCATTTGTCTCAACCAGACGCACTCTCGACTTGCTTCATGGAGGACTATTATTTTTGCTTAGAAACATTTGCTTCATTGATCGCCATAATATTTTTGTGCCTCCATATGCAAACAAATAGCGTGTTTGAGATATAGTTTTATGCGGATCAGATAAATATTCTGCATCTGCATAACCAATCAACTCTGACTTGAATACTTCAAAATAAAATTAAGTCATGTCTATGGTCCTTCAAAGATATTCAAGTTTATACATAACACCATTTCAATGTCTTTTTGTTGGAGAGTAACCGAATCTTGCCAGTAAATTTACTGCAAAACAAATATCTGGTCGAGTATTGTTAGCAAGATGCATTAGTACCCTGATTGCACTAAGATATGTAGTTTCATCACCAAGAAGCTCTTCATCCTTTTCTTGAGATCAAAGTGAATCATCATTTATTTCAAACGATCTCATTATCATTGGAGTATTCAATGAATGTGATTTATCCATATAAAATTGCATCAAAACTTTTCTGTGTATGTGCCCTGTTAAACAAATATTTCATTTGTCAAATTATCAATACAAAAGTTTGTCTTACCAAGACCTTTTCATAAAAATACAAGGACAATTAGGGTCATTGTTTTTGTACCCTTTTCTTCCTTGATTATTTCAATCCATATAAGGATTCTTGAAGCTTTATTGAAAAAGTTTTCTTCAAACTTTTATTTGCTTCAGACACCTCGATTGCTTCAATGATTTTCATATAACATTCATTGTCTATCTAGGCATGATAATTATTCATTATACGCATTCAAGTTTTTCATATGTTGTTAGATCAAAACAAACCTTATTGCATCTACCATAGGAGAAAACATCTCCAATTATGTCAGAATTTTTGCGACAAATCTTTATGCCCCAAGGCACAAGCCGTACTTCATATCTTACGGTTACACCATCGCATAATAATTTATTTGTATCCCACTGACATTATACCTTATTTTATGGACTATCAGTCCAAAATGTCACTTTTCTAAGTGAAACAAAATATACTCGAATTATTCATATTTACTTCGCCAATCATTTATCTGTCCACACTCTATGACAGATTTGAATTCAAGATTCCCGCCACAATTTATATCATTGAGTGCTACCTCATATCAAAGATACCGTCAACGGTTATTTGTTATCGATTCCAACAAGACATAATTTATTGAGATCTCTTCATTTTCATCATTTTTTAGGTACTTGAACCTTTTCCGAGGTTTTATGAAGTGTTATGTCAATGTGCTCTTTCATAGCACTTGCCTCATTATCATGACCATTTTGATCATTTGCTCCTTCCTTCTTCAAGGAATTTTATATTTGGAATCGATTTGGTCTATTATGCTTCTTTAAGAATTCACATTGGAGCACTTGCAGCCGAATTATATCATAAACTCAATATATTTATCTGGCAATTGATTTGCAACATTATGCAAATGAATTATCCCTTGAACTTTACGTTCACATATTTGTTTAACGAGGATCTATATAATTCACAATTAACTCACACACAATTTTCAATTGTCAATCATCTCTCCTCCTAATGTTAGAAAATCTAACATTCATCCCAACCTTATTTGAGAATTCATCTTTGTTCGTGGTGGAACAGTTTAAATCATAACCGCACATTCAATATTTTAGATGAAAATCATATGATTCCTGCTGAACCAATTTTAATGGGGAAACCTTGTTGGCTTGATGCATACATGGGTTGCTACATGTTGAATAAATTTATCTCATACCAAATCTTATTTTGGAGTTTTGCTTTCATACCCATGGTTTACCTATAATTGGAGGTGTACAATTTCTGTTAAAGCAACCAACATTATCAGTATACTTTCATAGTTGGAACTGTGCTCTAAATTTAGCAATTGAGCAAACAACCTTACAAACACCAATTTGTAAGTTGACAGCAAAGCACATGCGATCGTTGCATACATGCATCTATCATATAGTTGCAAATGATCCACATGGCAGTTGAATGGGCCCATAATCACCTTTTTATATGTTCCAAGAACTTCAGGGGATTGCAATCCCAACCTTAGCTGGTACAATGATCATTTTATCAAGAGAACAAGCAACACAAGAGAATTCTTGAAGAATCTTTTATTTCTTCATCATATAATCCACATGAATTCTCAATTACATTTGCACCACATTTAAACCAGAATGGTCAACCGGTCATGCCAACTGATCTTTATTTCAATACACCAGTTTACTTTTACATGTGATTTCATCAGCATGTCCATGTTTGTATGCAACAAACAAGAGGAAAAAATGGGTAATCTTTTACATAAATATTTATAACCCCCTTCAGTTGTAGTAATTTAAAAATATTAAATCTTTTCATAATGTATAGTCTCAATATTTCTTTCTAATTCATTCGAAACTTAAAAATTTCTTTTGAGACTTACTACAACCCCATTATTATTCCTCCGGTAATAACACAACTCGTTAGAGCTTGCTATTAATTTTGTGTATTATCACATATTGCATGACATCATCCCTATAGTGAACATCTCCTTTAGGAGGAAATTATATTATTATTGTCATGGTCAAAATCATTACAAGCAATACATGTTTCTTGCTTTACTTTTGTTATACCATAGGTACACAACCAATGACAAATTTGCATTGCAACGCAATAATGACCACAACCCTTATAGGCAAAAACTATTTCTTTCTTTTGCCCTTTCGGTAGTTCACAATAAACATACCATTGTGACGTATAAACGTACAATATCATTAACCATTTCTGCCAAATAAAATTATTTTCCTCTTAATCCTCCCGTAGAGTTGAGTTTTGACATATATATTTTTTTTCAAACGTCCCATAGAGATGAGTTGTGACATATATTCAAACCATAATGATTTTATCACATCTTGACCCATTCTCTTATAGAATGGTCGAACTTTTACGATACTCATCACAAATCACATTCTCTTCAAGTAATGGACTAATCATTTATATGTACTTCATAAATTTGCATTATAAGTACATTGTCATGGTTTTAAAATTCATCATATTTTCATGACACACCTCAACATCACTTTGAAAGAAGTGTAAATCACTTTATATGGAGGATTTATAAACTTGTCAAATTATTGGGTCGACAACATTCACAAGTTCAATGACCTTTCATATCATTTTAATAATAAAAGTTGCCTTCACATTTGAAGGACTATTTGGAGAACCCATAGTGTTCTTCCTTTAATAATTATCACAATGATGACTATTATAATTTCGTCATTTCATGCTCTTTTTCATATCGTTGATCATTTGTCATCTTTCAGACTAATTATTTATTGCTACGACATTCATACGATAGAATGGAGCAAGTCAACATCGGATTTCAAAGTTATCATATGTTGCTACCACATCTTTTCAAGGAATGAAGCAAATTCAATAAGACGAATTTCAAGGCTTTTTATCAAAGTCTTAGTCATCATTATATCATCACTATGGTGCATTGACTCAAACTCAATGTCTTATCCATATAATGCGTGTTAGGCCAAATTCTATGGACTTGAACCCAATCCTTATCATCATGGTGCATCAAAGTTCAAATTGATGTCTTACCCTCTTGGTGCGATAGAACTTGAATATACCGTCTTACCCTCAAATATTTTTCATTATGGTGCATCCGGACTTTAATACTATGTTTGGATTATTGTTATCAATTGTATTGTATTGTATCGTTACTATACTTACAATGTTTGTTTTGATTGTTACTTAAAATGTATTGTATTGTTAAATTCCGTTATTACGTAACTAATGAGAGAAAAAAAGTGAAGGTCACATAAGATCGAGTGAGTTCATAATTCAGTTATACAGAACTTTTTAGGTTAAAAAAAGCTCAAGAGCACAAAAAATATGAGGTCCCAAAAGCTCAAGGTGACCCATAGAGAATATTGAGGCCGAAATAATAATAATTTGACAATTATATGAGTTAAACTTTCTTAATACAGTCAAATTACGTTAAATAACTTAAAATAAATTATTATTTTTTAATTCCAATTGCTTCTAGGTAAAAGAAAATTTTCTTCCCTCCAAATTTAGGCGATTTATATATAAAGGTACTACTTGATTAGCAAGTAATTAAACATTGCCACTCTTTAATCTCCACTCACCTGTCACTAATCACACATCTAATTTTTTCCAAATTAGTTGCTAATGCTTAGGTGGCAGGGGCGGCTACAACTTGCAACTATGAGCTTGACGTTTATTTGGATAATTATGCAAACAAAAAAAAAACTTATTTATGACGATGTAAAATATTTAAATCTATTTTATTTGAATAGTAAAAACTAAACGCACCAAGAACTATCTAACTAGCTCCAACTTAGTTATTTTTATTTTAGCAGATAGAAAAATACCATTAGACTACGATTCGTAATTGGATTTTATATTATCCCTTTTTTGCATTTGACACCCATGCGTCATGAGGCAAAAGAAAAAAAATGGAACAAATTAATGATAATAGCTCGATTATCGTTTAATATGTATTTTAGCGGTAATTAATTTTCTTTATTTATGTTTCTAAAGTCTTTAGCAATATTGAATCTAATGACTTTAGTTAATATCGATAAATATTTTAGTACTTTTTATTAATGTATCTGTTATTACTGCTAAAAGTTATTTTTCGATACTATGCCATTGTAGTAACAATTGCCATAATTTTATTTTATTTTTTCTAAGAAATGTATTTTATGTATTTAATTATCTTAAACTTTAAAAGTAGATCGTAATTAAATCTCTTTATTAAATTCCATACAAGATTTTTTTATATTTGACAATACTTAAAGAAGTTTTAGTCATCAAGTATGGTATACAACTAACTTCATTCTTATTATATACTCATTCCGTTTCAATTTTTTTTTTTTTTTAAAGAATTATTTTTTTTTATTTTGACTTTTTTAGCATTTGCTCAATCGTAACTTTTCTATATGAGATAAGAGTTAAATAACAAAATAAAAGAATATTTTAATACATTTCGCATTTTCTATAATTCAACACCACAAAATTTTAATTTTTTTATTTTTCTTAAATTCTGTAACAAATTAAAATTGTAACAAAGAGAATGCTTACGAATTCAGAATATTTTGTTCCATATCGATGATGAAACGTGACTCAATTTAAAATTTCATTTATTATATAAATTTTGTTTATATGTGCTTTAAGAGAAGTTACTATAGAAGTGCCGTTTGATTGGGTTGTTGGTGTCGAATACATTGGCTTTTAAAAATGGATTGAATAAGGTATATATTACATAAATTTTATAGTGTTAAGAACTAATTACATTTTATCTCTATTCTTTAAATTACAAAAATATGTTAAAATTATAGGATTTCTGATACATCAGAAACCTGCAGATACATAGCTCAGGGACTGCAAATGATACATTACTTAATGATCATTTGAGAGGGATACATCAGGAAACCCGCGGATACATAGATCAGGACTTGCAAATGATACATTACTTAATGATCATTTGAGAGGGATATTCGAGAGGGGGTAAAGATGTATCCAAAAGGGGAGGGATGTATCAGAGAGGGGATAGGAATGCATTCGAGAGGAGATTTTTGTAATTTTTTCAAATGATTGAAAATTTTAGAGATTATGATAAAATAAGATGTATATTAATGTAATTTATTCTTTTTAAGTAATAAATAGGTGGCCAATATATGGTGTTTTAACTTAAGTTAGTTGTAGGAGATTTGTAAATACTTGGATAACTTTATTAAATAATTTTCATAATTTGCCAATTTTCAAAAAATCATTTTTTTTCACTTTTGAAAACAAATACTATGTTTCTTTTCTCTCTTCAATTATCACAACAAAATATGACCAAAAGTCTACTTAAATAATCATTTTTAAAATACCATGTAGTAGTGTCAAAGTGAGGGGAAGTTTCTTGGAAAATAAAGACTTACCCCCCTCCCTCTTATAAATATAGAAATTAAGGTTTGTGATTAATTGGAAGTTCCATAATTATGGATTATGTAAAGAAGGGAGCATGGTCTCCTGCTGAAGACCAAAAATTGATTGATTATATCATGAAATATCGTATTTGGAACTGGTCCCACATGCCCAAATTTGCAGGTTCAACAACAAATAACCCTAGCTATTTCATTCACTTGTCTTTTTTTTTTTGGAGGTACATCTATTCATTTCCTATAGGGGAAAGAATTAGACTTAACCAAACAATACTAATATTAAGGGCTTTATTGTTGCTTTTAGGGTTTCATCATCACATATGTATTTGTTGTTGTTGTTGTTGTTAGGGCTATCAAGAACCGGAAAGAGTTGTAGACTCCGATGGATCAACTACTTGAGACCTGATCTAAAGAAAGGACCTTTTAGCATCGAGGAGGTGGAAATTGTGATTAGAATGTATCAATCGCTTGGTAACAGGTTAGAATTAAACCTTAACCTTACATGTAACATGCATATATAGAGCTCATTAATTTTCGATGAACCAATTATATGTGTTTTAATTTGTTAAAGGTGGTCAGCTATAGCTAAAGAATTGCCTGGAAGAACAGATAATGAAATCAAGAATTTCTACCACACACATTTAAAGAAGCACCTTGGGACAAAAGTTGAAGTGAAACCTAAATCAAGGAAGAAAGCTAAACAAATAGAGATGAGTACTCAAAAAAAGCCTTTGATAACTAATTGTCCAAATATTCAATCACTTGATTTCACCAACTCCTCCTCCTCTTCTAGCTACATCACATTTGACGAAAATTATGATTTCTTGGAAACATATAATCAAGACAATGATGTTACTTCAATTGTCAATCAAGTTGATGATGAAAACATAGTTATATTGGAGAGTAATCCAGACGATACTACTTCGTCCTCATCAAGTGTTGATTTGCACATAAAAGATTTCATGGATGTGAGTGTTGATTCATCTAATGTTGTGGATTTCTGGTTGGAGTTATATATGGCAGCGGATAATCTGAAGATCTAAGTGTCACCGCGAGTTTAATTATGTTCCTTTTCATGTCTTCTAATTAGGTAGTATATAGTACTACGATCAACATATGTGTGGTATGTATTCATGGCCATTATGTTAAGTTTGTTTAACTACTTCGTAATATTTGGAGCTCTTAAATTAAACAAAAATATATATATTGTTTGTGTAAAACAACATGATTGTTCAATCTCTCAAGTTCTATAAGTATAAGGATTTTTCCAAAGTAATATAAGAAAATTTATAATATACTAGGGCTTTGATGGACGTCAAAACCTTTTTTTTTTTGTTTTGTTTATTTCATCTTCCTATTTTTCTTATAATCTTGAAGAGAGATATTGTGTGTTACGAAAATGACACTGTAAGATCATATCCAAAATGCTAGTTACATAAGAAATATTTGTAGCTTTAATTCATATTTCTTGGTGTGTGTATATATACCGATCTAACTTAATTTGAAGCTTTTGTAGTTGAAAAAGACTCACCATCACATGATTAATACAAGCTATAAACTTCTTTGGAAAATCCAGAAGATCATAAATGACATTTAGGGGATGTTCTTGCAAAATTTGCTACATAAATCCAACAGCTAGCCTAAAATATTTATGCATGACTTAAAAAAAACCTCAATAGGCATTTTGATACTCTGTTCAAATTTGTTTGTTTAGTTTTGACTTGACACAGTTTAAAATAGTAAAATAATAGTGTAATCATTTAAAATTTATTAAATATAATTTATAAATGATTCGGATTATATTGAATTCATAAATATATTAATCCAAATAAATATTGTGGATTGATATAATTGAGTTAAATATTTAAGTCCAATAAATATGGATTTAATTAAAGTCTAAATTAATTGATTTGGGCTACATTGGATGAACCCAATTTGTTAAACCCAATCTCATCTCATTTCTAGAGCCCATCTTGGCGCCACGTGTGCAGATGATGTGGCATGCCAAGTCAAATAAGAAAACCAATAGAATCATGACATGTGTCAAAGATGACAAGCCCGCTCCATAAAGCCCAAATGTCATGTCACTTCAATCTGATTGGCTGAAAGGAATCCTATTCCAATCGCAACTCCTCTATTCTAAAACTATAAATAGGGGTCCTCATAATTCAGAAAAGAGACAGAAAATTCTAAACAAGAAGCAAGAGAAACTCTGTGGTACAAACGCCATTTAATTCTCTACAAAGCTACAAGTTTAAGAATTCAAGCATTCAAGTTCAAGAACGATCAAGATCAAGACCACCGAATTCAAGAACAAGCTCGAAGCCCTTGAGTTCAAATAAAAGTCAATATCAAGATAAAGTTCAAGTTAATCATAGATTCAAGAACAAGCTTTAAAGCCCTTGAATTTATATTTGAAAAGGCGAATTCAGAGGAATTATAGAGATTGTAACACTCGCATTTGAAATAATAAAATCGATTGTTGCTATAATTTTCCGTTCTTGATTATTATTTTCTCGACGCGAATTTTATTGTCTACAAATTCTCAAATTTTATTGTCTACAAATTCTGGCACGCCCAGTGGGACCAAATCTGCCCTTCATCTCTTCTCTCTTAAATCAAATCTGAAAATCTGAAGCTGCAAAGGTGGAAGAATGAGTACTTCAAGCCTCGTCTTTGAGTTTCACAAGTCTACACTCCGTCAAGCCTTGAAGCAGGGGGCATTTGTAGACATTGAAATTTTGTAGGACTCTACAAGATGCGTTCAATTCGAATTGGGACTCTACAAATTGTGTTCAACACAGATAAGGATTCTTGGAGGCTACTCAACCCTAAACCCTAGTTTATGCCTATATAAAGGGTACTAAATTCCCTTAAAAGGCATCTCGAAAAATCCACAAAGAGGTCAAGATCTCGAATACTCCACAAATTGATGGATTATTCATATAGAGAGGTCAAATCTAAATCATCCTAGTTCGAGAAATACGCCACTAACGGCCCTCGAATCATGGATAAATCATATTAGAGAGTAGAATCAAGGGAGGAACAGATTTGTACTCACAATCTTGATGAATAAAATCACGTTTCTTCATATTTTATTTGTATGATTTATTTACTTTCCATATGTTTAAAATTTGTTGCAAACAAATAGTATTTTCTTAATTGTGTGGTATTAGACTAAAAGTATGTCGAATGTACCAAAATATCTTAATCTTGTTGTTTCAAGCATGTCCGGTGGAAAGCTATAATTAAAAAGCTATATCAAGGGAAAATAGGTATTCATTTTAATTTTAAACCGACTAAAAAAAAACATGACAAATAATTCAAAATGGAAGAACGTAATTTAGTTTATTTTCTTGAAAACAATTACGAGTACTACATTTTAGTTGTTACTCTAATTATCAAAATATGACATTAACTAAACAGTTTTCACAAAATAAAGGAAGCAAGAGAATTTTGCAAAAAAAAACAAGTCAAAGGTCAAAAACCACGCGTGTCAACGCTAAATTAGAGACTTTCATCTGATTATATCTTTGACTTAATTAGTAAGTATGAATAAGAGGACAAACATAAAATCCTTTTTGACCGCTTTACACAAAACACGAGGTACTATAATCACAAATTTAATAGTATTTATTTGGATCATTCCTATAGTTTTTAATAAAAGAAAAATCTGATGTAGTATTTGGTGTTATAAACATATTTGTATTATAGTGAATGACTAATTGTTAAAAGAAGTTGAAGAAGAGTTAGTTAGTGGCAGCAACTAACTATTCAAAAGTTAGTTAGAAGTTGAAGTTAGTTAGTAGTTAGTTAGGCCTATTATTGTAATTTCAAATTAGTAGTTTGTTACATCGATTAGTGTGTAGAATTAGTTAGTTAGTTTGTATTTTGTTTTCAGCATCTGATTGCTATATAAGCAATACAGAGCCTCACGTGAAGAACATGAATTCAATATACAATATTTTCTGATTCCAGTCTTCTTCTTCTCCTTCTTGCTAATGCTTCAAACTTCTTCAATGGAGTAAAAGCTTGGAAGCTTACTGTTTTTTGTTCATGGTATCAGAGCAGTGTGATCTGCATAATTAGTGAAGTTCGAATCACTGTAAATTGGTGACAATCTGTAGCTTAAGATCTGCAGATATGGTGGGATTGAAGATAGATCAGAATGATCCATTGTTCATTGGAAATTCTGATAGTTCTAGTGCAGTGTTGATTCCAATCAAGCTGGTTGGATCTGAAAACTATGGAATCTGGAGTAGAGCAATGAGAATTGCGTTATTAGGGAAGAGGAAGTATGGGTTTGTAACTGGTGCTTGCACCAGAGTCATGTACAAAGATGAATTGCATGAGCAATGGGAAACTTGCAATGCGATTGTGCTTTCTTGGCTGATGAACACAGTCAGTGAAGAACTACTTAGTGGTATTGTGTATGCCACAAACTCTTGCTCAGTATGGAATGATCTAAAGGAAAGATTTGACAAGGTGAATAGAGTAAGGATCTATCAATTACATAGAGAGATCACCACTCTCTCACAAGGAACAGATTTTGTATCTCATTACTTCTCAAAGTTGAAAACACTATGGAATGAGTATGATGCTATAGTTCCAAATCCATGTAGTACTTGTTCTCAGTCGAAGGAGTATAATGATCATTTGGAGCAGATGAGATTGATTCAATTCCTAAGTGGACTAAATGAATCATATGATCAGGCTAGGAGACAGATTCTACTTAAAGGAACTACACCATCTATGAATCAAGCTTATGCTATGATTATAGAAGATGAGATTCAGCACTCAAGTTATATGGATAATGCAGTTGAAAAACCAAGTTCTATGGTGATGAGTGTTAATAGGAATCAAGGAGCTGGAAAGGAACAGTACAAAGGAAAGAAATGTGATTACTGTCACTTCCTTGGTCACACAAAGGATAATTGCTACAAGTTGATTGGTTATCCAAGTGACTGGAAACAAAGGAAGAAACCTGGTTATGGAAATGGGAATGGAAACATGAGAAATGGTACAGGCACAAGTCAATTCAATGGATATGGAGGACAAAGTTCAGGAAATAATGGTGGATATGGAAGAGGATATCAAGCTGCAAATAACATCTCTAATGATCAATGTGATCATCCTAGTGCTGCATCAAGTAATCAGATGGAGAACAATAACATGCAGAAAGTGCCAAAGGGACAAACATTCACAGAGAAGGAGTATAAACAGATAATGGAGATGTTAAACAGAGATGTGCAAGAAACAAAACAAGTCAATATGGCAGGTATTACAACTTGTTTAATGACAAACCCTGTTATTCAGGATTGGATTGTTGATTCAGGTGCAACTCATCATATCATTGCCAATAAGCAGTTACTAACTAGGAGACATGAATTAACAAAGTCACAAATGAATCAAGTTCATCTTCCAACAGGTGACAAGGTTACAGTCAGTCATATTGGTGAAACACCTATATTTGATAATGAAGTGGCCAGAAGTGTTTTACATGTGCCAGATTTCAAGTTCAGTCTATTCTTAGTGTCAAAGATTACAAGAGAACTAAATTGTTTTGTATCTTTTTATCCTGACTTTTGTGTGTTTCAGGACCTCTGCAGTGGCAGGGTGAAGGGGATTGGTAGAGAAGAAGGAGGATTATACAGTTTTAAGGCTAATTTTTCATCTAAACAGAAGGAAGAAATAAAGTGTACTCAAGAAGTAGTAGCTGCAGGAGCTGTAAGACAAGATACAGAAATATGGGACAGAAGGTTAGGACATCCATCTCAACAGATATTGAAGCTTCTCAAGATTGATTCAAGCAGTAAAGGTGATGGAATACCAGCTCATTGTCCTGTTTGTCCTCTAGCTAAGCAAACTAGACTTACTTTTCCTGTTAGCACTACTAGAGCTTCCATGATGTTTGATGTTGTTCATATGGATCTGTGGGGACCTTATAAGACTCCTACTCTAGATAGAAAGCATTACTTCTTGACTATAGTAGATGACTATAGTAGATTTGTATGGGTTCATTTGTTGCAGTTGAAATCAGAAACCATTGTAGCTATAAAGAATTTTTTTTCAATGATCAATACTCAGTTCAATTCTCATGTCAAGGTTGTGAGATCAGATAATGGCACAGAATTCCTTAATTCACAGTGTAAAGGTCTATTCAATCATCTGGGAATATTACATCAGAGTAGTTGTCCTCACACACCACAACAAAATGGGGTGGTTGAAAGAAAGCACAGACACATCCTTAATATTGCAAGAGCAATCAGATTTCAAGCTCATCTACCTATCAGATTTTGGGGTTATTGCATAAGGGCTGCAGTGTATTTGATGAATAGATTACCCTCATCAGCTAATTCCAACAAAAGTGCCTATGAGTTACTTTATTGTAAACAACCTAGTTTATATCATCTAAAGGTTATAGGTTGTCTTTGCTATGCTACAACTGTACCTAAAGGGGATAAGTTTTCAGCCAGAGCTAGTGCAGCCATTCTCTTGGGGTACTCAGAATTGCAGAAAGGATATGTGCTATTTGATATCCACTCTACTAAGGTGCATGTGAACAGAGATGTGATATTTCATGAAGAAATATTTCCTTTTGCTAAAGAGAAGCCTCAACTTGATCCATTAGGTGATGTACATGGTTCACCTTTAGAGAAAGCAGGAAATCAAACTATTGAAGCTGAGATTGATAATAGTGAACATGCAGAGACTAGTATGGTTCATGAAGACAGTCAAGGTAATGAGACTAAGAGTTATTCAGAAGATCAGATGTCTAGACCAAGTATAGCAGAGGAAGTGTCTGAAAACACTCATGCCATACCATCACATGTTGACTCTTATGTTAGAAGATCTTCAAGAAGCATCAAAGAGCCAATGTGGATGAAAGATTATACCATTACTAAAGGTCAAAGCAGTACTAAACATCCTATGGCTAGCTATCTGAATTATGAAAAATTAAAACCTGAATGTAGAAGTTTTCTGAGCAAACTTTCAGAGTATACAGAACCTAAGAACTTCAAGCAGGCTTCACAAGATGAAAGGTGGATACAAGCCATGAAGCAGGAAATCCAAGCTCTTGAAGAAAATAATACTTGGCAAGTAGTTGAACTACCAGAAGGTATGCATGCAGTTGGTTCCAAGTGGATATATAAAGTAAATAAAAAAATGGTGAGATAGAAAGGTTTAAAGCAAGACTTGTAGCAAAGGGATACAGTCAACAAGAAGGATTGGATTACCATGACACTTTTTCTCCAGTAGCCAAGATGGTAACAGTTAGATGTGTCATTGCATTGGCAGTATCAAAAGGCTGGACATTGTACCAAATGGATGTCTATAATGCTTTCTTACAGGGTGATTTAGATGAAGAAGTCTATATGAAGATGCCTGAAGGTTTTGCAAAACCAGGTGAAAACAAAGTCTGTAAGTTGTTAAAGTCTTTGTATGGACTTAAACAAGCCTCAAGACAGTGGAACCTGAAACTTACAAAGGTATTACAAGCCACAGGTTTTAGTCAAGTGCTCATGACTATTCATTGTTCACACTAAAAAAGGGGAAGATATTGTCATTGTTCTAGTTTATGTAGATGATCTATTGATCACATGAAGCAATATGCAACTGATTGCTGAAGTTAAAGCATGTCTACACAAGCAGTTCAAACTGAAGGATCTAGGTGAACTTAAATTTTTCTTAGGCATTGAAGTATTAAGATCTTCTGGAGGGATTATTTTGAATCAAAGGAAATATATATTGGAACTTATTGCTGAAGCTGGATTAACAGGAGCTAAACCTGCAACCACACCAATGGAGTCCAATTTGAGATTAACTTCTGTAGAACATGATCAAGCAAATGGCTACAATAAAGATGATGTGCTGCATGATATTACTTCATACCAAAGGTTGATTGGTAAATTGATATATGTTACTATCACCAGGCCAGACATAAGTTATGCAGTACAAACCTTGAGCCAGTTCATGCAATCTCCCAAGAAATCACATATGGAAGCAGCTACTAGAGTGATTAGATACTTGAAAGGATCAGTTGGTCAAGGAGTTTGGTTACACTCTGAACCTACTAATATAATTACCTGTTGGTGTGATTCTGATTGGGCAGCCTGTCCTAACACAAGAAGATCCATCACAGGCTATGTCATTAAGTTTGGAGAGTCCTTAGTTTCTTGGAAGTCAAAGAAACAACAAACTGTTTCAAGAAGCTCAGCTGAAGCTGAGTACAAAAGTATGGCATCAGCAGTCTCAGAAATCACTTGGCTTCTAGGATTGTTTAAGGAATTAGGAGTGGATGTTCAACTGCCTATTACAATCTTCAGTGACAGCAAATCAGCTATACAACTAGCAGCTAATCCAGTGCTACATGAAAGGACAAAACACATTGAGATATTGCCATTTTATCCGGGATAAGATCAAAGCAGGGGAAGTTAACACTGCTTATGTTCATACACAGCAACAACTCGCAGACATATTGACAAAAGGGCTAAGCCAAGTTCAACATGTGCATCTTCTAGGCAAGCTTGGAGTGATCAATGTTATGCACTCATCAGCTTGAGGGGGTGTGTTAAAAGAAGTTGAAGAAGAGTTAGTTAGTGGCAGCAACTAACTATTCAAAAGTTAGTTAGAAGTTGAAGTTAGTTAGTAGTTAGTTAGGCCTATTATTGTAATTTCAAATTAGTAGTTTGTTACATCGATTAGTGTGTAGAATTAGTTAGTTAGTTTGTATTTTGTTTTCAGCATCTGATTGCTATATAAGCAATACAGAGCCTCACGTGAAGAACATGAATTCAATATACAATATTTTCTGATTCCAGTCTTCTTCTTCTCTTTCTTGCTAATGCTTCAAGCTTCTTCAATGGAGTAAAAGCTTGGAAGCTTACTGTTTTTTGTTCACTAATTATGTCGAGTCATTTTTAATATGATTAGAAATTCTACTTGGAAACAAATTAGATTTTCCTTATAAATAAAGGATTTTTCTTTATTATAAATCACATATGTAAATCTATGAATATCCTCAAGAAGATAAGAAGTCTTCTCTTTCTTCCTACTTTATTTTTCTCATTATTTTATATAGTTTCATAACACGTTATCAACAACGAGTTATTTCATCTTTGATAAAAGGTAATTATCATAGATAAAAGGTAGGTAATCAGGTAGGGTTGATTTGTTCCATATCTCGTTAATTGTCAGATTAACATATCGTGTGAAAGCAAATTACTTCAGCAATAACACTGATTCTTACAACTCACGTGGTTGCCTTGATATATTCATTTATACTAGTATCATGTTTTGATAGTCATTGTCAATTTATATCCTAAAGGTAAGTTAGTTACTTCCAATATTTCTCAAAGAGGATTTTACTTTCAATATTTCTCAAATTAAAAGATATATGTTGGTTGATCTCGTCTCAGTTTACTCTAAAACACAAACCTTTAGCACAAAAATTTTAGTTTTATGCCTTCACTTTAATAAAACATTGGGCATAAGAAACATCAATTAAAGAAGTAAATTTGTATGATGCACCCGAGTTTAATATATATGATTTTAGTTTTAATGCATTGTGATGATAAGATATTGGGTTCAAGTCCTACTGATTTATGATCTAAGACATCTTTGTATTGGTAAGACGATGGATTTATATCCAATTGTACCAAGAGGGTAAGACGATGGATTAACATCCAATTGCATCAAGAGAATATGACATCCAGTTAAAGTCCTCGTGCACTATAATGAGAAGATTTTGGGTTCATATCTCATCGATTATTGCCTAAGGCGCCTTTATATGGGTAATACATTGAGGTCATTCCTAATGCACTATGATGATGACTAAAGCAAAATAATGTAATTTAGTGAATAATTCATGAAACCTATTCAATTTATTTCATTCTTTGATGTGAATATGGTATCAACGTATAATATGTCGAAAAGAAGACAAATTATTGAATAATATACATGAACATAGAATGAGGTACTAAAATTATCATAAGATGATACGCTTAGATGATTGTGTTCCATTCATGAAGAATGAGAACTTTTTATTAAAAATATATACAAATCCATTCTTTTAAGTGAATAAGGTGTAAGTCACCGTGCTAGCCATGGAAATGATCGCGATCTTTGGTCAAGGATGTGGTATCAACAAGAATGCCTTTGAGTAGACATGTGTTATAAAAAAGTTTCATGTTTTATCTTCAGGCTTGTATTGGACAATAATTAGTGCAATTGAAACACACTATATTAAATAAGAAGTTTACTAATACTTTCTTAATTAGGCATGATCGTCTGGGACATCATGGGTCTATATCGTCTAGGTCATCATGGGTCTATAATGATGAGACGAATTATAGATAATTAAAATAGACGTCCATTAAAGAACCTAAATATCCTTTTAAATGATAAATTTTCTTGTATTGCAAGTTAGCAAGACAAGTTAATTGTGAGACCATCACTAATGAAAGTTGAGATTAAGTCTCTTGCGTTCTAAGAACTTATACGTGAGAATATTTGGTTAGATACAATGTTCCTAATAGATGTTTCTTATAGATGCTCCATGTGCCTATTGTTTTCTCACAATTTGATGTTCGCAAAAATATTGGCACAAATAATATGATTACGTGCACAGTTTTCTCATAATCAAATTAATCTGTACAGTGATGGAATCGTCACTCACCTTTAGAAGGGGTAGAATAAATGAGAAGAAATAAATGTGAAAATTACTCTAGGAGTAATAAATTTGAAATTTACTCATATAATAGTAAATTAGAAATTTACTAAATTTAAAGGTAAATGACGTAGTAAACTTGGAGTTTACAAGTATTAATAATTTTATTAGTTGGCATGAATAATTTTGTCATCTCAAAAATGTGCATACTAAGTAATAGACATACAATGAAGAACAAAAATATTATTTAAAAAATCTTTATGTTCCTTGTTCTCGTGATAAGTTGATTGGATCAACTAAAGTTGGAACTAAATCCCTAAATTTTGAAAATTACAAAAGGTGAATATGGACTCGTTCACCTATCATGTGATACGATAAAGCGATGCATCTATAAGATAATCACATGTTCGTTTGTTGTCAACTTGCAGTTAGACATTCACAAAATTGTTTTGCATGATACCACTTCAGAATATGTAATCATGACAATTTATCTTGATAATATTGATAAATATTCAAGCTGACATGACGTTAAATGTCTCAAATAGATAGTGAAATCATTGCATATGAAAATTAAGCTTCATGTGTTAATCTGAAATATGATACCGCAAACAAAAGTAATTGTATGCATCAGACCAATAAATTATGATCAAATTTTCTTTCAATCGATTTAAGGTCAGGGACCATATATTTTTCATCTGATTATTTTGATGTGTAGTATATAATCAATGAATATATCATGATGCACTTACATAGATTCACCAAAGATTAATATATATGTTAGTTTGTCTAACATAAGAGGGATATTAGAAGCAACACATGAGTTTTAAATACTGCTATTGAATGTACCTTGAGTATAGAGTCTATGAGATGCATAAAGCATGATAGACTAATCGAGTCTAAGTAAAATAATTCTTGAAAAAGGGGGAGGATCAAAGAATCAAAATGATCATAATAAGGAGATAATGTGCTCTTGGAGATCCTACAACATAACACTTTGTGAAACCTCATGAGAGGGATAACTACCTAAAAATAATGAAGTGATGAGATCTCAGTAAGTTATGTCGTATTTGTATCGATACAAATTGATATATCATTTTTTTATACAATAGCACACAATATTGTAAAAGATTATGATGATATAAATTCTACGACTATTAAAGCATGTTGGTATAGAAATAATTATCAAGTGAAAAGTGAAATGATGCATCTTGGTAAGCGTAAAACTTATTTGACTTACAATCTAGGCACTAGAAGATGTCGTACATTTAATATTGGATGTAGTCACTTAACAAAATTGATATGAAAATATTAGATAAATTCAAAATCTAAAACATATACAAGTTTTTGAAAAACCTGTTTATAATCCTCATAAGGATTAAATAGATTCAAATTGCATTAAATATATACAAGTATTGTTATGCAAGTTGATGACTAGAATTGAAACTCTTGAAGAGTTTTAAAAAGGCAATAGATTATTTGCTTAAAGAAGTTGAAGTAAGAAACTTGCAGAAATCATTGATCTTTAAGGTATGATTCATAAAAAGAGATAGAAGGAAGCATATTTGGTCAAAACTTTTCTACACACATGGCTCTCAAGAATGGTGATATCAACCTGTAACATATTTGTTCAAGTAATAATACAGTTGATTTATTCATCAAGTCTTTACCAACTACAACTTTCAAGAAGATGGTGCACAAGCTTGAAAAACAAAGATTCTAGTCTCTGGATTGATATCCTCATTAGGGGAGTTAATACGTGATGTACTCCTTTTTTCTCCACAGGTTTTGTCCCATTGGATTTTCCTTGTAAGGTTTTTAATGAGACATCCATAATGCGGTATAATTAGATATGTGTACTCTTTTTCTATCACTAGATTTTTCTCCCACGGGTTTTATCTAGTAAAGTTTTAACGAGACACATAATCTATAAACATTCAAGAGGGAGTGTTATAATATACTTGTATTATAGTGAATGACTAATTATGTGGAGTCCTTTTAGGATATGGTTAGGAATCCTACTTGAAGATCAAGTTAGGGTTTCTCAATAAAAAAGAGGGTTCCCTTCATAATAAATCAGATATGTAATTTTATGAATAACCTCAAGAAAAATAAAAAAGTTTTCTCTTTCCCCTACTATATTCTTCTCATCATTTTATATAGTTTCATAACAGTTAATGTTAAAAATAGAATATGTTATTTGAAGTTAGTGTTTCAATCTTCTCTCTCCTTACATTCTCCACAAAACCACAAACATATGCTTCTTACCATATGCATACAAGAATGGGTGTGAATACCTTTTTTTGCTAGATTTCTTGCAACCTGTGATTGTAGATTAGGTTAAGATGTCCCACATCGATAGAGCCATAGAGGGATGAGAATTTTATCTCCCTATTTGGATTTGGAAAAATCTTTTCTCGTGAGCTATCGTTTGGAGTTGAGTTAATTAGATATAGGTGTCTATCTTTATATATTATAGGTAAGGTCTAGTCATCAAGGCGAGACCATGATTTCAGGACTGTGCAATAATCTTAACTTAAAATAAAAACCATCAAATTAATGAATAAATATGCAAGTATTTCATTCACTTAAAAAACCACGATTTGGACCCTAAAATTCATAAAAACACAAATTATGTTAATGAGATGTTAGTCATGTTTGAAAACATTATCTTGGATAATGTTATTCTAAAACTTAATTTAATAATATGATTTATAAAGATTTGAGTAATTAATGTAAAATTTAAAATATTGTTTATAATCTATGAATGTTTTTATAATATAAATTTTAAATATTTTTACTATAATTTTCAATATTTCTCTAAGTGATCTTAAAATTCTTAAATCACCATTAATATTTTGGCACTTAAAACATGTATTTTGTTAGTTTCTTTATCACCTAGATCCATTATTGTGTTCAAAAGTTAAGATTTGAAAAATAATCAACAATTATTTTAATATTATCAATTAGAAATATGTGGAGTAACCCTATAATCAAAGATTAAAAATTAATTTTGAATAGATAGCTATAGGATAAAAGCAAACAAATAAGAAAAAAATGAAAAAGAAGAGATAAGAGTGCATAATACATACGAGAGGAAAAGTGTAACATCTCAATATTTGAAATAGCTATGAATAGACTAAGAAACTAAAAATATTCTTTTTGGAAAGAAAAGGAAAAATCTGAAAAATATTCCAGGTTAAGAAAGTGAGTTTTGGTCATTTTCAAACAACCATAACTTCTAGCACATGATGAGTTAGAGGTAATTCTTGATATGGTTGTATAGATCATTCCAACACCGCCAAGTTTGTTCCTTTTTTGATATCTTATGAGGGAGATATGCCGATCGGAAGTTGGATTGTTGAAGTAAGGAAAGTCCAAATCCGAATTTAAGTGAGGGCAAATTAGTTTTTCCACCAATTAATTTCCTATTGTTATAAATACATTGAATTAAGTGGATAGTCCTTAAGGTTGGTACATGAACAACCATTCATATTCACTAGGTTACATGAACCTTTTTGGATAAGAATGTATCTATTTATTATGATACTTAATATGGTGACCTTTAGAGTGATTTCTCACTCTATAAATAGGGTTGTTCATCCACTATTGTAATATATATAGATGAGACTTAAATACATTTGAATAAGAAGGAAATTTATCTTCTTCTATCTACTTCTCTTGTCTTCTTCTCTTTATGATTATGTTCGTATGAGCTTGATTTTATAACACGTTATCAGCACGAGTCTCTATCTAATTGAGAGTGAGTTCTTGTTTTTCTTTAGCTCATATTTTGATTGATCTCGTTATGAAGATCAAAGTATTATATGCATAAAATCAGGTATGTATTTTCTAAAATATTTTATGATTTAGAATAAAATAGTGTTCAGTCACTAACAATTATCAGGAACCGAAGACATATACTACTATTGGTTGAATATGACATGCTATACAAAATTTCTTAAATAGAAGAAGGTATAAAATTTTAATAGCATGAGTTTTAATGTAATTTTGATTGTTTTGAAAGACTCAAAGAATAAATCATGTTGTAGTTTATTATACCGTTGGTTAAGGGTAAGACGATGGATTCAAGTTTCATCGCACCAAAAGGGTAAGACATCAGGTTAAAGTCCGGATGCACCATAATAAAAATATTTGAGGATAAGACAATAGATTCAAGTTCTATCGCACCAAAAGGGTAAGACATCAATTTGAGTTTTGATGCACCGTGATTGGGTTCAAGTCCCATAGAATTATGGCGTAACACGTCTTATATGGGTAAGACATTGAGTTTGAGCCAATGCACCATAGCGATGATAAAATGATGACTAAGATATTCTTGATGAAATGTCTTGAAATTCATCATATTGAATTTGCTCCATTACGTGAAAAGAATGTGGTAGCAACATGTGATAACTCTGAAATCCGCCTGTTAACTTGCTCCATTCAATCATATGAATGTGGTAGCAGTGAATGTTAGTCTGAAAGATGACAAATGATTAATGATATGAATAAAGGCGTGGAGGGACATAATTATAATAGTCATCATTGTGGTAATGATAAAAGGAAGAACACTATGAGTTCTTCAAATAGTCCTCAAAATGTGAAGGCAATTTTTATTATCAGAATGGTATGAAAGGTCATTAGACTTGTGAATGTTGTCAACCCAATAATTTGACAAATTTATAAATCCTCTATCATGATACAAGAAGATAAAGTGATGGTACACTTAATCTTTCAAAGTGATGTTGAGGTGTGTCATGGAAATATGATGAATTTTAAAGCCATGACAATGTGCTTATAATGCAAATTTATAAAGTACATATAAATAATTAGTCCAATCCTTGAAGAGAATGTGACTTGTAATGAGTATCGTGAATGCTCGACCATTCTATAAGAGAATGGGTCCAGATGTGATAAAATCATTATGGGTTGGATATATGTCACAACTCACCTCTATGGAAGGTTTGAGAAAAAATGATATATGTCACTTCTCATCTCTACGGGAGATTTGAGAAGAAAATAAATTTTATTTGGCAGAAATGGCTAATTGTATTGTACGTTTTATACGTCACTATGGTATGTTTATTGTGAACTACCGAAAGGGCAAAAGAAAGAAATAGTTCTTGCCTATAAGGATTGTGGTCATTATTGTGTGGCAATACAAATTTGTCATTGGTTGTGTACCTATGGTACAACAAAAGTAAAGCAAGAAAGACGTCTTGCTCGTAATGATCTTGACCATGACAATAATAATATAATTTTCTCCTTGAAGGAGAAGCTCACCATAGGGATGGTGTCATGTAATATGTGATAGTACACAAAATTAATTGTAAGCTCTAACGAGTTGTGCTATTATCAGAGGAATAATATTGGGGTTGTAGTAAGTCTCAAAAGAAACTTTTTAAGTTTCGGATGAATTGAAAATAAATATTGAGACTATAAATCACTACAACCGGAGAGGGTTATAAATGTTTATGTAAAAGATTACCCCACTTTTCCTCTTGTTTGTTCCATACAAACATGTACATGCTGATGAAATCACATGTAAAAGTAATTATAAGTGTACTAAAACAAAGATCAGTTGGCATGACTGGTTGACCATTCCGATTAATATGATGCAAACGTGATTGAGAATTCAGGTGATTTATATGATGAAGAAATAAAGATTCTTCAAGAATTCTCTTGTGTTTCTTGTTCTCTTGATAAAGTGATCATTGTACCAGCTAAGGTTAGGACTGTAATCCCCTGAAATTTTTGGAACATATAAAAGGGTGAATATGGCCCGTTCACCTGTCATGTGGATCATTTGCAACTATATGATTAATGCATCTATGTGATGGTCACATGTATTTTGTGTTCAACTTACAAATTGGTTTTTGTAAGGTTGTTTGCTCGAATTGTTAAAATTAAGAGCACAGTTCCAAACTATGAAATTATATTGATAATGCTGGTTGATTTAGCAGAAATTGTATGCCTCCAATTATAGCTAAATCATGGTTATGAGACAAAAGAATATATCAACCACAATGTACGAAATTGGAGACATCATCACAAGAAATTAAGTGATGTTTTAATCAGGGGGAGTACAATACGCGTTGCACTCTTTTTCCTTGATCGAGGTTTTTTCCCACTGGGTTTTCCTGGCAAGGTTTTTAATGAGGCAACAAATGGTGCGTATCAAAAGATATGTGTACTCTTTTTCCTTCACTAAATTTTTCCCACAGGGTTTTTCCTAGTAAGGTTTTAACGAGGCACATTATCTAAGGACATCCAAGGGGGAGTGTTATAAATACATTGAATTAAGTGGATAGTCCTTAAGGTTGGTACATGAACAACCATTCATATTCACTAGTTACATGACCCTTTTGGATAAGAATATCTATTTATTATGATACTTAATATGGTGACCTTTAGAGTGATTTCTCACTCTATAAATAGGGTTGTTCATCCACTATTGTAATATATATAGATGAGACTTAAATACATTTGAATAAGAAGGAATTTCTCTTCTTCTATCTACTTCTCTTGTCTTCTTCTCTTTATGATTATGTTCGTATGAGCTTGATTTTATAACACCTATTTCATTTTTTGGGGTTATTTGGGGTAAAAACAAGTCTTAACTAAGTGTTGGAAAAAAAATCAAAATTACTCTTAGGGCTTGGTGAAGAGAGAAAAACAAAAGAAAGGAAAAAAGTCAAGACCAAGAACGTCAAGATTTTGCGAGTGAAATTCATCGGGGGGTGATCCCTATCAAGGTATGTGAGATCTTTTGTGTTGGTCTAGTTCACACACACACCAAAATTGTTTCAATTCAGTGGTTTTAGAATTTTTTACATGTTAAGAAGTTAGTTCTTGAAGAATCTTGTCGAATATTTGTTGGTTGAGTTTGTTTGAATGCCCATTGTTGTTTGCTTCGTAATTCCAGATTGTATTTTGAGTGAGATCTATTGGGTATTGAAGGTACAAATGATCCTATGGGTTTGGAAAAAGAATTATAGAGGTTTAGGGGGTTTAACGTTGAAAATCGAGAGGAGAAAGTCATCATCCACAGCCGGGCAGCAGCAGGCGCAGCGCACCCATCTGCGCCAGAGAGCCTGGGGCGGCGCGCCTCGGATGCATCTGGATCGGTGTTTTATTACCTAGTTTTCATTGTTTAACCTATTTAAGTCCTTCTAAGGTGTATTAACACTCTCCAGTGATTCTAATTATTTCAAATAATTTTTAAACACCTACAAATCACCAAAAATGTGAATCATAACCTTGAATTCATAATTTCATTTAAGTAAAGCTAAGATCAAAGTTAAAGAAGTTTAGAGTCAAGTCTAAAGTTAAGAATCAAGTCCAAAGAAAAGCTTTAAAAGATTTTCAAAAGTGTTTAGAAATGTTTTTAACTCTGTTTTTATGACTCAAGTTTCAAGTTAACTAAGAGTAAAGAGTTGTGTTCATTACTCAAAACTTATAAGGAACTAAGTATTCGCTA